>OX596381.1:106099736-106700782 GCA_951394425.1 Tipula unca
TTCGAATATTTTAGTTTTCAACACATAGTAAAAGTACAGGGAGTTTTATTTAAACGCGATCCACTCAATTTTATACCAATTATGGTTTGACCAATTATGGTTTGATTTAGTTAAAACATTAAATTTGTTTTTTCCTTCATTAATTAATAAAAATACAATACTCGGAACGTATCATTATTCTTTATTGTAAAAAAAAACACAAGGAGTTAAACTACAGTTTAACACACAGAATCTTTATGAGTTACAGAACCTCTAGTTTCTCCTCTATATTTTAAAAAAAAACGAAATTACACTGTTCTGCTAATAAGATTATAAATATATACTGTCATTTTTTACCGGAAAAGCAATGTGGAGAGCCGTCCTCGATGGCACAGTAGCTAGCATCCTTGCTTTGAATAACAAAGGTCTCGTGTTCGATTCTCGGTGGTGATCAAAAATTACGGTTGGGTGTTTTTAATGTGTAAGTGTGTGTGTCCGTGTATTGTACTGTGAGCCTAAAATTCGTTTGGAGCCGGAATTATAATTTGCTATAAAATCGTTAAATTTGACTATTTCACAAGCTCCCATGTGTTTTATGTAAAATTTATAGTGTAAAGCTTTTAGAAAATTAAATAAAATCTTTTGTCATTAACAAGTTGTTCCAAAATAATTAAATTAATCTGCAACAAAAGAAACTGTAAATTTATCGATTGTTTTTAATTTTAAGAAATACAGAAAAAAATCTTGAAACTCTTCAATTTAAATTCAAATTTTCTTACTATCATTTTTTTGTTTTGGTACTTGTACAAAAAGTTCTAATGAGCCCAACTTATATAGAACAATTTGGGTTATCTTGAACGAAAAAATAAAACATTATATATCCCCAATTTATATTATATTTTAAACTTTCGAGAACTTTGGAATAAAAAGCAGAATATTTAAATCAGGCAACTACGAGGAGTATTCAATATATTCATCGATTCGTATTAAAAAAAGTACATACACTATAGTGTTCAAAAGAATTTTTAATAAATTATTTTTGAAAATAATTCCATTATAGACTTTTTGCAAAACTGATTCTATTTTGTTTTATACGTGGTTTTTACATGGTTTTTAATTATAATTAATCTCAAATTTTAAGTTAGTTTTAGTGAAGAGATTAGTCTTTATGAGATTTTATGTGTTTTACTAATTACTATACAGTTTGCCTAAAACCGCAGAGTATCCAGGAAAAAATCAGAAAAATAGTTGAGCATCATTTAAGACGGTTTAAGTAAAACTGAAGTCGTTTTAAAATGGCTGCAATGCAGCTAGTGCGATACTGGGTTAGAGTTTTAAAAGCGAAAAGAACTCTACAAATCCACCAAAGGCCCAGTGCCCTCGAAAAATTACAAGTTGAGAAGAAATAGAACGTCAACTAGAAATCAAAAATCACCTCGACCATCAATAACGCCCAAATTTAATTTAACCGAATCAGTTAAAATTCAACCTAAGATGGTTAAATGTTGGCTTAGAAAGTAGGGTCTCTTTGGATGGCGCACCAATCGGACATTTATCCAAAGAACCACACGGCACACCTCAAATTGGCCAAGAACCACATTTTATGAAGTTCAAAAGACATGGTCTATGGTTCTTTGGACCGATAAAAGCAAGTTTAACTTATTCTCTTCGGGTGGTGTACAATCTATTCATCGCCCCAAGAACAACCAAAACGATGTCTGGTAGATGAAACCGACACTAAAGCATTAATTAAGATTAATAAAATAATGGATGGTAAGGGTTAGGTGAATAGTATGTATCCTCAAAAATATTCCTTAATGGCTGATTTACATTCAATCATTTTCTCTATTCCATAAAATGGACGTATGAGAAACAAGTACATTCATATGATTTGCATGAAAAAAGAAAGTAGGCATAGCCAAATAAACATTGTCTTTTTCAAGAAAAAAGATGAACGGGTTCGTCGTTTTTTCAATATTTTGTCATTTTTTGTAAAGTTCGCAACCAAATTGTGAATTTTTTTATATAACATAGTTGTCTTTTCCACACCTATTAATTTTTTCCATTTAGAAGCATATAGCTATCTTCTTTTATTGACATATTTGATTTAGGAATAGAATTGGGAAAAAAGATTAAAGATTGAATGTAAACCAGCCATAACGCAACGGAGTTTATCGCCTACGCGGATGATATTGCTATTTCGGTCTTCGGTAAATATCCTTGTACGCTGAGTGAGCTGCCGGCTACCTCTCTGAGTAGCCCACCAAAGAGGACTAGGTGAACGAAACGGTTATTTATAAGCTTCTTCACTCGTTTAATTTTATACGCCATCCTCAGTGCAGCTATCTATTTTTGATATGGCTGTTTGTAGTTTTCCTGTGAGTCATCATTGCTGTTTTCAACAGCCATTATTGCAGTGTCATCCGCTAATGTAGCGAAAGTGTAATTTTCTTTCATAGGTAGATCACATGATACAATAGATAAAGGTCCGTACACTTCTTTGAGGAACTCTTGCTTTAATTTTATTCACTTCAGAAGAGCCATTACCCTGTTTGACTCTGATGTACCTATCTATCTAATATGTACGAATGTAGTATTTCTGAACAACATTTTATGTTTGTGTAATCCGTCATGCCATACTTTGTCAAAGGCCACATCCATCAAAAACGTTGAGCATCCTTTTTTCCAGCGCCTTTTCAATAATATTTATGATTCGATGTACTTGATCGATTGTAGCTGTACTGCGGAATTCAAATTGATGATTTGGAATAAGATTATTTACTTTGATTATAGGTTTGAACCTCTTCAAAGCGAGGTGCTCGAACAGTTTTCAAATTATCGGTAGTAAAGATATTGGTCTGTATAATGTAGTAACATGTTAAAACCATTTCGTCATGAAATTGAACAGGCTCATTAATTCTCTCTCGTATTTGGTTGAAATATGGTTTCTAGATGCTTTGCGATTATTATAACTTTTTATTCATTGTTTCTGGACCAACCCCCATTCCCATTTTTATATTGTAAGTGGAGCCGGTAAGTTTTATGATAGACTTTTTTAGTTTTTAATTGCATTTCAAAGAGAATGTTTGATTTCATCACTTGAGATTGTGAGATCTCGTGAGATTGTTTGGTCTTCCGTCTCACTCTTCTTTTTTCAGTAAGGAACTCTCTGATTTTTCTAGGGTAATTATTTCCCTTCACGTTGGTTTTGATTTCAGGAGTGCTTTTCCATGCAGCGTGCTGAATGTTATTAATTGTTTCTAGTTCATTGTTTAGTTGCTCCGGCGTTTGTAAACGAACGTCTAGCTGTATTTTATCTTCCAAATTTTCTTTAAAACTAGTCCAGTGTGTTCGTGAATTAACCTAGAATATCAAAGCCGTGTTCGTTCAGTAGAAAATTGCACAATCTATGTTAATTTTAATTATGAAAAAGTCAATCAAATCTTCCCAAGGTCAGTAGGCCAATAGGTTTGATTTCTCTGCAGAGATTTGTTCACAGTTGACATTTGTATTTCTCCATTGCTTTAAGAAACTTATTCTCTTTGCGGTTGTTAATCTAGAACCCCATTTAGTATGTTTTGTATTAAAGTTCCCACCTAACCTATAATGAATCGTCTTACAACTTATTTCAATAATTCAATATATATTTTTTCTTGATAGCGTGTTTCGGTGGACTATATAAGTTCACTAGTAAAATAGTGTAGTTCACTCATGAGGCAGACATCAATTTTTTTTATGTCTGGAACTGCTTGAAATACTTATTGGTGTTGATGCATTTAACTTTGATTGTTACTGTTCTCTAATTTTTCAAATCATTTATTGTTAATGGACAATAATCAAATTGGTGCACCGTCAACATCACACAATTTGGCTACTCGTAATAGTTTTGAATTAAGCGTGAAACAGGAGTTTCCATAGTAGTTTAAGTTAAACAATATTTTGGAGTGGTGGGAAAACCATAAAATGGAATTCCCATTTTTATATCAAACAGCCTAAATTATGTTATCTGTCCCTGCGACACAAGTAAGTGTCATTTTATTAACAAGTGCAACGAAAGGTTGAATCTCTCAGACATATCCTGTTCGTACGTTTATACGAAAACTTTTTTATGAAATAAAACAAAAATAATTTTTTTTTAATGTTTTATATTTTATTTCTCTAAACCCGAACCCGAACCAAATTATTTGGTTCCAATAAACCCGAACCTTCGCTGGTTCAAAACCCTGTTAACAATAAAATAATTATTATTACAATTATCTTGTTTTGTTTGTTTTACTTTGTAGGCATTCAAATCATTTAAGAACCACTTACATGCTATTTTAGTAAAGTTTTAAGTTTCATCTATTCTGGGATCAACTTTTTTTCATATAGGATTTAATATCGTGCCAAACGTATACAGATAATTAAAAAGTAAGTTAGAATACGGAATACAGCCTTAAAAGTTGGCTTAATTATATTATAAAAGTAAAAGATAACTTTTATCCGTCCACTAAGTAATATTTTCTTTTGTGAAGGTAAAATAACTTTTCTGAAAAAATAAACACATCTCATATGTCTTTTTTGCCACGATTCCTCGAAAGCAAACTCTACTGTTTTGTAATTTATTGTTTTATTTCCTAATTTTAACCTTTCCTTAATAAAATAGGTACATACATTGCGGAGATAAAAACCCAAGAATATTTGGAAATGATTCGGTTTTAGTTCAAAATTAAATTAAAATTAATAAAGCAAAATTCATTTTTATCTGTAAATGTAATTTGGCTAAAAAATAAACACTTCTCAGACATTTTCAAATTTTATTGATTCGTGAAAACATTTTCACAACAAATTTATAAAAAAATTCCATCACAACTTTTCGAAGGAAATTTTTATTCAAAAATAATCAAAAGTGGCAACGAAATCGAGTCAGAACAACCAAGCTATAGGTTAAATATACTTTACTTTAGTTTAATTGCTGTTATTGCTGGAACGGTATGCTTATATAATATTTAATAGAATATTGTCTTACATTTGTGTCCTTTAGCGAAATTACATTTTCCGAAAAAATGAGTTTTCAAGAAATATCTCACATACTGTTCGATGTATCACCTATATGTGGGATTTTTACGTTTAAAGCACTAAAATAAATCGAGCTGATTGGTTAATCGTATAAATAAAAAGAAATAATATTTATATTTGCGGTATCCAAAATAAATTTGCAGTTCACAAAATTAAAAAAATTCGGTAAATTTTTTCATAATATGTAAATAATCTTAATTCAATCAAGGCGAGAATTGTACATGTATTATCTGCCCTTACTACTGTACTCTGTATACAACCCAATGTGGGAAAAGTATTGTCCAAGGAATCAAATAAATTGCTAGTTTAATCATATACATACATACGTAGTGTTTTGAAAAGGCACGATAATTTGCATTTTACATTTTATTGGGTTTACATTAATTTATTATTCCACAAGGATATTAAATTCATTCCGTTATTTTTAAATTTATATATATTTATACAATATAGTTTTTTTTTTGTTAGGAATTGTTTAATTTTATTTTTTTTGGATGGTTTTAAAATAAAATTAATGGATTCAATAAATTAAACAACAAAAACTAAATAGTACCAGCACAAATTATTGAGTTAAACGGAATTTTGCAATAGTTAGTTGAGATTTATATTGTAAATAAAATAAAATTAGAGTTTAGATGGAAAATATTTATGGAGCAATATGGGAATGTGAATTTAATTGAAAATGGTGCAAACAGTTTATAATCGATTAGTATAAATAATTGTTAGGAATAAATCGTCGTATATATTGTATAAACTCAAATGGTTCTGGGTTTAATTTTTTGAGATAATAAAGATCATTAATTAGACTACCAAAATGAAACGGTTTAACCCGTGATACAGGATATTAAAATAATGGAAAGTTAGAACATATTTTAACTAATTTGTTTGTAACGAAACTGTATAAAACAGAGTACAGTCGAAACATACAAATGTATAAACAATGAGCATCGCAGCCATCTTTTAAGGCGATCTAAAAGAACCAAGTTGTCTTCAAATTTAATTTGCTTAGAATAAATTAAAAAAATTCACCTTCAATTGATTTTTGATCGTCGTGCAGTTTGGACGAAAAATCAATATGCGCGGAATATAATTAAAGTAAAATAAAATTAAAATAAAAAGTGCAGTGTTAGTTCGGTTTAATTATTTTTTAATATTTAATTTAATTACTGTGCATATAACGAATAATAATTAGTGCTAAAATTATAAGGGGTCTATTTTCCCCCAACAACAATATCAGCATTAAATCAGAATAATGCATGCAATTAAACGCAAGTGAAAAAATAAACGCTTCAACAGCAAATAAACTCAGTGCAATGAACATGAATAATGACATTAATTTAATTAGTGAGATAGGTCATTTAAATAAAGAAAATTTGGTGCAAACCGGTATGGACAGATATATAACTGTTCAGACCAAAAGAAAAAGAAGCCCGAAATCAGCGCAATTATCTAGTAAGACTAAAGCGTGAAACGGTCCACATCCCTGGTTTCTATACTTAACGAAACAATCATCAATAAATCGAAAATCATTCAATTTTATGGTGATCAACCGTTTGATTTTTATTATTCAGTCACAAATATTTTGTACACGAGTGAAACTGTGCGGCAAACCAAACAAAATTTGTTCTTATCAAAATAGGTCAAATCTATTTGATAAAATCTATTGTGTAGCTACTAGCTATAGTTTAAAAAAATTTCATACTAAAATAAGTGAATTAATTAATAGATCACGTTTTTTAGCATCCCTTAAACGGGTAAGTGTTGTGAATCTTTCATCTTTCCACCAAGAGGTAACCTCATTGGAAATATAATTTAATTAAAGGTTATAAAAACGTTGTGAAATCCCAGTTGCATCAGGAAGAGTGCATGAATCTATTGCTGTAAAGAAACAATCGAACAGTATATTCGAATACATCTGCAGTAACATCACCTTCTCTATAAAAGGCCATTTACGACTATCGGTGCATTGTGTAGCTACTATCTAGCTGTAAATAGTAATTTTCATAAGACGGTGGGGTGACGTATTTGAGCGGTTTTTTTTTCTTTGAATACACTACCGCCACAACAACAGTCAACCACTGTTATAACGAACAATTTGGTTCAATGGATAGATACCAAACCAACTGGTGTACAAAATAAAAATCGTGGTCATGTCATCATATTAGTGATAATAATACATTTAATATTTACCATCTTTATTAATTTTTTTTAATTTAACAATGTATATATAATATAAGATAGACATAATTCTAAATTCTTAAATTTTTTTTTAGTGTTTATTAATTGCATGTGCTGTTAGTTTCAATTCTATAGTGAATTTTTGCATGTATTATATTTTTTTGGTTCTTCTAAGTATTTTAGCCTAGTTTGCAGCTCCCGTAAAGCGCTTTGCTGGTTCATGTACTGGGTGAGTTTTTATTTTATATATTTTAATTTTGGTTAATTAATTATGCACATTTTTGAATTGAAATTATAACAGTATGAGTGCAAAGTTAAATCATTATATATGCTATTTGTGATGAAATAAATATGTAATTATGAATTAATTCTTTTCATAAGGGAAAAGGGGGGGTCTGAATTTGATTACTGTTGGTGATGTAGTGTCAAACAATTGAATGCAGCTAGCTCACGCCGTTAAATGTTTAACTCATCGACTCACCCCATTACCGATTTCAGCTAGCGGGTTAATGGCTGCAAAGGGTTAATTACATTTATCGGCATTTTCTGTTAACGGCCTTTATTTCTAGGGGCTCGTTACAGTGGCGCCCAAGTTAAGGGTTCGTGCTTTGGCACGAATTTCACTTATAGATGTGTTAATGTAAGTTCGTTACAGTGACACAATTTTTATTATCATCACATTTGGAAACTTTTCAATTTATTCTTTACTACCTTGCTTTACAACTAAATATTCATTTTTGTAAATGTTGAATTTGGTAACAGGCCGGGAAAGTAATTTTTTTGTATTTTCAATTCAAAACAATTCAATTCAATTTTCAATTTCCATTTATAACAACGTTTCCAGTTTCCAAAAGTGATTTGTAGAAAATATACAAGATTTATTTAATTTTTTTTTTCTCGTTTTTTTCTCATTGAATATAGAACAGTTTCGACTAAACCGTTAATTTCTTAATCCAATGTCAATTGTTGATAAGAAATTTGGGCTTAGCAGAAAAATTTTAACAGTTCATAATATTTTATAATTAGACGTGTCCTTTAATTAAGAGTGAACGTTTAGTTGATCTTATGTACTCGAAGAGCTGATTAACCTCTTTAAATAATTTTCACTTTCGTTTAAGTTTGACAGTTATATAGTTGATGTTGATAATTAGTTAATATTTTATCATTCAATGGGAACTCTTTTGCCTTAAAGTTCAATTCATTTAATTATTTAAAAAAAAAATTCAATAGTTTATTCTATGGCAAATTTTTACTCGTCTAATACGGTTGAATAAAAGTTTCCAGCTTTACTCTTGAATTTTGTAGTATAGTTAATCAGTTATTTAATTTCTTTTTTTTTTCTTGATGCTGGATTCCCCGGTTCGTATTCAGATCTTTCCACCCTAATTTATATGCTATCCTAACGATTGTATATTATTTTGAGTTTTAATATTTATTCATTTTTATAATTATTTTCATTTGATTTTTCTTTAATCATTAATTGTTTATTTAACTATTATTATAGTATATCGTATACAAATTGTTTTTTTTGGATTCGAAATTATTATTCTTATATATTATTATTTTTTGTTGTTGTTGGTGTTATCCTTATATTTCCAACCATGAATATCGATCATCTTGAACATGATGAATTTTTGGTCGAATGTGAAGTTCGGAATTTAAAAGAATCGGCTCTAGAACAATATGATACTTTGAAATTACTAATTATTAAAGAATTACAGACACCGGTATTAATTCCACATCGCGCTCATGATAATGCTCGTAAAAATCCACTTCGGGAAGTAAACGTTTGTCATCGGAAATTATTGCAAGTTCAACTTTTATTAACCGAACATTATAATGAACAAATAATTATTTCAAAAGTCGAATCACGATTATTACATATTAAAGGTCGATTAAATCGTATTTATTCGTCTCGAGTTGCAAAAGATCTTGCTGTATCTGCAATAGACAAATGTGAAAAACTTTTATCTTTGGTTATGGAAGCTAATTCGAATAATGTTAGTTTAACCGAAGATTCAATAAGGGAATTCGCACATAATTTTTCGTTCGAAGACTTACCTGAGGATGATTCCAGTGATGATGAAACTGATCAACATACATCACAAACTCAAATTAAACCGTCTATAGTTGAGAATATTTCCAATATACAATCTAGTTCTAAAGAGCCTGAGAGTGTTATTGATGTTCAACCTTCAGCAACTTTACCGTCTACTTCTGAAATTATTCAGCAAACTGATATATTGCTTCAAGCCGATAAATTGGCAACCCAAAACCTAAGTCAGCAGTTGTCTGGTATGGAGGAAATGTTACAAAAATTAAAGGTGTTGGGTCTTAAACCACCTAAAAAGGTTCAGTTTCAAGATCCTATAAAAGTCGATAGTTCAGCTTCTTCGACTCGTTGTACCACACCATGTTCTTCAACTCAATCAGAGAGTAATACAACATCTGAATCTCAGAGAGTTAATGAGTTGATTCGAGATTTAACCGCTAAATTTGAAATTTCAAAACAAATAAATTTCAGTACACCATTGCTCAACACAATGATACCAATAACGCAAATCACATAAATCCCGAACAATTATCACTTCAATCGGTAATTGCAAACCCGTGAATTATATCACGCGACCATTGATGGGTTCCTTTCAAGATGCTTTCCGACCATTTCAATTTCTATATCTAGATTTCCTAGGACCATATCCGAGGTCTAGATTAGGCAATTGTTACATTTTAATCGTTCTAGATAAACTATCCCGTTTTGTTTGTTTGCAACCTCTTCGCCAGGCTACTACTCAATCAACCATTAATTTCTTAGAAAAACTGTTTTTCCGATTTTCGGTACCACAAACATTGTTTACTGATAACGGACAACAATTTTGCTCAATACTCTTTAAAAAATTTCTAGATAAATTTGGCATAAATCATGTCTTAACTCCAAAGTACTCCCCTCAGAGTAACGCCTCTGAGAGGGTTAACCGCACGCTTTTGTCAGCTATCCGCTCCTATATTAAGGATGACCAACGCCTTTGGGATGTTCATCTGGCTGAATTTGAGTCTGCCCTAAACAATTCTAAGCATAGTAGTACTGGCTATTTTTGGAAATAATCAAATATTACATGGGAAAGAATATGAACTTTATCAACTACTTGGATTTACCGAAGATGGTTATTTTTCCATTAACAACAATGCCAATAAATTAAGTATAGTTCGAAGAAATGCTATAAACAATCTTAGTAAATCGCATGAAAATAGTGCCAGATACTATAATTTACGCACTCGCCCACGCACGTTCAAACCCGGAGATACCGTGTACGTGAAAAACTTTACGCAAAGTGATGCTAGTAAACAATACTCTGCAAAGTTGGCACCAAGAACTACTAAAGCTCGAATAATCAAAAACGTTGGCAAAGTCGCATTCCAGGTCAGTGATGAACAAGGTAAAAACCTTGGTGTTTACCATGTTAAAGATATCCAAAGTGAATAACTTAATTTTTTTATTCCCGGCATTAAGACATCTCAGGGGTAGGTTTCCCCACGAATGAAACGGTCCACATCCCTGGTTTCTATACTTAACGAAACAATCATCAATAAATCGAAAATCATTCAATTTTATGGTGATCAACCGTTTGATTTTTATTATTCAGTCACAAATATTTTGTACACGAGTGAAACTGTGCGGCAAACCAAACAAAATTTGTTCTTATCAAAATAGGTCAAATCTATTTGATAAAATCTATTGTGTAGCTACTAGCTATAGTTTAAAAAAATTTCATACTAAAATAAGTGAATTAATTAATAGATCACGTTTTTTAGCATCCCTTAAACGGGTAAGTGTTGTGAATCTTTCATCTTTCCACCAAGAGGTAACCTCATTGGAAATATAATTTAATTAAAGGTTATAAAAACGTTGTGAAATCCCAGTTGCATCAGGAAGAGTGCATGAATCTATTGCTGTAAAGAAACAATCGAACAGTATATTCGAATACATCTGCAGTAACATCACCTTCTCTATAAAAGGCCATTTACGACTATCGGTGCATTGTGTAGCTACTATCTAGCTGTAAATAGTAATTTTCATAAGACGGTGGGGTGACGTATTTGAGCGGTTTTTTTTTCTTTGAATACACTACCGCCACAACAACAGTCAACCACTGTTATAACGAACAATTTGGTTCAATGGATAGATACCAAACCAACTGGTGTACAAAATAAAAATCGTGGTCATGTCATCATATTAGTGATAATAATACATTTAATATTTACCATCTTTATTAATTTTTTTTAATTTAACAATGTATATATAATATAAGATAGACATAATTCTAAATTCTTAAATTTTTTTTAGTGTTTATTAATTGCATGTGCTGTTAGTTTCAATTCTATAGTGAATTTTTGCATGTATTATATTTTTTTGGTTCTTCTAAGTATTTTAGCCTAGTTTGCAGCTCCCGTAAAGCGCTTTGCTGGTTCATGTACTGGGTGAGTTTTTATTTTATATATTTTAATTTTGGTTAATTAATTATGCACATTTTTGAATTGAAATTATAACAGTATGAGTGCAAAGTTAAATCATTATATATGCTATTTGTGATGAAATAAATATGTAATTATGAATTAATTCTTTTCATAAGGGAAAAGGGGGGGTCTGAATTTGATTACTGTTGGTGATGTAGTGTCAAACAATTGAATGCAGCTAGCTCACGCCGTTAAATGTTTAACTCATCGACTTACCCCATTACCGATTTCAGCTAGCGGGTTAATGGCTGCAAAGGGTTAATTACATTTATCGGCATTTTCTGTTAACGGCCTTTATTTCTAGGGGCTCGTTACAAGCGTCTAGATTAGAATATGGCGCTGATCAAATAACTCTCGGCAATAGATTTTCTAGCTTGAAAAAAGATGGCGCCGATGAAACAATAGCCAAATAGACTGAAAAGCCGCCACCAATTTATTTAAGGGAGGCGTCAAATAAAGAACTCGTTAATACAATCGACAAATTAACTGAGACAAAAAATTGTATTGCCCCGCTTAAAAGGGGCAAAGAAACGAAAATCCAACCTTTGGAAATTGATGGTTTCAGAGCACTTGTAAACCATTTCGATCAAACCGGAAAGCGATATTACACTTACCAGCTGAAAAGTCAAAACGGGTTGACTGTTGTTTTAAAAAGAATGGAGAGTAGCGTAGAGGTGACCGACATTCATGCGGCTCTCGCTGAGCAAGGTTTCATGCCAAATCTATTGCAAACATTTTAAATCGGGAGAAGGTTCCTCAACCGATGTTTCGCATAGAATTAGAGCCGTGAAAAACAAAGGAAACCGCAGCATATATAACTTAAGATATTTACTGCATCGCAAAATCACTGTAGAAGAACCCAAAAAGCGAACAGGACCAGTACAATGCATCAAGTATCAAGAATACGGGCACACAAGAGCTTATTGCACGTTGAGTGAAGTCTGCGTTATCTGTGGCGAACTTCATGATTCAAAAAAATGCGATAAGATGAGAAATGATCCATCAGTAAAACGCTGTAGTAATTGTGGTGAAAATCACACAGCAAACTACAGAGGTTGCCCAGTATATCTGGATTTGAAGCGTAAGGCCAATCCAAAGTTGCGATCCGAGCAACGAATGCTTAAGTCACGTTACAATCAAAGAGATATGGCTCCAAGAAGTACAATTGCCCAACAAGCGAATGCACACTCAACCACACAAAATGGCCTGGAGAATGTTACAAGCAGTTTTGCACAACCCGGAGTTTCCTATGCCAACATCCTTCATTTCAACGAAGAAGAATTAAGTATTCACGCAACAGTAAACAAACTGACAGAAGCGATCCAAAGTTTCATGATGATGATGGAAAGACAAATGAGGTTGCAAAATATGAACACACTAATGCAAATTATTTTCAAAAGCCAAAAATGACGCTCCTAAAGATAGCTGTATGGAATGCGAACGGTCTTCACAGCACAAAGCTGAGGTTCAGACCTTTCTTGTCGATCAAAATATAGACATCATGCTAATATCAGAAACACACTTTACAAAAAATACCTTTTTTAAAATCAGTGGATATTCAGTTTAAGACACCAAACATCCAAGTGGAAGAGCACACGGCGGCACTGCGGTCTTGATCAAACGAAGAATAAAGCATTATGAACTCAACAAATATGATAAAGATCACATCCAAGTAACTAATATCTGCTTAGAGGAATGGTCTGGAAACTGTGTAATATCGGCTGTTTACTGTCCACCGAAACACGCAATCAAAAAGCAGCAATTTATCGACTATTTTAATTTGCTGGGCATTAAATTTATCGCAGGGGGCGACTACAATGCTAAACATTTGCAATGGGGTTCGAGATTAACAACACCTAAAGGAAAGCAACTATATGAAGCAATGAACGAAAAAAATCTAGATTATTTATCTTCTGGACACCCCACTTACTGGCCATCAGATAGAAATAAAATACCTGATTTAATAGATTTCTGTATAACAAAAGGAATTGCACGCACCAATGCTCAGGTAGAAGATTGCTATGACTTATCATCCGATCACTCACCAATAATAATAACTCTGAGTACCAGAGCTTTAAAAGCAGAACCACCCCAACGTCTAACAAATAAATTAACTAAATGGGCTCTCAACCGAAATATAGTCGAACAAAATTGCCAATTGGATATCCAACTTTGCATCCCGGAAGATACTGATGCGGCGGCGGATGATTTAACACATACTTATATTGGAAATAGCAGCAAAATAGGCTACCCCTGATATTCACACCTCTGATAAAGTTAATAAGCCTTCACCTAATATACTGTAGTTAATCCAAGAGAAACCGACAATACGCCGTCTATGGCAGCAGCAATAGGCGACCGAGAAGACAGATTATTCACTATGGAAGGCAACAAAAAAACTAAAGAGGCCAACATTATCGAATCCACCAATTAGGCAACCAGATGGACATTTGGCCAGAAGTGCCGTAGAAAAGACTACTGCTTTCTCTAACCACTTGAAAAAAGTATTCACACTAAACGAAAAAACTGGCAACAGTGAATTACCAAAGTTTACGGAGGATCCTTTGAAACCAATTCCTTTAAAATTTAAGTGGAAAAAAGTTAAAAATACCATTAAAAATTGTTTGAACCCAAAGAAAGCTCCAGGACACGATTTATTACCGGAAAAATGATCAGAGAAAACTCGTAACTTATATCTTTAATGCGATTATGAGATGTGGGTATTTCCCTGAAAAATGGAAAATATCGCAGTCCTTGAAAGCTACTTGTTTCAACGAAAATACCAGGATAAACACAATTCAGCCATTACTGTACTAAATGATATAAACGCAGGAGTTCCACAAGGAAGCGTACTGGGGCCAGTATTGTATTTGCTGTATAGTGCCGATCTATCAACAACTGATAAGGTTGTCACATCAACATTTGCAGATGACACTGCTATCATGTTTTCACACAAAAATCCTCAAACTGCATCAAGAGAATTGCAAGATCACTTATACAAAATTGAGAATTGACAAAGAACGTGGCGGTTAAAAGCGAATGAAAACAAATCAACACACATAACATTTACGTTGAATAAGCGTACATGTCTAGCGGTGAAATTAAACAATGTCAACATTCCTCAACAAACAAATGTCAAATACTTGGGTCTTCATCTTGATAGAAGATTGACATGGAAAAAACACATCGAATCCAAGCGCAACCAAATAAAAATAAAATTCTCAAAAATGTACTGGCTGATTGGAAGAAATTCAAAATTTTCCCTAGAATGCAAGATTCTACTATACAAAATGATCCTAATTCCTATATGGACATATGGAATTCAACTATGGGGCTGTACAAGCGCATCAAATATAGATCTTTTACAACGAACGCAATCAAAAATACTTCGCTGAATTACAAATGATCCGTGGTATATCCGAAATTGCCATCGAGACCTTGGGATTAAAAAGGTCAAAGATATGATCCAAGCACACAGTTTGAAGTACCTTTCGAAACTGGAAACTCACCCCAATGAATTAGCAAGACAACTATTAAATAACCGAAATATAGACGGCTTCGCAGAGTAGATCCACTAGATCTAATATATTGATAAATTTAATTGAAGTACATATTTAAGCTAACACACATTATTAATTATTATTTATGCATACTAATAATAAGTATTTAACATAGGTTAAGGACTTAGAAAATAATTTTTTTAGATTGTAAGCTTTGCACATTTCTTGTTAGTTTCGTATAAAGAAAGATTCTAGATAAAGAAATTATTTTTACTCAGGATTGCTGTATTTATAGACTTTTGTTTTGTAAGAAATATTCCAATTTTTTTTCATACAGCTTTTGAAAATGGTATTGAAATGATACCGAATCAGTTTTTGGCCACACAAACTTAAGTATTGATTTAAATGCTTTTGTATTGCCAAGTTATTTATATACTTCAAATATCTCCTAGCGAGTAATACATGTTTTTATTTCATGGTTTTTAAATCCAGTTTATTCGTAATTAATTCTCAAAGTTGATGAATTTTTGACGAAAACCATTTGAGCACAAACAAAGTTTTCCCATATTTTTTCACTCATTTAGTAAGATATGCATATATGAACACGTTCAGGAAGATATTATCTATCGATTATCTTTAATAAAAATTCGATCTATTAAGCGAAACAAATGAAAATTTAATTGTAAAATATTTTGGTCTTCGATTCAACAACCACTCTGCATTTTTTGTTCAACCTCTTTTAATGTAATACGTGGAAAAAAAACATTTTTTTTAAATTTCAATAGCGAAATTTACATTATTTTAGATTTAATTCTAGACACGTTTTAGGGCACATTTAAATATCGATATTAAAATTCTGATGATTGTTCTAGGTAAACTAGAATCTTAGAATAATCTAATAGCAGTGTTGTGGTTAAGCTAGCAATCAAAACGGTTTAGGTTTGATGTAAATGCTAAACTCCACGTGATAGTAACAATAACAAAACAAATTCGTATTTTAAACCGCCACTTAGCGGCGTATTCAATCATTATCATAGATTTTCAAGAGCTCAAAATAAAAGAAATGCCAGTTGGTTTTGTGATTAAAAAAGGAGTAGAATGTATGAAACGTTGAGCTGGGAAAAAAGATTACAGCCAAACAAAAATCATAAGTTTAATCAGCAGCACATATTGAATATTATACAGATTTCTAAGGTCAATAACGTTTGGCCAAACTAACGCAGAGTCATCAAATGTGAATTTCAAAAAACAGACAAAATCTTTATTTTGTCTTATTGATTTAGCCCAACGGGAAATACCATTGAGAGGCATTTTAGAAAAAAATAGGCCAAATTAAAATCATATGAATCTCATAATTACATAAAATTAAAATTGCAACACTATTAAAAATTATTTTAGCTGGTTTGGATTACGTACTTATTAACCACAGAGCAAAGATAATTAAAAGCGATACAATAATTTAACTCAAAATAATTTTTTTTTTTTAAACAGTTTTAAAGGCCATGACCTCGGAAATCTTGGAGCTGGATTTCTTCTTGGGCCGCAGGAAAAGAACGCGGTTTTGAATTTCCAAGCAGTCAATAACCGATTGTGTAAGCTTCGCTTGCGCATGAAGTTAGCCAACCTGTCGATAAATTGTGTACATGCGCCCACAGAAGTCAGCCAGCCCCAAGATAAACACACATTTTACAATGACTTGGACGATCTGATGGGATCTATACCCGAACACGATATTAGAATGGTAATTGGGGACTTTAATGCTAGAGCTGGCAGAAATCAGACCGACTTGTGTGAAAACATAGGTCCGTACTCCCGACACGAAACTGCGACCGATAATGCTGAGAGAATGATGTACTTTGCGGTTGCTCATGATCTTAGAGTAGCAAGCACATTCTTCCCTCACAAACACATACATCTAGAGACATGGACACATCCTCACGGAACTTCCCGCAGCCAAATTGACCATGTGTTAGTTTCTAAAGGACGGGCTCAGGTTGTGCAGGATGTGAGAACTTATCGTTCAGCAACCAAATACGTAGGCAGCGATCATCATTTGGTCGCAGCAAAGCTACGATGGAAGTTTTCGTACAAGTATGGGAACACAGCGAAACGCATGGTACGTTTCGACTGTGAAGGTCTGATAAATGAAGATCAAAAGAAACGAGTGTCGTCTTGCAGTTGAGACTGTAACGCTGAATACCCACCGTTCCAATCAAGGGACGTAATACATAATTTTTAATATTACTTTCCTCTACCGAGAGATGGATTTTTTTTTAACTCGTAATTCCCGTTACCTCGGTGGCTATAAATTCGCAGTTTTTTTTTGGCTGGGGGCAGTTCAGAATTTTTAAGTAATTTAGTTGGAGTTGATTATTAAAATCCGACGTGTGATTATGAAGAAAAGTTATTTATTGAAATTCGATTCGTTATTATATATAAAAAAAAGTCACTAAAATTTAACTTGTGACTGTGAAGTTTTTTTTTGTCTAAATTTATTTCGGTTTAAGAGAAGTTTTTTTTTTGTTTTCAAGTTATTTACCTAAATTTAAAATATTAACTAAAATTAGTAATAAATAGTGTAAATTAATAAAATAGGGGATAATAAACTGTATAAATTTATTTAAACTGAAAAATGGTATCTGTTCCTCATTATCAACTAAAAATTTAATATCGTTAATTGTGAATATTTAATACATAAGTTCAGTTATAAATACTATCATACTATCTATAAATGCTTTAAAACTAAGTTTTTGGCAAACCACTTTAACATAATATATATACTATAGTATAACTATAGTTAACAAATAAAAAAATAAAAAAATAAAAAACTCTGAAAATTAAATAATGTGATTATCGTACGAGAAAACGGAGAACATTTCTTTTATGAGTGACCGTTTCATTTTGTAACCTAGAGTATAAAAAAAAAAATATTTATGTATATGTATACTTATACTTTATAGTGTATTGTTTTGTATATATAATTATACAAAATAAAATTAAAAGTGTGCAAATAAAAATAATAATTTTTCTTAAAGATTTAATTCATATCTAAAATTAAGAAACTAAAAACTATCAGTGTTTTAAAAAAAAAAAATAAATATATATATTTTTTAAATAACGCATTCTATAATGATACAGATGAGTGTTGTGAAATATCTGTATAATAAAAACAAACAATAACGTGATTAAAATTTTAAATAAATTTTTGTATGAATCACAAATATACCAATTATGATAATTTGTATATGGATGTATGATGTCATCAATCAACACGTCATCAATGTACAAAAACATTAATTCTTAAGATAAGATTTTTTTTTATTTTATTTTATTTTATTTCATTATGTTATATAACAAATATATTAGTTTTTAATTTTAATAATTTCCTTTTATATGTAGGTACATATCAAATTATTTTTATAATTCCTTTTGTTTTTTTTTATAACAAAACCTAATAAGTGAATTGAAATGGATGAATGTATGAATTTTTTTTATTCCCAATTCATATTCTGGGATAGTATGGCTACTTTATTTTTAATATTACTTATAAGAATAATTTGATATGTCAAAATTTTTTTTTATTAATTATATAATTCATATCTTATTTAATTTTTTTTTTTTTTGGTAATTATGGGGTAGTTATAAGAATTTTCTTTTTCCTTTTTAATATTATATCTAGTTGAAAACTTTTCTTAAATTTGTTTAGTAATAAATTTATTTACTTCTTTCTTTTTTCGGCTAATTAAATTAATTTTTTTTTATTTTCCTCTGTTTCGCTTGAGTTCGCATTTGTAGTTTCAGGATGAGATAAGAAGCAACAGTGGTGGGATGAGTTCAAGGGATAATAAGATAAAGAGGTGAGTTGGTCCTTGGTTCTCACCAGTTTCAGTTTCAACTCCGAGTATGCCATATTTCTGCGGTCTAGCAAGATTCCTTCAAGCTTTGGAAAACCCCACCCCTATACCCTGAGCACTAGCCGGCCAGATAAGACCGCTCCAAAGCCTCTGAAGGAATAATATAAATTTTCGGTAACAGCTGATAGCTTGATATCAAATCTGTTACAAGACACAATATAGCCCATAATGAAGTGCAACAGCGTCTCACAATCGCGAGAAAAAACAAGGCTGCTCTTGCAAGAAGGGCAGCTAAGCGGATTTGTAGACGGAAGAAGCGAGAATGGTGGAAGGCCGAGGTTCTGAAAGTACAAAAACTCAGCAATTTCTTTAAAGGAATTACTGGACTGCACCATACTTTTAGGCCTACGTCAACCGCCATTCGGGACCGGGATGGAAACCTCTGTGTCAACATCGACACAGTACTTGACGCATGGAGTGGACGCTTTACTGACCTGCTTGATGTTCATCATGCGACACAGACCATTGTTGAGCCACCTCTAATACAGACTGCGGAGATTTGCAACGATGAGCCATCCCATGAGGAATTCACTAAAGCCATGCAGAGATTGAAACGAAACCGCTCACCTGGAGTGGACTGCATTAATTCGGAGCTCTTGATATTCGGAGGGGATACTTTGTGGAACTGTCTTTTCGACCTTATTCGATTAGTATGGCGAACCGAAGTTATGCCAGACGAATGGAAAGTGGCCGCGATATGCCCCATCTTCCAGAAGGGAGACCGCTTGAAGTGTGAGAATTATCGCGGTATAGCTCTCCTTTGCACAGCATACAAGTTACTGTCTTACATTGTATTGGATAGAATCACTCCTCTAGCGGAGAGCTTGGTTGGTGACTATCAAGGAGGATTTCGTCCGAATTGATCAGTCGCCGATCAGGTATTTTCGCTGCGGATGATTCTATCTAAATATTATGAGACATCCATCCCCGTACATCAGGTGTTCCTGGATTTCCGGCAGGCCTATGACTCGATCAATCGAGAGAGTTTGTGGTCTGCCCTGGAATACCTAGGAATGCCAACAAAACTGGTACGATTATGTAGGATGACAGTGACGCAGTCTCAATGCTGTGTTAAAGTTGAGAACAGACTATCGACAAATTTTGTAGTTAACTCGGGTGTTCGGCAGGGAGATGCTTTGTCCCCGATACTCTTTAATCTCATGTTGGAGTACATCTTTCGTAAAATTGAAACACCGCAGCGTAACATCTTATATCGCCAGTCCAATCAGGTGCTTGCATATGCAGATGACATATGTGTGATTGGACTGAATAGCAACGGAGTGAAAGAAATACTTGATCCGCTTGTAGAGTTTTCAGCTTCAGTTGGACTTCAGATCAACGACTCCAAAACGAAATACCTGATCTCTGGTTTTAGTGACAATGGCACACCAGATTTAGGTAGTGGCCACCACACGTTTGAGGGAGTGAGGAGGTTCAAATATTTCGGTTCTCTTATCACTCACGATAACAGTGTAGGATATATTAAAGTGCGGCCGGCAGCTGGCAGTCGTTCTGTGTTTCCTCTAAGGCCACTGATAATATCTAAAAACTTATTAAGTGCCGTGAAGCTGAAGCTTTACATAGCGTTGATCAGGTCCGTTGTTATGTTTGAATGTGAAAGTTGGGCGCTGACGGATGAGTACGAGAGATGGCTCCTTACATTTGAGAGAAGAGTCATGCGTGTGATTTACGGCCCAAAACGCAAAATAGATGGTACCTACCGAGCTCTGTGTAATATCGAGATCAGAGATCTGATGAAGATCCCCGATATTGCACATGAAGTAAGATCTCAGCGAGTGCGCTGGCTAGGGCACGTTTTGCTTGCTGATCCGGAACGAATTGTGCAGCGATCTCTGAAAGGAGAGCCACCATATGGTAGACGCAGAGGTCATTGCAGGCGACGATGGCTCGACGGTGTAGAGAACGACTTAGCCTCTTCAGATTGTCTAAGACAGTATGAAGACCATGCTCGGGATCGAAACCGCTGGAGCCAAATTGTTGATTCAGTAAGAGGCCAGTAATATCCTTTTTTTTTTTAAACAGTTTTAAAGGCCATTACTGGCCCTTTACTTAATCAACAATTTGGCTCCAGCGGTTTCGATCCCGAGCATGGTCTTCATACTGTCTTAGACAATCTGAAGAGGCCAAGTCGTTCTCGCGAAATTTAACATAATAATGTCGTCGCGAAACTTAACATAATAAAAATTTAACAATTATTTATTTTGTACAATTTTTAATCACTTTGTTTTGGATAAATTTGTAACTTTACTACTTTTGTTATTTACAGATCCACAAACAGTAAGTGATCTATAGGCGACCACTTAATAAAAAATCAATTACTATTTCAAATGATCATGAAATTGTGTACTACTATGTATGCAGGTTACTTTTAAACATATCTTTCATTTGATACATAGCATCTACATGGCCAAAATTAAAATTTTGATGCATCACTTAATATTTGTGCTGATGATGATTATCTACAAAACTGTCTAACTTCTAATTCATTTCTACAAAACTACACGAATACCACGAATACTTATGAAATGCAATGCAAAGCCTTCGCCTACGCTAAACAATTTTATTATTCCATTCTTTTAATGATAAAATTCTCACCTACATATCTGTTAAAACTAATAATTTCGCGTGCAACAAAAAAGCGCGTAAAAGGTGATTTAATTTATTTTTATCATTGGATTTAATCTGATGTAACGGAGTGTGTAATACGTATTTAAAATTCATTTATTTTTAGCTTCAAACTAATTATACAAAATCTAAAAAAATATTCATTTTGACTGTGGGATTGGTGGTGGTTTATATATTTGTTGTAGAAGTGAATAATAATTATCTATGGGGAATTTATGTTTTCAGTATTTTGCACATTCACAATTTATACGTATGTATACATATATGTATCGATTCTGTGGAAATTAAATATGAAAAAGTATACTATCGCAATCACCCCTGAATGTATGTACTAACGCTTTTTGTGGTATAAATATTACACTCTCGTAGTTGTTATAATTTAAAACTTTAAATTTGGTTAAATTTTATTATATTATTCTATGCTTTACATACTGTGTCATCTGTGTTAATTGAATTAGACTGTATAGTGTATTTTAATAAAATGAATTTAGTACAATATATATTTTAACTTACAACATAACTTCTGTGTAATAGGTTTAAAAATTACATTTGACTAAATCAAGACGAAAAGTGGTTTGATGTTAGTTTTGAGAAAACTACTCAAACGACTAATTTTAAAATTTATTGCAGTTTCTTGACACAGTAACATGCAATCTATAAAAAGTTACATGGTATGGGTGTATGCGATAGTATTTATAAATGTTATTATTATTTTTATTTATTAAATATTTGTAATTTTATGGAATTTATATCATATAACTTTGAAAACAAATTAATTCTATAGTATTCAAATGTTTATGTATGTACATATATTCGATTCCGAAAAAGACATAAATGTCAAAAGTCGATTTACATATCTCTGAATTTTAGCCTACACATTTATACATTGTTGCTGTTGATGCTGATTTCCTTCAGAAAAAATCACAATAAATAAAATTCGAACGGCACAATTGTGTAGGTCGATTTGGAGATACCGTATAGGGGTAAGGAAAATAAAATATTAGCAAAGTTTTATCATTTTTTTTAAGTGATTCAGAATTAATTAAATTCAGAGCAAATCAATATTTTGACAACATTTTAATTTTTGTAGAAAGACAGCACCCACAAATTTGTGTGCTTTATGTATTATGCTCATGGAATTTATAATAATTTAAAATAAGATATGTATAATGATATTATTATGTTTTCTAAACCAACGTTGGACAACATTTGTCATTTGTTTTGACGATTTGCAATTTGTACAAATAAATTACATTGGACAACATTAGTTGTTTAAATTTTGTCATCCGTATGGCTGCGAACTTAAATTGCTTTAGACTGTGTCCGAAACTTGTGATAAAAAATTGTTAATATTAATTTTTGACATTTGTTTGAGAACTATTCCCATATAGTGACAATTTTTTATTATGCCGTCCGAAATGTGTAATAAATCTCCCCACCTAAATCTTCAAAACCTCAAATGTTTTGTAAATTAAAAAAAATTAATTAATTAAAATAATGGTTCCGATAATCCTTTTTATGGTTGTTTATTATTATTGTGTTTATATACAACTACGGTTAAATACCGGGGTATTGTTGAGTCGAAACAAGATGCCATATACACAAATTATTCGATGGCTGTCGAAATTTATCATTGTAATAGACTCGAATAATTTGGGTGTGTTCGGTATTTTCAAATAAATGTCAAAAATTAATATTAACAGTTTTTTATCACAGGTTTCGGACACAGTCTTAGAATCAAATAATGCAAGAACTATACAAAATTCTGCTTAGCTTTATCACACAGACGTTCGTTCAAGGTGAATGATGTTGTTGTTCGTCAGCCAATACAAATCTCAGGATATACAGGAAATTATTATATTATTTATTATGGGTTGAACTACAAATTGACCTTGATAAAATTGTTTGTATATTTTGTATTACACTGTTAATATTGTTTAGAGATTTTCATTATCTCATATTTTTCAAGCTTTGTCATATGTCATCTTTTATTATTCTAAATATTTATGTTTAATTTGTTTTAGACATTCTTAAATATTTCAAAAAAAAATTCAAATCCATCAATATAAAGATTAATGGGTCTCTGACTTTCCGTTTTATCAGAAAATTATTGAATACTATTTAAAAATACATTAATAATTAAATAAATATGTTGTTTTAATAACTAATCTTTTTTTTTTTTTTTTTTTTTTTTTTTTTTTAAATAAATACCAACACATACATACATTATTTAGAGACTGTTCGGCTAGTGGATTTAATGTCCTTTGAAAGCTTCAGAACAGTATCTTCATCTTAACTCTTAACTATAGACTAATTTTCCATTTAATTCCTAAATCGTTTAATTTATTGTAAACAACAAATCATATTAAATTAATTTAACAATTTGACAATTAAAAAATGTATTTGTGTTCGTGATGTTGGTGGTTTATACATTGGGTTAAATAGTCGATTTATAGAATGGTAGCTGACTAGGTTAATTAATACGGGTAAAAATGAAAACGAGCTAATATAATTAGATCTTTGGAAAAAAATTAAAAAGGTTTAATGGAAATTAGGGAATAAGCGATGTGGATAATGTAATAATATTTGCTCAAAACCTCAGCAATGTATTTACACCCAACGAGGACAAATAGGCACCCCAGAATTACTACATGCTGAAGAAGATACTTCAAAAATCGAACCAATTAAATATAAATGGCGCAATATACAAAAATGATTAAGGGCAATATAAATCCAACAAAAACACCTTGACATTCATTTTTAATGCTGTAATGAAAACTGGGTACTGGCAAAGCCGAAATAAAAATAAAAATAAACGATGGTGTGAATCCAGAGGTACTCCTACTGCTGCCGCACTTCAATTTAGCACCATATTCATCATGAAATTGGTGCAGTGGTTTCCTGTGATATATTTGGATTACCGAACTTTCGATGACATCTACTATATTCTATTATTTATTGAGTCACGCGGAATTTGTCTTATTGTTGAGTGAAGTTTGGACTCGAATTGGTTTTCTTGATCCGTTGTTACGTTAGCGTAAGAGATAGGTTGTTAGTATATCTAATAGAAGGCGGAGGTAGTCTTATGTCGTATAAATGGATTTGTTCAGATCGGCCAGGTAATAAATGAAATTCCCATGTGGTGATTTGTAGGTCTCCTTTGTTTGAAATTTTGGCAGGATAAATTAAATTTTACGTTTTTAGACTAACTATCGATAATATGTATAACACTTGGATGTGAAGTATTGCCCAATGTTGTAGATAGCGCTGGAAATGTAAGGCAATTGTTCCCTAGTTTTCAATGCAATAGTTTTCAAAATTCTAGTTTAATTGTTAAATTATAGTACGTTAACCAGAAAGTAAATTCTGAAGTTGTAAGTCTGCTTTTTGTGCTTGATGATTGCGTTTTAGTCGAAGTGAATCTCTACTGCTCTAATGTACGAGTGAACTAATGTGTGAGGTAGCGTATCAGCGACCACATTTTCTTTGCTGCGAATGAGTGGAATACCCGAGGTAAAGTGAGATTTTAAATTGTCGAAGTTTATCAAAAGTTTATTGTCGATTAACTATTAATTTGTCAGAAGTTTATTGTCGATGTTATTAAAGAAGTACCGTCTTTCGTCCAAACACCCAAAGCGTTTTGTTGCTAGATATATTGCAGATTAAATACCTATCAAATGGCCCGTATTTCATTGCATATTAAAATAATTTTATTTAGTAGAATTGATTGATGATGCAACTATGCTACTGAATTTGTCAGTGTCCTTCAGCGGATGAGATTGCCGTTTTGTAAACGCCTTCAAGCCTATTGGCAAATTCTTATATTCACCATGTGTTAAAATCTGGCTTTGTGGAGTTCCAGATCTAGTCAGCGTGGTTATTAATCAGACAAATGGCCTGACATGTTTAATATGATGAACCTTAATGGTATTGGACTGATCCGTTTAAATTTGGTGCAGCTGTTAATTTAAAAAAATTCTTCAAGAGCGTGCCAAATCCATGTCGATTGTGAAATGGATCGAAGTTGGTGTGTTGACCATGGGAGCATTGAGTCGTTATGCTGTAGCATGTTTCAACTAAATTTCTAAAAAAGTGCCTAATTATTGGATGATTCACATTTTTTTAAAAAGAAAGTGAATATTTTTTTAAGACCAAGAAAAAGTAACTTATGTACACTCTCGAGATACCTGGTTGTTTATAAAGAGTTTGGCTTTGAGCCGGCGTCCTACAAGAAGTTGCCATTTCAAGCATTGTTCAAACCCAAAATGGTATTTTATTAGGTTTAAACAACCAACACTTACTAAAATATGTTGTCATCCTTAATTTTTTTATAAGGTAATTTTTTATTTGTCACAAAAAATTACAACTATAGTTATTTTAAACATTTATCAAATTTTATTTTCAGAAACTAGTTTTCGAATTACACTTTGGTGACATTTCATTTGCCAATTTACAACAACAATGCTGCATAGTTAATTCAAATTTGGTATTCGTCGAATTCCTTCTGAGTTTATGGTATTGCAAATTCCAATTCCATTTTGTAGTTACCGTGTTTGTCACCAGAGTTTTCGTATTTGTCAAACACTACCAACCTTTTGTACATGTCAAAAATAAATCACGAGAATTGGTTGGTTATTTCTTTTTACCAAAATTGAATTCCAATTCCAATTCCAATTCCTTGGTCAAATGAAATATTACTTTTTATGTTATTTAAATGTCAGCTAAATTTTATCAGTTATACCCTTTTGCAAAGTGTTATAGATTTCACATCAATGATCGTACAAACAAACGGTAAAAATTAAAATTTACTACTAATAATGCAGAGTAAATATAAATTAAATTACCATAAAGTTTTAACTCGTCACAGAGTCGTTGTGTCACTTTTCTCTCATCCACTTGACCCGCCTAATTGACATTACTAATAATTAATTTTTATTTATGTTTAAGCGATTTATAAAATAATAAATTTAATGCGTTTTGAGTAGGAGCAGCTTACGATTTTATAGTCTGATGGCAATAGTCTAGTTATGTTAATAATAATGGTTGGTTAATCGAATTTAGATTCTTCTGGAATAATTAATTCAATCAAGAATATATTCTCTTTATATTCCGCGTTAACCAATAAATATCCATTTATTTCTGGACTATGGATTTTTTATTATTCATACAAGCGTAAATTTAAATATTCGAAGAACTTGTAAATACTGGGTCTTTTATGGGTTGACTTATTTTATTTATGTAGTTCATATTTCTTAAGTGGATTAATTTAAATTTCAAATTATTTTACACCATAAAACAAAACCTTTGCATAATTTAAGTAGTAAACAAAAGAAAATTAGGTTTAAAGTCTATAAACCAAGGGTGTTCAACAGCAAAATAAATGCTCTCCTATTTAGTGCGTGTATATCCCCTTTGCGGCTATTGGTGTTACATTAAAAATTCTAGAATTTTTTTCTATATAAATTCATAATTAAATAATTATAAGATACGAAATACGGATGCATACATAAAAAGGATAACATTTTTTTAAAATACATATTACACGAAACGAATTTTTGTCAAGTTGATTTAAAATCTTATGAATTTTCTCTGCATTATAAGCAGACTAATATTTTGATCCACCTGAATATGTGCGAAACATAGAAGAAAGAAAAGTGTTACGTTTTTGGGTTGAAGAAAGTAGAAACAAAGAATTTTATTTTTATTTTATATCAATTCGCAAGGTATACATGTTTTTAAAGTTTTACAGCTAAGCGCTACCAAAAGTCAAAACTACTATTTTAATGTGATCTGTATGACATGGGTTTTGTATAAAATGATTTTCCCGTTTAGGCTACAGGTAGGAGTCAAATTTAATCGGAATTCTAGAAAATTCTTAAGGATTATTTAATCATTTATCCTTGTATAGATAGTTTTTTAATAGTCATAGAAACATAAACAGGTATATAGATGTACATATATTCTATGTTATATTATAGAAGGAGTCGGCTTTTACTTTAAGATCTGGGGTTTGTCTAATCGAATTAAGATGTAATTTCGTTTAACTTTAAAGTTGCAGCGCTCCGAGCAATTATACCGACAAGTCATTATAATGTTGAATTAATGCTTTTATGCATGTACATTATTAGTTAACCAACACATATAGTTAAACAAATCCATATAAGACACCACCGTGCTAATTCTTTCATAATACATTTATTATTTTTATATGATTTTGGTGAGATATTATTTTAAGTATGTAAATTATAGAATTAATATTATTTTGTTAATTTCATTAACAAATTAGATTGAATATGTGATTAATACTATGTATTTTGAGGTTTATGGCATTATATTGCAAGTATGAAAGTTCATTAGTCCAATGTAAATAGTTTATCAATATATTGCAAAAACACAGATACTACAGAATAAAAAATGCCGCGATTTTTTAGAATACCAAAGACAGAATATTTTCAAAATTGAAACCTGACTGTAGCCGAAATTTTGGCAATAGTAGCTACGTGAAGCGATAGTGAGGATGAAAATAGCAGCAGGAAAACGTAATCGAAATACCAAAGGAAAGAATATCAAATGATTCAGATATTAAAAAAAACTTAGAACAAAAGCACCTTGATATTGACAATATACCCATCAATGTTGTGGATGAACTACCGAGTGGCTAACCTACTAAGAAGCCAATGCTTACTCTAGAGTCCAGACGATGTGGAAGTTTGTCCTAAAAGTGTCCTAACTTTTAATTTATGGTAAATGTATTGGTGTTAATATCAAATAAATTGCATACATTACGGCGGAAATATTTTATTTTATGTTCTAATTCAGTAACGCTGTCCAGTTAATAAATTACAATTAATAAATACACAAATTTGTGTATTAAAAATTATTTAAGAATTATTCCATAAACTGCCCACTTCTTACGAAATTCTTAGTTTTTCGAACTTTTTTGCATATTTGGATATGAAATATCCAAGTTAAAAATCTGTTGTGCGGCCAGAAAATGGAGAACACAATGGCCTAACAAACAAATATCAGCGCAGGTGCGGTCACGGCCATTTTCATTAAAAATTATTCCATAAACTGCCCACTTCTTACGAAATTCGTAGTTTTTCAGACTTTTTGGCATATTTGGATATGAAATATTTAAGATAAAAATCACAATGGCCCTAAAATTTAATGAATTGTATTTTGTATTATAATCGGCAAGCTGGTTTTTTTGTGCTTTATTTTTAACTTGTCTTACACGAAAAATAATAATTTTTTGATGTAACGTTAAGTACTTGCTTTTGAATGTTAAATAGCCAAGCTGGTTGGTGATATCCAAACCAAATTTTAATAAACGGCCATGTAATTTTTTTAATTAGTTTATGTAATGTTTAAGATAAACGATAAAATTAATCTGCCCGAAAGTATACTATTTATTTATTATCAACACTAATATATTTACATAAATAAAAAAATTAATGCAGTTTTAGGAAAAACTTCCTCCGCCTATATACCATAACAGGCAAACAAATCACAATACGTTAGAAGAAAGTCAGGTGCAAAATTCAAGCAGGATTCGATAGTGAAAAAGATTAAGCATCCTCTTTATATATTTTAACTATGAATCAGGGTCAGTACATCATTGTTCTTGAGCAGAAAATTTTGCCACAAGCCAACGACTGGTTCGCAGAGATCGATTTCTGGATAATGCATAAATCTGCTCCCTGTCACAAACCAAAAAAAGTGATAAACAAACATTGAATTAAAGACGTGTCAAAGTTTTGGACTGGTCTGGAAATTTTCCTGATCTCCCAACCCCATTGAACATCTTTAGGAGTTGGTGAAAAGGAAAATTTCCAAGGACGCTGTGTAACCAACAAAGCTCAGTTAATACGGCGGATTTCAAATGTATGGCATTGCAACGATAGAACTAAAGAAAATTGTTTGAAATGCATTCAGAGTATGCCAAACTGAATAAACGCAGTAATAGATGCGGTATTTATTACAATTTTAGATTAAAGAAAAGTTCGATACTTTCTCAAATTTTGTTAAATAAAAAATTGGTTACATTAGTTCATATTTGGAAGTAAATTGGATAAAGAGAGAATAAAATTAAGCGTATACATAGTACGTGTAAGCGTATGCTAGTATGGCATTCTGGAGTACTTGCATATATAGAGAGTTAAGTTATAATTATAAATCTGATAATATGTTTTAACTTCCCTGCGAACAATGTACGGTGACATTGTTCAATTTAAGATATGTACGATTAATGTTTCCTGAATCCGGGTCCAAACGAAAGCAAACATGTTCGCGAATAAGATTCATGAAAATAAGTTCGCGAACAACGCTGAAAAACAAAATTGTTAATTACATTTGCTGCACACACCAAAATTGAGAAAAATAACATTGTAAAAGAAAAAAGGGAAAATATATATTTCATTATGAGTTTGGTGCTTTGAGATACGATGTCGTCTGCGAGTGGTGATGAAGATATAATACTATGTGGTGCCACCGTAATCTTAAAACTTAAAAAAACAACGTAATCGCAGATGGAGGGGTAAGCAAATTTGTAAAAAAAACAGAATGGCTCGTACTTACTATTATATCTTAGGATGGAGGACGGAAGCTGTTTTGCGTTGTTCTGGATCCGGTTTAACATCGCTAACTATCATAGGTCTGTACTATACACGGTTCAATACACAAGAATACACTTTTTTCTAAGCCTTTAGTGAAATTTATTCGAGTTTAAATGAATGTTATTCATTTTAATGTTTTTGTGTAATCTGTTGTCACTATATAACTTATTTTAAATAAAAAACTTTTATTTTTGATTTTATAGTTTAATTCTTCCTTATGGTGACAATTTTTATTTTTGATTTTTTCGGTAAATCGATTTCGACTTGCGTCTTCCTCAGTACCTCAGAATAGTTAACAAGGTACTGAGGAAGACGCAAGTCGAAATCGATTTACCGAAAAAATCAAAAATAAAAATTGTCACCATAAGGAAGAATTAAACTATAAAATCAAAAATAAAAGTTTTTTATTTAAAATAAGAAATTTATTCATTGGGCTCTTTCAGGTCCGCCAACTGTTGCCAACATGTTAAGCACAATCAACGGGCATTGAGTGCCACCGATACATGATGATCGCCAACATTGTTGAGCTAATTGTCATTTTTTCCATCGGCATTTATGTATCGATACATTTAGCTATCTGTTTTTGAATAGTGGCGATTTTTTTTTTAAATCAAATAATTAAATTATTTAAAATTTTTAATTAACTAGTAAAGCAATAATAACATATTAAAACATATAATTAAAAGCTTGAAAATTTATACATATATGCAGAGTAAGTATATTACATACATGATGCACATAACCTCATTTAAAAACTATGCCTTACATATTTTTTTTTTATTTAAGCCCCATTTAAATGGACAAAAGAGGCTACACAACTAATAATTGATGAATATAGATCGAGGAAACGTAAATTTAGAGATCCCAAAAAAAAAAAGAAAGAAGATTTATGGTTGGAAATAAAAACAGTTTTGGCCGAAATGGGATACCAGATTTCAGTAGATTTTTTGGATCGACCACAGGGAGTATTTCGATAAGTTCGACGAAATATTTAGCGATGACAGAGCTATAGAACAGAGAACAGATCTGACAGAAGTGACGGATATTGTTGAAATGATTTCCTGTTCATCAGGGTTTATCAACAGAAAAAGAGAACTAAAGGATTACCGTGTACAACAAATGCCAATAGAAAAGGAAAAACTGGATCGTTTGAAAGATAGTACAGAAAAGAACACCAAAGTGCATGAAGACAGGAACACGTTGTTAAAACAAATTTAACCATATATTTTAATTTTACGATTATTTTTTTAAATGATTGATAGTGAATTGTGCAATAAGTTACCGGAAAGGAAGTCAAATGAATTTTAATGAATTTTTTAAAAACAAAATGAAACGTGTGATATATTTTTTTGTAATACGAATATGTATTTAAGTTTTAATTCAATAAATTTTATTTATAAAAATACAATATTAATTTATTATAAATTACAAATTAGTTAACTAAAGTTAGTAACTAGTTCCTCTTATAACTAGACGTTTCAATACCAGTATATCCAAATTCAATCTGTTCATCGGGGTATGAATCTAAATATTCAATAAATTCATCTCCAGGATAAATATCATTGTCCAAAATGAAATTATGCAACTCACAAGCGGCAGTAATGGTTTCATTTATCCTTGATGGCTGGACAAACGCCCATTCGATGCATGATCGGATTCCGCTAATTTTAAAATTAAAAGATCCTTGAGCCATGAATAAATGCCCATTTTGCTTGAATGGCGTCACTAAATAATTTGTGTTAGGGTACGCAGTGTCTCCGATTATATGGCGTGATTCGTGAAGCAGTGGTTCTTTGCTGTCTCTTAATTTAGAATATAGAGGAGTTTTTTTAAAAACACGAGCGTCGTGCATTATGCCAATAAATAAATAAATACAATAAATAAATACAATAAATACCATAAATGTACATAAATGTCAATGAATCTCCGGTTATTATCACAAGCAGCTAAAATTAAAGAGTATAGGTACCAATTGAATTTATTGTTATAAGATAATTATTAAGAAGTTACACTGAGAAAACGTATATGTAAAATACCATAGTTTTTACGTATTTTCTAACAATAATTATAGTCTGTTTGGGAGAACAAGAATTTATGGTTACTTATACTATACTTTAGCAATCAAAATAATACATAAGGGAGACTAACAAATAGATTATTGAATTTTCCCTAATATATAAGGACCATATTTCTATATTTTAGAAATACTTCCTGTAATTTCATGTTCTATACATTTTTTGCTTAGATCCAATACGTTTTTTTCTCAGTGTACCTGGTAGGATTACGGAATGAAATGACTTTCTGTTGAAGAAATCAACGGCATTCCCTGTGGGTTGTTTTATTAGGAATGCCTGAGTGCGCCTTAAACTCCTATAGAAAAAAAACAAACAATATTATACATATTACATGCTAATAATTTAATTAGTGTATAATTTGCACACCTTTTAAATTTCCAAGTGTTTCGAAGCGCTGGGGAATTGGATGTAAATAGATTTTAATTTTGAAATCTCTTTAATGTTTTGCACAAAAATTAAATGCGCTGTGGTCAAAGCAATTCCAAACCGGTCACTCGTACATAAAAAACTTTCTTCTTTCTCTTAAAACCACATTGTAAATAAAATTGTTTTTTTGAAATGGTACTTTTCCATTATCATCCAAGCTTTCACTTAGTATACGGTGTAGTTTTGAAATAAATGAAATTTGTCATACAAATCAATTTGTAATAAACCAAATTTAATATTTTACCTCAAACGTGAATCTCGGCATCCAAAAATGCCTAAAAAACTCATCAAAACTATATTGAGGAATGATAACCTCAAAATGGTCATTTATTCTCACTGGAACATCACTCCGTTCATGGTCCATAGTTTGGGTTTCTTATACGGTTTCTACCATTACTGATCCCATAAAAATACTGTCGGATTCGCTAAATTTCAGAAATCTCATCAACAAATTGTTATTGAAATTGATTATAAGTACAACCTAAAATATAATATTTGTTTGTTTAGTTTTTCTTACGTAAATAATTCGAATTAGAAATATATTGTACTCACAAACAGTAAGATAAATTCAAAACCAATTTTCACTTTTAAGTTTATAATCTATGTATTAAAAAAATATTATTGTTTTAAATTTGAATTTAGAAATACAAAAATGTACACAAAAAGTTGAAATTCAAATAACAAAACTGAAACAAAAACCAATGATCAATCAGATTCATTCAGGCCAACATTATGATGGCAGCATGTATCATAAGATTGCAATACTGATTAGTAAAGACAACATGTTGGCGGACCTGAAAGCGCACATTGTGAATCATTTCATCATCACTGTGTACAGTTTTTCATTTCGCACTGGTTGCTGAGCGACGTGCACCTTTCAATGTAATGAAATGCTAATTACATTAGAAGCCGCTTATAGAAAAATTTAGGTAGATACGTCAAATAAAACGTTCATATTTATCATCAGGTTGTTAGCACAGTTTCATATACATAGTTTAGACGTCATAACCCATTGAACTAGCTCGAGACATTTTTTTATAATCAATTTCTTTATTTTTAATAAATAATAATTTCTGGAAAATTCTTGTTTTTCTCTGATAATTGAAATTGTGTTTTTTAACCGTTCTGTGTATATTATGTAATTGAATGAAGGGGTAAGCTTAGGATTTTTATATTTATTTAGTTCAAAAGAATTAGATTCGAAATTATTTAATATATCAAAGACGGAGTGTATCACAAATGGATTAACAATTTCTTTAGACAAGTTACTTATCCAAAAATGTATCCATTGTTGGCCTGGCTGTGTGAGCAGTGGCGCCAAGTTGTTAGAACCTTATGTTTGGATTATCCTCTAATGCCGGACGTAAGCAAGTATCTATTATCATCCTATACAGTTCGTTAGTGATAGTTTCTTTATTACCTTCCTCGTTTTCGAAGAAATATGATTTGTTACCGACCATACTATAGATAGTGGTTTAACGTATTATTTTTGTATCGGGTAGATTCAACGGGTTGCGGGGTTTTTTTTACCACTTAGTTTGACTGGTGGAACAAACTACATATTACGTGCAATGGGAAACTGAAAAATTAATACCGAAATCACATTGGTCTCTCCGATCATCTCCATAAATAAATAAAAATAGCAAATCGTCTTTTACACAAATTTTATATAAGTATGTATATATTAATTTTATACATATATATACATATATGTATATATATAATATATATGAATATATATATATATATATATATATATATATATATATATATATATATATATATACATATATATATATATATATATATATATATATATATATATATATATACATATAAACATATATATATATATATATATATATATATATATATATATATATATATATATATATATATATATATATCTACATATATACATATATAAGTTTTATATGGGGGCTGGGTAATGGTCTGGGGATGTATAGCGGCATTAGGTGTTGGAAATCTGGTGTTTATTGAAAACACCATGAATAAAACAGATTACTCAAATATTTTACGGGAAATTTGTCCTCTAGCGTCACTAAATTAGGTTTCTTAGATCAGTCGTGGGTCTTCCAACATGATAACGACCCGAAGAATACTGGTAAAATGCCCAAGAATGATTACTCTATTGGACTCCTAAGCGGCTAGACCATCCTCTCCAATCTCCAGACCTTAACCCGATAGAACATTTGTGGGAGCATCTCGATAGGCAAATTCGAAAAGGGCCAGCAAAGATTCCTTAAAATCTGTATTGCTGGAGGAAGGGCAAAATATATCAGCCACTGTAACTGCAAAGTTGATTAACTCAATGCCGAGAAGAATGGTAGCAGTTTCTAAATCGAAAGAGAAACAAACAAAGTACTGGTGAAATCTTTTTAATTCATTAATTAATTCATGTTAAAGCTGTACACATTTTTATGACTCCTAAAAAACGACGTATTTTATGTTATTTTTTAAATATATTTTTATTGTTGATTTTTATATTGTCTTTTGTTTACCATTTAGTAAAGAATGGGATACCTAATAAATAACTATTATAAGTTTTAACATTTGAAGTATAATAAATCTGTAATTTAATTCCAAATATGACACATTATGGTGTACACTTTTTTTTGACGCTCACTGTATATATAACGTATCTATATATATATATATATATATATATATATATATATATATATATATATATATATATATATATATATATATATATATATATATATATATAATATATATATCTTATATTGTATAAATCAGTATATAGGAATAATATACATAATTATTTTGTTGATCTGGAAAGCAATAAAACATTTAAAAAATTAAAAACAAAAAGTAAATTCGTAACTGTTTTGTTGTTAATTTTTACATCATGACGTCTTCGTTTGCCCACCCTCTACATCGGAAAATTATGACTTGCGCAAAGCATGTGTATTATTTCGTTTTGTAGTTTTCTCTATCTGTACTATTTTGTGATATTTTCAATAATTTTGAATTTTTTTTTAAATTCATTTTTGAAATGAAAAACCAGTTAATCGGAGTTATTTAAATTCATACATAGCATTTTCATTAAATCTGCGTCTTATTGTATTTTAGTAACGACAAAAATTAATTTGAAAATAAAAATCGAATTTTTTTTTTTTTCAATTGTGTTTTATTAAATTATGATTTTAATTATATGTACATGAAATCATATTCAGTTATCTTAAAATAATAATTACTGTTAATTACATAAAAACAGCAGTTTGGAAATTTATTTATCTGAAAGCCAATTATTCGTCAACTTATGACGAAGGGTCAATTCGTGTTGAGGGACAAGCCGATTTCAAACCTAGCCCTGACTGTCAATATTGTCAAAATTAATCTTTAAATACCTTTGATGGTTATAGTTCTTCATTACCTACAGTTCAGCGATCACAAATTTATAATTCATTTTAATTTGTAAAACAAATTTCAACAAAATGCGTGTTTCTCTAATTTCATCCTATTGTATTTTGTATTCAAAGTACATACTTATGTATATGTATTCATAATGATAAGTGGCCCATCCAAGTTTAATACAACGTTTCTTATTTATTTTATTTATTTCAACCTAAAACAAAAATCATTTTTATTTAAAACAAAACTTGCGCCCATCAATCTTAGTTGTCAATTGGTCTTAACAATAACGAATGGTGAAAATACAATTTACCTTTTTATAACAAAAAGAAAAATGATTACATACTATATATCTAAATAATCTATGTACATTTTTGTACTGTATACTAACACCAGCCATAAAATATTAAAAAAATAAAATCCTGCACTTTAGTTTCGTATTTAGATGTACGTGATAAGAAAATTGAAGAGATTTTCGTTGATGAGATAAGATTCACTTATTTTTAGTCTACATGTTTATAGAATATGCAAAGCATAAAACTTAAAGCGCTCTGTTTGAATACGATTTTATGTAAAAGAAAAAAAAATTAAAATTTATTTGAAAACAAATTAAAAAAATACAAACCCACCGTTGCGAAATTAAAATGGTGTTAGCTATATCTAGGGCCTGCAATATAGATAAATTTTATTTTGAACGATCGATTTCGTAGCTACGCCTCATCGTTTTTTTTTAATTATTCAACTATTTCAAAATAGAAAATTTTATTAAAGAAATAAACATACTAATACTGTTTACTAATTTTGAAAATATAATATAGCTATGTCTTTTTTCATAAGATCGACGTCCAATTGCATAACATCGCAATTAGGAATTAAACTCGATTTTATTGATAATAGTGTCAAGGTGCGTTCACGATACCAAAAAAAAAATTTCTGGTGCAGAAAAATTCACCACGAAGTTAGCTATCTGAGTTGAAATATGCTCAACTCGAATAAAATTTCACCAGGCCAGCCATATTAACAAAACTGAATATTATACTTGTTTTGCTATTTTGTTGCTTGTTTATTTGTAAATAAACAGAGAATTGCCATTTTGAGTATAGTTAAACCAAAGTTTTCACTCAAAAGTCATAATATTTTCGTTATTAACAAAGGCTACACTGATGAAATTATATTTCGAGTAGTGAATATTTCAACTTCATACAGCTAACTTCGTGGTGAATTTTTGTGCATCAGAAATTTTTTTTAGTATCATGTACGCGCCTTCAATGAAAATGCGAATCAAGGAGATGGCTGGAAGTAACTGCTCAATTTTAAATTTATGAAGCTGAAAGACTGGTTATTAGAATAATTGTACCTAATTTTGTTTTGACTACATACCTACATAGTATAAATTATGCTTGTCGAGTGTGGTGACAAAAACAATCAGATGTGGTCTGGAAATAATCTTTAAAGAGCATTTAATGACACATTTTCTATTGTTTAATGAGAACATCTTTGATGTTGAGTCAGATACTGAACTGCAGCATCGTTCGGCAAATCGAATTGTCATTTCACTAAATGAACATCTTGCCAATTGTTTATTTTATTTTTAGTGTTTTCTGATGTATAATGTACAGTAAGTGGAATGTAATGTTTATGTGTGCAGTGGCAGTCATATAATTGATTAAAAGATTAACTATGCTTAGGGATCGAAATGGTTAGCAAATTAACCAATTTTGCTCATCACTATCAAATGGCGCACTAAAAATCATAAGTGTGAGAAACAAATGCAATTTAGTTCGTTGCTGTGATCATAAAATGATGAAGTGGTTGAGTTTATTGAGGACTATCGACAGGATACCTAACAGTATACCAACCACTTGAAAAACAACATATTTGCTCGTTTCTTCATAACTAAGACTATTCATGTGTGTGATAAACATTGAAAATCTTAAGAAACATACTTTCTTAAGCAAATGCTAAAATATAATTTTACTAAAATCGCAATTTGACTATGTGAAAGCCATTAGCTTTTAAAACGGTTAGGCATGATTGTAGCTTTAATTCAGGCCTATTAAAAAATCATAGTGGGTGATAAACATTGAAAATCATAAGATATCCACTTTCTTAAGAATATTCTAAAATGTAATTTTACTGAAAGATCGTAATTTGATCATGTTAAAGCCATTCGATTTTCAAACGGTTCGGCATGAGTTTAGTCTTTATTCAGGCCTATCGAAAATCATAGTTAAAGTCTTAAGATACGCACTTTCTAATAAACTGCAAAATGTAAATTGACTGAAACGGCAATTTGATGTGAAAGCTATTACTATAACCTACAATTTTTTGAATATTTAATTTTTACAAACTTAATAAATACATTAAATATATTTTAATGCTCGCCTGAATGTCATGTGTGTTCATTACTCACTAATACATACACGGTAAAAAATTATGACTCTTTTTAAAACTTTTTTTACTCGATATACGTCGTAAACTATATCAGTTTAAAAGTAAAACTTTTAATAGTTTGAAAAGAGAAACATAATTGTTTAAATTTTCTTCAATCAATGTTTAAAATATATTCTCAAAACGTTTTAAAACAAGTTATAAAAGTTTAAACACAAAACCAATCAGTTTTATAATAAACGAGAAACAATTAGTTTTTTTTCGGTAACATTGCAACGATTATCTTTCATAATATCAGGTTTGTCTGACTGATTATTAGGATCATTATAAATAACTGAAGCTAGTTCTTCAGAAGAATTTTCATTATCATTTAAGTTCCGATATATAAGTGTGTGGTTTAATAAATATCTATAAGAAGAAAGTTTTGCATTACAATTTCGCATTTTATTTTTCAAAAATTAACGAATAAATAATCAACAAAAAATTAAGAATTAATTAAAAAATAAATATTTGCAATATGTTAATTATAGTAGATCTTTCAACTTTCATCTGAAATAGTAGAATATATTTTAAGATTATATATATATATATATATATATATATATATATATATATATATATATATATATATATATATATATATATATATATATATATATATATATACATATATATATATGTATATATATATATATATATATATATATATATATATATATATATATTTATATATATATATATATATATATATATATATAAATATATAAATTACAATTTATTTGAAAAGCTCACCGTTTATATGTACATATATGATTGAATAACTAAAATCTGATTTTCTTAAACTTCAAAAGTAAAATTAGGAAAATTCAAGGTTTAACAAACTATAAAATATTAAAAATTAATGGCCTACGTTTTCCAGAACATCCAAACTATTACAAATTTGTCGAAGTCTTGGAGATAACTTTGTGTGATTTAAATTATATACATAATATTCAAAAAATTTCGGGCCCCTGTGGTCGGGGGGCACTCACATGTCTCGTAAATCAAAATTGCACGAACATGTTTCCCAAGAATACCACCACAGTATCCTTTGCTTGTCGTAGGAGGCGACTAAACGGTTGGATCGCTGGGCTGACGACCCGCATCCGTAAAAAAATATAGTGTTTATAAAGTCAACAAAAAGAAAAATGGATACCGCCAAAACAACACCGGACCCCCGCTCAAGTACCCGGACACGAGATTTAGGATCGGCACGTGGAACGTGCAATCACTAAGGAAACCAGGAGCGTTAGAGGGCCTAATCACGTGCATGAAGGAGTATCGGCTGGAACTCGTTGCTCTTCAAGAAACTCGCTGGCCTTAAAGTGGAGACCATGTGTCCCAGGGCTATACGTTGTTCTACAGTGGAGATGACCTCGGAAATCTTGGAGCTGGATTTCTTCTTGGGCCGCAGGTAAAGAACGCTGTTTTGGATTTCCAAGCAGTTAATAACCGATTGTGTAAGCTTCGCTTGCGCATGAAGTTAGCTAACCTGTCGATAATTTGTGTACATGCGCCCACAGAGGTCAGCCATCCCCAAGATAAAGACTCATTTTACAATGACTTGGACGATCTGATGGGATCTATACCCGAACACGATGTTAGAATGGTAATTGGGGACTTTAATGCTAGAGCTGGCAGAAATCAGACCGACTTGTGTGAAAACATAGGTCCGTACTCCCGACACGAAACTGCGACCGATAATGGTGAGAGAATGATGTACTTTGCGGTTGCTCATGATCTTAGAGTAGCAAGCACATTCTTCCCTCACAAACACATACATCTTGAGACATGGACACATCCTCGCGGAACTTCCCGCAGCCAAATTGACCATGTGTTAGTTTCTAAAGGACGAGCTCAGGTTGTTCAGGATGTGAGAACTTATCGGTCAGCAACCAAATACGTAGGCAGCGATCATCATTTGGTCGCTGCAAAGCTACGATGGAAGTTTTCGTACAAGTCTGGGAACACTGCGAAACGCATGGTACGTTTCGACTGTGAAGGTCTGATAAATGAAGATCAAAAGAAACGATATCAGGATCTTGTCAGCGACAACATTAATGAAGCTAATTACCAGTCTGACTGCGTGAACTCTGTCTGGGGGGTACTGAAAACTTCGGTTGTCAGTGCTGCTCAACAGACTTTAGGTAAAGTGAAAGTCAGACCCAAGAATGATTGGTTTGATGACGAGTGTCGTCTTGCAGTTGAGCAACAAAATATAGCCCATAATGAAGTGCAACAACGTCTCACAATCGCGAGGAAAAACAAGGCTGCTCTTGCAAGAAGGGCAGCTAAGCGGATTTGTAGACGGAAGAAGCGAGAATGGTGGAAGGCCGAGGTTCTGAAAGTACAACAACTCAGTAATGAGCGCAGTTCGCGTAATCTCTTTAAAGGAATTACTGGACTGAACCATACTTTCAGGCCTACGTCAACCGCCATTCGGGACCGGGATGGAAACCTCTGTGTCAACATCGACGCAGTACTTGACGCATGGAGTGGACACTTTACTGACCTGCTTGATGTCCATCATGCGTCACAGACTGTTGTTGAGCCACTTCTAATACAGACTGCGGAGATTTGCACTGAGGAGCCATCCCATGAGGAATTCACTAAAGCCATGCAGAGATTGAAACGAAACCGTGCACCTGGAGTGGACTGCATTAATTCGGAGCTCTTGATATTCGGAGGGGATACTTTGTTGAACTGTCTTTTCGACCTTATTCGATTAGTATGGCGAACCGAAGTTATGCCTGACGAATGGAAAGTGGCCGCGATATGCCCCATCTTCAAGAAGGGAGACCGCTTGAAGTGTGAGAATTATCGCGGTATAGCTCTCCTTTGCACAGCTTACAAGTTACTGTCATACATTGTATTGGATAGAATCACTCCTCTGGCGGAGGGCTTGGTTGGTGACTATCAAGGAGGATTTCGTCCGAATCGATCAGTCACCGATCAGGTCTTTTCGCTGCGGATGATTCTATCTAAATATTATGAGACATCCATCCCCGTACATCAGGTGTTCCTGGATTTCCGGCAGGCCTATGACTCGATCAATCGAGAGAGTCTATGGTCTGCCCTGGAATACCTAGGAATGCCAACAAAACTGGTACGACTATGTAGGATGACAGTGACGCAGTCTCAATGCTGTGTTAAAGTTGAGAACAGGCTATCGACAAGTTTTGTAGTTAACTCGGGTGTTCGGCAGGGAGATGCTCTGTCCCCGATACTCTTTAATCTCATGTTGGAGTACATCTTTCGTAAAACTAAAACACCGCAGCGTAACATCTTATATCGCCAGTCCAATCAGGTGCTTGCATATGCAGATGACATATGCGTGATTGGACTGAATAGCAACGGAGTGAAAGAAATACTTGATCCGCTTGTAGAGTTTTCAGCTTCTGTTGGACTTCAGATCAATGAGTCCAAAACGAAATACCTGATCTCTGGTTTTAGGGACAGTGGCACACCAGATTTTAGTAGTGGCCACCACACGTTTGAGGGAGTGAGGAGGTTCAAATATTTGGGTTCTCTTATCACTCACGATAACAGTGTGGGTGAGGATATTAAAGTGCGGCTGGCAGCTGGCAGTCGTTCTCTGTATCCTCTAAGGCCACTGCTAAAATCTTAACACTTATCAAGTGCCGTGAAGCTGAAGCTTTACAAAGCGTTGATCAGGCCCGTTGTTATGTTTGGATGTGAAAGTTGGGCGCTGACGGATGAATACGAGAGATGGCTCCTAACATTTGAGAGAAGAGTCATGCGTGTGATCTACGGCCCAAAACGCGAAATAGATGGTACCTACCGAGCTCTGTACAATATCGAGATCAGAGATCTGATGAAGATCCCCGATATTGTACATGAAATAAGATCTCAGCGAGTACGCTGGCTCGGTCACGTTCTGCGTGCTGATCCGGAACGAATTGTGCAGCGATCTCTGAAAGGAGAGCCACCATATGGTAGGCGCAGAGGTCGTTGCCGGCGACGATGGCTCCACGATGTAGAGAACGACTTGGCCTCTTCAGATTGTCTTAGACAGTATGAAGACCATGCTCAGGATCGAAACCGTTGGAGCCGGGTTGTTGACTCAGTAAGGGGCCAGTAATGGCCTTTAATACTGTTTATTATTATTATTATTATTCAAAAAATTTAAAAATCTGTTTTAAATCTGAGTCATATTCCATAGAAAATACAAAAATGGAGCAGAAAAGGACAGTAAACGCATCTATGATATTGCAGTCGCCGGGTAAACAAATAATTTCTTGATCCACTACTATAAAATATTGATCAATAGCTGATTTCGTCGGTCCCACTGCAACAATATATGGTTGCATACTTCTCTTTAGCAATGTATTCCTCCTTCGGTACCTGAAACTGAAGGATGTTTTGTTGAAATTTGGATGTTGTTGCATTATAATTCACAACATTAGGTATCTTACCGTTTTGAAAATCAAAAATTTCTCTATTTTTGATCCTGGAGAACTTGGTAATAATTTAATTAATGCGAATAGTGCTAGAGTATTAGAATTGTACTCTAATGAATCTCTAGCTTCCTCTATAGAATTTCCGGTTTCTTTTAAAATTACGAATATATTTTTTTGAAGAACTGGATTTATTTTTCAGCAAGCTTAAGTTGCAGTACTGTAACTCGAAATCAAACACTATCTGGAATAATAAAAAGAAAACAAATTAAATATATATATTGACTAGATAACCGATATTATTAGTTTTTGGTCTCCTACATTATAAATAAATTTTAAATGGTTTTGGGCGGAATTAATTAGTATTTCGGTTCGTGATAATATTTGATTAAAGTAAATTATTTAACAATAAAAGAGCCAAATTAAAAATGGAATTGTGATGATATTACCGTACATAAGACGTTGCATTTATCAAAAGTGTTTATGTACTTCATATTTGTGCGTACATAATTACAACAAAGAAACAAAAGAAACAAAACGAAAAATCAAAACTCGAACGACAGAGACAAATATACTGTGAATAATTTTTTCTGGACGATTAGTATATTAACTGTGTATGACTTTCTAAATGAATGTATGTAAATTATTTTTTGAAGTGGTGTAAAAGTGGAAAAAGAATCTGGTAAATGTCTCAGACAAAACGCAGGTACAAAACGTTTTTGGTGCAAAGATGAGATAGTTCAGTAAGTTTAAGTAAGTTAAATTGTCTGTTAAGTTAGGTTAGATATCAAAAAAAAAACTTTCCCATTTATGTTTTACGGGTATACGGGGAAATGTGTTCCAATTGGAATTGTTTTTAAATTAAATTAGATTTACAGTGACAACCCACAAATAGTATCAATTGATACGGATATCGGTATCAAGATGGTGCGTCAGGTGAAATGAATTAGTCTAATTTTATACATAATATTGATTTTTATTTTATTTTATTTCTTATTAAGTAATTAGTAATGATATTTACTTTAGGTGATGATTTCTAATTGGAGTGCTATATTTTACGACTTTTAACACATCTTATTTTAGTGTGTTAAACAGAAAAAAAGTTAAAATTTTATTAGAAATGTATAAGTATGAACAAATGTATATGTGTGTAGTATACAATATTCTTATCTAAATTATATATTAGATTAGAACAGAAGGAAACCAATACAACAAATGGATAGGAAATCAGATGACATTTTATATTTTTTGTATGTCAGTTCAGATTTGAAAATGATTTTATATTTCAATTTTCAATTAATATAATTTAAATTGTAGTAATATAGAAGTCAAATATTCAACATGATTTGCTGAAATTATTTATTTAAAACCGAAGAACTGCTTCAAGAAGTTTGAATCATCCGAGCTTTATATTTCTTGTGTTTCTTATTTTCTTGTATTTCTTTCTTTTAAGGACTATTCTTCGTTGCATTTATTTTATATTTTATTTTATTAATTTTTTTACATTTAAAATTAATGAATTGCAATTAAGCATGCAGAATATAATAAATTGAAACTAATTTAAATTATTTTCAGAAGCATTTTAAAAGTCACATCCAGTAAACTAATAAATGTTATTGCAAAGTGCAGTTTTTGTTTTAATAAATCATAAAAGTAGATTACAAACGTATTGTAAAATACATATAAAGTATTTTGAATTTTGCAGGGAGAGGGAACGAGTGTTAAACGCAAGTGGCGGCAGTGTTTACACTAATTATTATTCATTACAGGTCTACCACAGATCAAATATGGAATTAATAATAATAAAATAGGTTCTCTGCCACTTAAATTTTAATTAATTAATTAGAGCATGCTGTTAAAAATTATAAAAGTAGATTAGTCCTGTGTTACTAACTAGATATTGACTTTACCAGGTGTCTGTAACCGAATCAATTTCTATCATACTAACTGAACCTATTCAAATCTTCTTTATGTTATGTGTAAACGTGTGTTCGGTGAGGCCCGGCCATCTCCGGGAGATCCTGCTTAATGCTTGGTCGACCATTCCAATCAAATCAAAAAAAGACAAAATATCGATTATATAATATCAAATTTATAAAATCGAAACAGCATCATCAATTCACACATAAATTTATTTTTAGAATTAAACATGCTTAAATAATTTTCGACCACTTTCTGTCGCCAAATTTCTATTGCCTGTTTGAAGAACCGATTTTGGTTTTATGATTAGAAATATTCAATTTTTTTTCTATAATAAATAAACAAATTTTAAATTTTATTATTTTGTATAAAGAAAAATTTAAATGGTTTATTTTTTACAGAAAAAGTTTTTTAAATTACGAAACCAGAAGTGACCCCCTGAGCCAATAAAACCATAGATTTCAAAAATTAGTTAAGCATGAATTGTAAAAAAAAAATTCAAAATTTATGTGTGAATTTGGGATCGAAGCCTCGGTTATGATAACAAAATATTAGGCTGGTTTTTCAACATCTGTGATCCGAATCAGATAAAAAATTTCATACATACCAAAAAAATTTTTTAATTAGAACTATTATGTCTTTGGTTGTATACGAAAAATGTATGCTCACTTAGTATCAAGAAATTTGGCTATTGTATAAAATATATTTTAATTTTAAACCGAAAAACTTTAAATAATTATGTAGTCAATTCAAAATCATAAATTATTAATATAGAAAATATGTAAATGTTACAAACCGCTCTGCCGTAAATACTGCTGGATTTGAAACAATCAATAATATTAACAGCAGATTTTACCACAGAAATTTTTCTTCTTTCGAAGGTTTTTGTCCACAACTTTGTATAAGGTAACAGCCTAAAATTTTTGTTAATAACCGTCGATTCGAATCCGAAACAATTTTTGTTTTTGCTTTTAAATATTGCCTAATTTACTAAAATAAACAATTAATATTTTCGGGAAATTAGTTGGGATAATATGTAAACTTACGTCCGTTGTAATATATAGGTTCGAATCAATCGCACAATATGCTTGTTTCATTGTGGTTGCTATAAAAAGAATGAATCATGTAAAGACATTGATGAGTTCTTTTAATTATTAATAATATTATAATTTTTACCTGGATTTTTTGTTGTACAAATTTGTAACATAAATGAGCAACAATATACAAATATACTGATATATAAGGGCTGTCGCCAAATCGGGATCAAGTTGTCACCGTTTTCGTAGTAAAAATATAAAAACTCGTCGCGAGGAATGCCGAAGTAAGTTATAACTTAAAAAAGAACATTAATGGTACATTTAAAACTATTTCTCGCAGAAAAAATAATAATGCACGCTATTATGAATGTAGATTCAATCGACCATCGACAAAATTTAGCTTCGATTGGTTTATCTTAATTTTTCATTACACATATTGAATAAAGAGAAGACATCACTCAAGTGTCTCGATAATGGAGCGGCTCTGCATTCATAGTATTTTATTCTCATTTTTAAAATAAATCATAATGCAACACATGTTTGTTCTAGGTTCTATCATAACCTCACTTACATCACGCCATACTTTTTTATACAACGCCATATTTTTTTAACAATATTTTTACTTTACTATTAATAAAATTAGGAATTATTCGTGGAATTTAAAAAAAATAAAATTAATAATACGAGTATCTTCAAGATATAACACAGATATACAATCAGAATAAAACTGCAAAATTTCACCAACCTGATAACACTATATCTTCATAATACATTTTTTATCATATGAACTTAATTTTTTCAAACTTACGTATTTTTTAGCGTTATTATATTTTACTTTAATACATCTGTTAATTATTCCATTAATTGTTAAAAATATTAATCTTAATTCGAATTTATAATGGCACGAAATGACTGATTAAATATGGTATAAAAGGAATAAATATAAAAAAAGTTTAAATAAAATTTATTAAATAAGACTAATATGATTAAAGTTAAAACATTCTGGTCTTCAAAATATTTTAAACTTTGTAAAGTTTAAAATTCAATGTGAAAATGTTTTAAAATCCGGCAAAAATTTCAAGGTTTGAAAATAAATTTTAAAATTAGAAAGCATTTTTTAGCGTGATACATACATATTACGTTGTTTTTGTTGGTTTAATTCAAATTTAGGATATACTTCACAGGCGTAGGTTATACAAATCATCAAAAAAATTTCCTTCATTTCGACAACTTTTATAATGGGTATTTTCTCTGTATCTCTAACCATTTTCGACGAAAACGAAATGCACTTTTTACCAGACTCATCCTTTATATACTATCTATCATATTACATCTTTATTTTCCCCGAAAACTAACTTTTTCCTCAAATGTTAAGTATTATTTTCATAAAAATTGAACAAATTTGTTTTAAAATTAAAGTTAGGCGGATTACTCCAGCACTCTATACCACTAACGTGCCCACGGTGCAATACCCGGGCAAACACATATACTTACACATTAAAAACACCCAACCGTGATTTTTGGACACCACCGAGAATCGAACCCTAGACCAATAACAAAGCAAAGACTCTAATTAGTGTGCCAATTTGAAGCAACTGGCGGCAATAAGGGAACAAAACTATACCTATCAATAATTTGTATTTTAAATAATAAGGCTTCATCCAAGATTATCTTATAATTAGTAAACACAATCCCTAGTACATTATATAATTTATATTTTAACAATTTACTATTTGCACACGCTATTGCATATTCATTAACCGCCAATAATTGTGTATTGGAATGAAATCTTAATGCTTTTTATATGTACGAGTACAAATATATACATATTTACACATTTATTCATTATAATTAAAGAATTTTTCTTTTGTTTTCATTTTCAACTCTGTCTTAATGTAATTTCTAACAATCAACCCCAAAGTCTCGGCGCTACCACTTTAATTAATAAAATAAATAAAATTTATTTACGTTCGTTTGTAATGTAAGGAAGATTCTTGATTATTTTCCCCCAATTCTCTAATTGAAACAATGGGAAATCAAAATTTTCGTCTTATTTTCCGGGACGAAAGAAATAAAGTTTTGTATTATTTAGATATACTGGTAATATTAGAAAGATACGAAATAATCGCATAATCATAATCATAACAATGAAATCACCACAAAACGGGAGTACACGAATGGGAAGATAAAGAAGCACGCGGGGGGAAATATAGCGTAGAAATAAAAACTTTTCCTAAACTGATTTCTATCAAATAATTATATACGAGTAATTCTTTTAATGTTTATCCCATTAAAATGTTTTGAACAGAATCGATGAAAGGTTTTTTATAGCGAAATTTAGTTTTCCCATTTCCCTTCTTATTATTTTTTCTTCGAAAACTTATTAATTTTGTGTTCAACATAAATATGGAATTAAGAATGTTGGGGATCCTAATCCATATATTGTAAAAGAATATGATTGTGTTAAGTACCGGGTGTGTTCCGTACGTCTTTGGAATAATAATATACAATATTGTAAACATTTTGTTACAGGCTATATACACTCCAATTATTGATACCAAGGGATATATTTTTATATGTTAATAAATTTTACCATAAATATTTGCTTCCGTGACAATTTACATGATTTGTTTGCAAATAACGGCCTGTTGGGGATATTTCGTTTCTAAATATGTGATTTGATTTCAAAGTAAATTCAAATATTTAGTCTTAGAGAAATATCGTCCCATCACCGTTTGAAGACAAAACGTTGAAATATTCTCTAAAAATTGTAAAATTTATTATTTGTGTATTACATTGGATTATATACGACAGGTTTATAAATTTAACTGATTACTCATATATAGTATACAAATAAATGTGTCTGTTTTCAATTAATATTCCAGCAGTATTAGTATGTAACATGGCAAATAGCCGTAAACGTTGGAAAACCACCGGTTTATAGGAAAATTTGTGTGTGATTCAAATTTAAAGAAAAAATATGAATAAATATTTGAAATTTTCTGGATACTGTGGCCGATTCTAGCTAATGTAGAGTATGCACAAACGCGATACTGAGCCAAAATGTGTATATTAGTCGGTTTCCATTAGTTCCATGATAAAAGTTGGGTTTTCCAGAAATGACCCATACAACTACTTAAGAAAACCGTAAATCTGATATTTTCTGGATACTCTGTGACCGATTCTAGCCATGTAGAGTATGCACAAACGCGATACTGGGCAAAAATGTGTATATTATTCTGTTTCAATTAGTTCCGTGATAAACGTAGGGTTTTCCAGAAATCATCCATACAACAATTCCAGAAAACCGTAAATTTGATATTTTCTGGATACTCTATGGCCGATTCTAGCCAATTTACAGTATGCACAAACGTGATACTGGGCCAAAATGTGTATATTAGTCTGTTTCAATTAGTTCCGTGATAAAAGTTGGGTTTTCCAGAAATCATCCATACAACTACTCCAGAAAACCGTAAACTTTATATTTTCTGGATACTCTATGGCCGATTCTAGCCAATTTACAGTATGCACAAACTTGATACTGGGCCAAAATGAGTATATTAGTCTGTTTCAATTAGTTCCGTGATAAAAGTTGAGTTTTCCAGAAATCATCAATACAACTATTCCAGAAAATCGTAAATTTAATATTTTCTGGATACTCTATGATTCTAGCCAATTTAGAGTATGCACAAACGCGATACTGGCCCAATATGTATATAGTCTGTTTCAATTAGTTCCGTGATAAAAGTTGGGTTTTCCAGAAATCATCCATACAACTACACCAGAAAACCGTAAATTTGATATTTTCTGGATACTCTATGGCCGATTCTAGCCAATGCAGAGTATGCACAACCGCGATACTGGGCCAAAATGTGTATATTAGTCTGTTTCAATTATTTCCATGATAAAAAATATCTTTTCCAGAAATCATCCATACAACTATTCCAGAAAACCTGATGATCCGGAACGAATTGTGCAGCGATCTCTGAAAGGAGAGCCACCATATGGTAGGCGCAGAGGTCGTTGCAGGCGACGATGGCTCCACGATGTAGAGAATGATTTAGCCTCTTCAGATTGTTTTAGACAGCATGGAGACCTTACTCAGGATCGAAACCGTTGGAGCCAGATTGTTGACTCAGTAAGGGGCCATAACTGGCCTTTAAAACTGTTTATTATTATTCCAGAAAACCGTAAATTTGAAATTTTCTGGATACTGCAGCCGATTCTAGCCAATGTGGAGTATGCACAAATGGTATACTGGGCCAAAATGTGTATATTATTTGGTTTGAATTAGTTCCGTTATAAAAGTTGGGTTTTCCAGAAATGACCCATACAACTACTTAAGAAAACCGTAAATTTGATATTACTGATGATATTATATACACTATACATATATGCTGGATTTTTTGGCCGCGTAGTTCCAATTTTCGATGACATTGTGACAATGTGAAAACAACAACTACTAAAATCACCAAGCAATTAGCATAGTGGTCAAAGCTGCGACGTTTAGATCGGGTGGTACCAGGTTTGAATCCCAATTGATGTAGAATTCAAAAGGGATTTGTCATCCTTGATTTCAACGTGTAGATGGTGTTGACATGTGTTGTATTAGTGTAGAGATAAACAAATATATCGGGAGGGCCGTGCATCCTCGAATTGGCTTGCAACGGCGTAAGGTCAGGGGACACATCTAATCTAACTGCGAACTAGTCGGGAGAGCCTTAATAAACAAATAAAATAAAAAGTTTACTTTGTCGAACTTGTCTACTCGTATAAAGAACCTCAAGGGACGAACAGTTTTGTTCGTTATTAGGAAGAATCGTTACATCGAGAGTTGGCTATATCGAGGTAATGTGCATATTTTATTTAGTTTTTGATAAATTCCAATTCCGATACAAAAAACACTCAGGAACATCGAAAAAACATAGGAGAGTGAGGAAACCATAAAAAGTTTCGACAAATTGTGGCTTTATTGACACCGATTTAAATAATTTTCGAATTAATAATATATTATATAAAAACGAGAACCAACAGCACATTTTGAAATAGGATTTGAAAAAATAGGATATAAAAAACAGTATTAGGTACTAACTGGGATATTTAAATACGTGATACGGTACGAAACTGAATAGTATTAAAAGAGATAAACTACAAAACAGCATGAATACAATTCAGTACATTTCAGAAGTATATTTTAGGTATCTCAATGGAATGGAACTACCTAGGCTATTTCTTAACCGATTATATGATGAAATTCAATACATTGGATCGAAGCGGTATTCTAAAATGGTTGTGAGGTTAAGTTCTGGAATATGGTCAAGTGGAACGGAACTATTGTTATTTTTAAACTCCCTTGTTTCCAAATTTATTTCTAATAATTTTTCAAGTATTTTACTATGTGAGAGCTTGGGAAATTCATCTAAAATTTGATATCGAAAAATAATAATATTTTTTTATTATTACTCGTATTATTTGATGAATAATTTTAAAAATTTGATGAATAATTAAAAAAAAAAACAAGTGCCGATGGGACCTATTATAGATCTATAAGCTTCACCAGTTTTATTATTTTTGGCAAATTGTCTAACAAAAATATTAATTACCCATAACTGTTACCCAAAATATATGCAACATTTCTGCCAAATACTTTAATAAATGTGAGAGTGAAATATGAACATGTGGAAATGTTTTTCGCTATTATAATAGATACTTACTCATTAACAACTTCGTTATTAGTGGGGAAAGTAAAAATAAATATACTCGTGAAGAAGATAAAACCATTTAGAAATATAATTAATTAAGTTACAGCATAAAACACCCCAAAAATATACATGCTAGTAGCATAAACATTGTGAACTATCATAAACAGCGGTTGAAAAGGACAAACAAAATTTAGAAATGGAATAGTTCTGTTCGACTAAACATACATACGGATGTCTATATCTATATATATACATATATGTATTGTATGCGTACTTGATTATAATTAAAAAATCCTTTGTTTTATCATTATTTTGGCAATTTCCTTTTCTCTAAAAGCTTATCATGAACAAAACAACAAACAAGCTTTTATATGTTAAAACACTATAATAATTCATCCGAAAAATATTTTAATTTGATTTTATATTTGAGACTTTTTTTTTATAATTAATTAAGAATTTTTATAATGGTTAGGAGCTTTAAGCTCTTTTTCTTTTTCAACTTAATTTATTTTTGCTAAAATAAAATGTTTGTTGTGTTTAATCATTGGATTTTTTTTGGTGGTCTGATGTGAAGCTGTGTGAGGGAATCACGTTGGTACTTGTTGCCAGCTCCGTTTCTTGCAGCTTGCACAAGCGTGCGTGTTACCTCCCAGTAGTGAACACTGGGCAACTAGTCCACCATGTCATGTGGTGTGGTAAGCGAAAACACGGCGCTAAACAACTGTGCCGAGTTAAGGTGTTAGTCGTACCGTGCTGATAACCAGGCTGTCCTGGATACTTGACGCCCTCCAGATTATGTGGCTTTACCGGTCTATTGCGGATCTCTCCACAGGTGAACTTTTCCTCTCCGCTTGTCGTGGGATCTAGGATGGATGAATTAAATAAAAAACAAAAAACAATTAAAAAATCCGGAATCTAATGCTGCGGGGATATCGGCCGTTAGTCTCCAAAGTGCAAAACGGGATATAAGTACGAATGAGGCTGGTCCCTCAAAACCAAATGCACAAATGCTGGCCCGCAAGAATCTAACTATCATACCAGGAAGAAAGCCTGGCACATGATCACCAAGATCAACAACATTCCGTTGGATCAGAGAACGGGTAGAGATAAGGATACACTTGCGTATCACGGAGCCGAAGCAGGAGGATTCTTCTGAGATCTCGAGCCGAAAAGGCAAAGATCTGAGGATGACTGGCCTACGAAGGCAAAAAAGAAAAGGGTTCTGAGACTGTCACTAGGCCCTCTAACGAGGTGCTAAAACAACATCCTATTATGGCAGTTATTGGCAGGGCTCAGAAAGATTATCATTCTTAACAGAGACTTCTTGGGAGTTCTGGCAAAGTCTGGAGACTTGATCACCTACGGATTTGGAGCGATTACACTTAAGGTCTACAAACGTGACAAAGCCGACAGATCTGGGGCATCTGCAGGAGGTGTGTATACCACAAGTAGAGTCTTAAGATCTTTCAGATCAACCTCTACCATTGTAAAGCTGCCTGGGCAGCAGCTCTGCTCAAATTGGAATCTGAGTCCATTGATGTGGTTTTAGTTGGGGAGTCCCGCCAGACTACGCAAAGTACTATGTTCTAGTCTTCCATCCGAAGTTATCTCCAACGACCGGATGGTTCATGGACTACGTGTAGTGGGTAATCCGTTGAGCTACTATTAGAAACGCATTTCAATGAGTTCTCGGTAATAGCTCCGAAGAGATCCGTGATAAATAGGGATATAAGCCTCGCATGTTATGCAGCAAATATCCTGAAAATCCTATGGGCAATAAACAGCTTTAAGCCATACAAGTCGGAGGGACCTGATGATGGCATTATCCCTACGGATATCCACAGCGAACTATTCACTTAACCCTACTCTGGCTGGAAGTCTATGTGGACCTGTAATAACATAGGCCACTCATCTATTCTCTGCAACAAGGGGTATTCCTGAAACTACCGACTACGCTATCCCTTGTTAAGGTGAGATTTCAAACTGAGTTTCTCCCCCAGAGAGGCCTGGATGAATGGACGGTTATGAACAATAGGCGCTAAGCTTCTTTACGGATGGCCCAAAAAGGGATAAAGGGGTTGGCTGTGGGGTATTCCATGAGGCACTAGGGTTCAACCTCTCTTTTCGTCTGCGTGTTTTTCAAGCTGAACTTATCGCGGTAATGGAAGTTATGGACTCATTTTTACAGGCAGGTTTCAATTAAAATGCTTCAAACATTCATCGTGACGTGAACGGTAGCCCAGAATTGTCTGTCATCTTCAAATGAAATGGCTGATCAGTTCAACATTCGCTTGACGTGGGTGCCAGGGCACTTCAATATCGTAGGGAATATAAAGGCAGATGAGCTGACCCGCAAAGGCACAGTACGCCTTATATCACAAAGCAGGCTGGATATAAAGTTACCGCTTGCTTCATGTAAACCGCTGCTTCAGGAGGGAGCCATACAAGAAGGGAACCACAAATGGTCTATCGCTAGTTCGTGTGTAATAACCAAGCAAATATAGCCTAGACCAGTCCCAATCCGGCCAACTGATATCGCTTCTACGGCACTATATTGGAATGGCCGTGGGATGATTTACCCCCCCCCCCCCCCCCTGGATTTCTGCCGTAGCTGTGGTGATGAGGAGTAATAGGAAACTGTGCTCCATCTGCTCTGCACTTGTCCTAGTCTAGCGTACAGCAGATTGAAATTTATGGGAGCTTCCCATTTGGATGACCTCACGAATCATAGATTCATGTCAAGAGCTTTCAACGTTTCTTGGTAAGCTCAGGATGGTTCGACGAGTGAAGAGGACGTAACTTAAATGAGGTTCAGCTAATCCATTAGAACGGCCACGCTAACCTAACATAACCTAATCATTGGATATTTGAGAATGCTAACTAAAAGTAAGAGATAATGTTGGCTCATTTTAGACACAATTGGTTCATAGTTAACAATGTTGTTTATAAGTCTGAAATCCAAAATAATTTCTTCCAAAGATATAAACACTAGATTAGATTTTTTATTAACTACCAAATTGCATGGTACAGTCAACAGGTTGTCAGAATAAACAAATTTAGAAAATTTTCTATTAAAATAGCTGAGTAAGAACATTTGCCTAACCGTCACTGGGGACGCAGATTCCCCGGAACTTCCGCTATTTTGTACATGCAAGGGACGACTTGGTTTCACTAAATAAGCATGGTGATTGAAAGTCTAGTAGCGTTGCGAAGAGATGTTGATCAGTCAACTAACAGTAAAAATGAAATACAGGCCAAAATTCTAGAATCAGTACAAAAGAGATGGAGCTAAAAAGGACTAGACCTGCCAACTACTACGCAACTTCTTCTGAACCAACAATAATTAACAACAGAACGAAAATGTTAATTGTAATACCTCTACAATTTTCCGTTTCACTTCGGTTTAGTGTTGTTTATTCATATTGCCAAACATTTTGGGTTTTCACATTTGTAATTGGTCATTATTTCGAACAATAAGGATTTAACACTTCACGGAAAACCAACGTGTTATTATTGTGAAAATTCATTTCAAATTTTGTCAATATTCATAGTCAGAAATTCAGAACTATAGCGAATCCATCATTTGTATTTTATTTTTATAGAATAATTGTAACGGGTTTTCCGGTTATCTATAGGTTTTTTCTTTTACTGTTATTTCGTACATTTGTGTTATTTGCTGGAACTTACTATGTGTCTAACACAACATTTTTTGACAAATCTAGGGAAATCATCTAGGAAGTCACTATGAAAATCTACTGAAATTCTATTTCATAAATATTATGGTTATATGGTTTCTTTCAATATATTTTTTGTTTGGAAAAAGAACCTTAAAAAAATTACCTACATATGTCATTTTATGAAATAAGAATGAAAGTTTTTAGAGAAGTATCAATCGGAAATTTTACACACAAAAAAAATATTACTTCGCGTGTCTCTGTTTACGCCTGCAAGATCCTCATCTTCCATTGCTCAAGGTTTCCTGTAATTTTACCGGATACATCTTTAGTGAATATCAAATAAGATTAAATTTCACTCTTGAATGGTTCAATTATCTTCATTTCCACATCTCTAAACTTTTTATCATTTTAAAGTTTTTTGTTTTATAATATAACAACAAAATATCTCATTTAACTCTTAACTATACGTAAATATTTTTAAGGCACAAATAATTTTCCACAGTTTGTATATTTTTATGAATATATTTATCGCCAGGCGATGAGAATACTCATACAATAATACATATACACATTTAGCGTTTATGAAAAGATAATTTTTACATTTACAATCCTAAACTCGTATACTCATAATATTTGCTACAACAATAAAAAAAACATTTTGTATTAAATTACTTTAATCTAAAAGGTCAACAGACGTGTGTTTTGAATGTAGGTGTAGGCATTATATTGAAGACAGACGACAAAGAAATATTCTCCTGGCAAATAATCTGTAACTAAAAGGACATGCATCGGGTTGTGTTGTGATTCAAGGAGACATTGTTCTAAGAAGTGTTAACAAACCATTAAGTTTATTTATATTTTATGCAAGTTGATGCTGCTTTGTGTGAAATATTTACACTGGGAAAGAAACATCTAATTTCTGAAAAAACGATAAATAAAACTAACTACGTCTAATCCAATATCTCGAATGAATAATGTATTATGCTATGTAATTTAAATTATTATTTTGATTTGTTTAAATGTTTAAATAATATTCCACAAAACAAAAGTTTTTAAAATACAATTTTAACATAAATAATAAAACGAAAAATTAATGATAAAAATTAATAAATAATACAATTGGTAAATAAATAGGAACCCAAACTGGACTTCATAATGTACATATAAGTATATGATGACTTCATAATGTATAAAAATAAAGGGTAGATTGGTTTTTTAGCTTTTTCTAGCATGTGAATCGAAAGGTATCGAATCCCAAAACTAGGATTCCAAAGATTTTTTCTTATTTAACTGACATTGTAACGATTTTTGCTCAGTGTGAGTGGGTTTCAGGAAGATAATTTAATCCTGATTACAATATAACACCAATCGTTAACAGAAAATAAACTTAAACATTGACTACAGAACGGTCATACTTTGGCTGGCTAAAGCTCAGGGATTGGGGTGGGATTTTGTGTAGTTTATATTAATCTGGTTAGGCCGTAAAAAAAATTAAAAGTTTTAAAAGGACAAAAGAAAATGATTTCAAACTGGAGCACAACCAAGTGTACATATCACGTAATCATTATTGAAGCACACTATACTCACCTCATCCTCAGTATTCACTTATCTCATCACTGAAATGCGAAAAATGCGAACCAAAGAACACGAACTAGCACACAATAAATAAAAACAATTCATTGTCATTAAAAGAATACACTATTGTTTTCAAAATTCACTGAGAAATTATTTCTTTTAACGATTTCAAAAAAAAAAATTAAAAATTAAAAAAAATCTTGGTAGATTAAAATTCTCTTAAATACCCACAAACTTACAAACAAAGAATTAGAAAAAAAAACTATGAACTAGAAATATATATTTATGATAAATAGTAATATTTAAATTTAAAGTATAGATCATTAATTTAAATTCGGGTTTAAACCCGACACCAAAAAAAATTAATATTTAGCATGAATATTACCTTAACTAAATTATAATTTAAATTTAAATAAATGTACTCGTATGTAATATTTAAAAAAAAAAGAAAAATAAGAACTATTATAATTTACAAATTTAATAAAAAATAAAAACCTCACTCAAAATTCATTTTACAATGATATGTTGTATGTTGATGGCAGCGTAAATGTTTTGGTTTTATTTTTGTTTCTTTCACTATATACTGAAATTATACTACGAGTATATGAAAGTCTCCTGGCCCCTGTGGTCGGGGGCACTCACATGTCTCGTAAATCAAAACTGCACGAATATGTTTCCCAAGAATACCACCACAGTGGTATTGCTTGTCGTAGGAGGCGACAAAACGGTTCGCTGGGCTGACGACCCGCATCCGCAAAAAAAATAAAATGTTTATAAAGTCAACAAAAAGAAAAATGGATACCGCGAAAACAACACCGGACCCCCGCTCACGTACCCGGACACGAGATTTAAGATCGGCACGTGGAACGTGCAATCACTGAAAAAACCAGGACCGTTAGAGGGCCTAATCACGTGCATGAAAAAGTATCCGGCTGGAACTCGTTGCTCTTCAAGAAACTCGTTGGCCTAAAAGTGGAGACCATGTGTCCCAGGGCTATACGTTGTTCTACAGTGGAGATGACCTCGGAAATCTTGGAGCTGGATTTCTTCTTGGGCCGCAGGTAAAGAACACTGTTTTGGATTTCCAAGCAGTCAATAACCGATTGTGTAAGCTTCGCTTGCGCATGAAGTTAGCTAACCTGTCGATAATTTGTGTACATGCGCCCACAGAAGTCAGCCAGCCCCAAGATAAAGACTCATTTTACAATGACTTGGACGATCTGATGGGATCTATACCCGAACATGATGTTAGAATGGTAATTGGGGACTTTAATGCTAGAGCAGGCAGAAATCAGACCGACTTGTGTGAAAACATCGGTCCGTACTCCCGACACGAAACTGCGACCGATAATGGTGAGAGAATGATGTACTTTGCGGTTGCTCATGATCTTAGAGTAGCAAGCACATTCTTCCCTCACAAACACATACATCTAGAGACATGGACACATCCTCGCGGAACTATCCGCAGCCAAATTGACCATGTGATACTTTCTAAACGACGGGCTCAGGTTGTGCAGGATGTGAGAACTTATTTGTCAGCAACCAAATACATAGGCAGCGATCATCATTTGGTCGCTGCAAACCTACGATGGAAGTTTTCGTACAAGTCTGGGAACACAGCGAAACGCATGGTACGTATTGAATGTAGTGTCATGCCAAGATACTTAGCCGTTTTGGCGTACGGTATTATTTCTTGATTAATTGTAACCGGAATATGTTCGAACTGTGAAGATCTGATAAATGAAGATCAAAAGAAACGATATCAGGATCTTGTCAGCGACAACATTAATGAAGCTAGTTACCAGTCTGACTGCGTGAACTCTGTCTGGGAGGTACTGAAAACTTCGGTTGTCAGTGCTGCTCAACAGACTTTAGGTATAGTGAAAGTCAGACCCAAGAATGATTGGTTTGATGACGAGTGTCGTCTTGCAGTTGAGCAACAAAATATAGCCCATAATGAAGTGCAACAACGTCTCACAATCGCGAGGAAAAACAAGGCTGCTCTTGCAAGAAGGGCAGCTAAGCGGATTTGTAGACGGAAGAAGCGAGAATGGTGGAAGGCCGAGGTTCTGAAAGTACAACAACTCAGCAATGAGCGCAGTTCGCGTAATTTCTTTAAAGGAATTTTAATTACTTAATTAAAATTAATTCATTAAAAAACACGACTATAGTAGCACACGATCACACATTTATTAGTGCTGTTTTTAATTCAAAAATTTTCTTATTGGAATGAAGTTCTGGATAAGAATTTTCTCATTATTTCAGTAAAATCCAAATGAATTTAATTTTTTATCAGTAAATAAGATACATTTAATGTTAAACTACACATTTTAATTCACTATTATCGAAATCAAATCAAATTTAACTTTATTTTTCAATGTTCTGGATAAAACATTTTTTTTCAAGTTCGCGATAAATTCATAGTACACGAACTCGAAAAAAAAGGGAAATTTTAAAAGGAAATATTTTAAACAAATATTTTTCATTGTTTTATGCTTGATTATTATTTTAATTGTATTATTTGACAATAAACGTCAAAAAATATAGTTAGAAATTGAATTTTATTCAAATAAATAGAACTTAAATTAAATATATTGGTTAAACTAAGTAAAATTTCCCCATATTATTCCCGATGTTCTTATAGAACTTGAAGTTCTGTTAATAAAAAAACGCAGCAATTGTTTGTCCACTTTTTGTATTATGCGGAGCACTGATAGTTCGTGACACAGAAATAAATCGTACTAAATATTTTATTTTTCTAAGTTTATTGGTACATACACGGTAAAAAATGCTTTCTAATTTTAAAACTTTTTTTCAAACCTTCAAAGTTTAATCGGATTTTAAAACATTTTCACATTGAATTTTAAACTTTACAAAGTTTAAAATATTTTGAAGACCAGATTGTCTTAACTTTAATCATATTAGCCTTATTTATTAAATTTTATTCAAAATCGCTAAAATCTAAACTATGATATTTACAAAGGCTATAAAGGAAACTTCAACAGTTTGTTTGAATTTGAATTGTTTAACTATATGAATTTTTTAAAACCTTAAACTCTAAATTTAAGATTAGAATTTTGTTATAATATATGAATTGATAATATGGGGATTCCCCAAACTTATGTGCATATATACCTTTTTTTTATATTTATCCCTTTCTTTCATTTGGTTTCCTTTTATACCATATTTCATTTTTGTCATTTCGTGCCATTTTAATAGTGATCTTCAATAAGTTTGGGTAATTTATATTCGAAAAAAGATTAATATTTTTTATTAATTATAATATATTGTTAATTAATTAATTCGAATAAAGATTAATATTTTTAAAAATGAGTGGAATAATTAACAGATATATTAAAGTAAAATATAATAACGCTATAAAATACGTAAGTTTGAAAAAATTAAGTTCATATGATAATGATATGTGTTATGAAGATATAGTGTTATCAGGTTGGTGAAATTTTGCAGTTTCTTGAAGATACTCGTATTATTAATTTTTTTTTAAATCCACGAATAATTTGATTTCCTAATTTTATTAATAGTGAAGTAAAAATATGTATTGTTAAAAAAATATGGCGTTGTATAAAAAAGCATGGCGTGATATAAGTGAGGTTATGATAGAACCTAGAAACAACAAGTTTTGCTTTTTGATTTATTTTAAAAATGAGAATAAAATACTATGAATGCAGATTCGCTCGATTATCGAAACACTTCAGTGATGTCTTCTCTTTATTCAATAGGTGTAATGAAAAATTAAGACAAAGAAATCGATGCTAAATTATCAATTTATCGATGGTCGATTGAATCTACATTCATAATAGCGTGAATTATTATTTTTTCTGCGAGAAATAGTTTTAAATGTACCATTATTGTTCTTTTTAAAGTTATAACTTACTTCGGCATTCCTCGCGACGAGTTTTTATATTTTTACGACGAAAACGGTGAACAACTTGATCCCGATTTGGCGACAGCCCTTATATATCAGTATATTTATTGTTGCTCATTTATGCTAGAAATTTGTACATCAAACAATCAAGGTAAAAATTATAATATTATTAATAATTAAAAGAACTGATCAATGTCTTTACATCATGATTCATTCTTTTTATAGCAACAACAGTAAAAAGAGCATATTGTGCGATTGGTTCGAACGTATATATTACAACGGACGTAAGTATACATATTATCCCAATTAATTTAAAATATAAATTGTTTATTTTAGTCAATTAGGCAATATATCAAAGCAAATGGAGGGAATGACCTTTTAAATTACTATTTAAAAACAAAAATTGTTTCGGATTCAAATCGACGGTTATTAACAAGAATTTTAGGCCGTTACCTTATACAAAGTTGTGGACAAAAACCTTCCAAAGAAGAAAAATTTTCTGTGGCAAAAGCTGCTGTTAATATTTTTGATTGTTTCAAATCCAGCAGTATTTACGGCGGAGCGGTTTGTAACATTTACATATTTTCTATATTAATAATTTATGATTTTGAATTGACTTACATAGTTATTTAAAGTTTTTCGGTTTAAAATTAAAATATATTTTATACAATAGCCACATTTCTTGATACTAAGTGAGCATACATTTTTCATATACAATCAAAGACATAATAGTTTGATTAAAACCCGAATTTTAATTAAAATTTGTTTTTGGTATGTATGAAAAATTTTATTTGATTCGGATGAAATGATGTTGATAAACTAGCCTAATATTTTGTTATAACCGAGGCTTTGATCACAAATTCACACATAAATTTTAAATTTATTTTTTACAATTAAACATGCTTAACTAATTTTTGAAAACAAAGGTTTTATTGGCTCAGGGGGCCACTTCTGGTTTCATAATTTAAAAATCTTTTTCTGTAAGAAAGAAACAATTTAAAAATTAAAGTTGTCGAAAATTATTTAAGCGTGTTTAATTCTAAAAAATAAATTTATGTGTGAATTGGTGATGCTGTTTCGATTTTATAAATTTGATATTATATAATCGAAAGGGTATTCATTTAAATTTTATGATTTTTAAGATATTTGAATTGTAAATCAATAAATACTTAATATTTACAGGAAGTTTTTTTTGATCCGGATAATAATACCGGTTATCTAGTCAGCCAAATAAAAAATTTGAATTTCAATTCAAAAAAGTTTAATAAGTCAAGTGAAGAACCTGCTGATGCATTATTAGAAGTTGATGATTATGATGCAACTGATGATTTAAAATTTTTAAAACATGCTCATCTTCCGGAACAAACAGATCGGGTTCGGACAATACTAAAACGGACAATACAGGAACGGAAAACTCTTATTACAGGAAACGCCAAACTTACAGAATATTTTCCATACTTTTTCGTGGACCCGACTTTGGTAATTTTTTAAAATTTTTTAAATCTCAATAAATTTAATTTGTTTTCTTTTTATTATTCCAGATAGTGTTTGATTTTGAGTTACAGTACTGCAAATCAAGCTTGCTCAAAGATAAATGGCCAGTTCTTCAAAAAAATATATTCGTAATTTTAAAAGAAACCGGAAATTCAATAGAGGAAGACGAATGGAATTCTAATACTCTAGCACTATTCGCATTAGTTAAATTATTACCAAGTTCTCCAGGACCAAATATTGCTCCAAAAATAGATAAATTTTTGATTTTCAAAACGGTAAGATTACTAATGTGGTGAATTATAATGCAACAACATCCAAATTTCCACAAAACATCCTTCAGTTTCAGGTACCGAAGGAGGAATACATTGCTAAAGAGAACAAACAACCATATATTGTTGCAGTGGGACCAACGAAATCAGCTATTGATCAGTATTTTATAGTAGTGGATCATGAAATTATTTGTTTACCCGGCGACTACAATATCATAGATGCGTTTACTGTTCTTTTTTGCTCCATTTTTGTATTTTCTATGGAATATGACTCAGATTTAAAGCAGTTTTTTAAATTTTTTGAGTATTATGTATATAATTTAAATCAAACAAAGTTATCTCCAAGACTTCGACAAATTTGTAATAGATTGGATGTTCTGGGAAACATAGCCCATTAATTTTTAATATTTTATAATTTGTTAAACCTTGAATTTTCCTAATTTTAAGTTTTGAAGTTTAAGAAAATCAGAATTAATTTATTCAATCATATGCATATAAACGGTGAGCTTTTCAAATAAATTTATATATTAATTAATTCTTAATTTGTTATTGATTATTTATTCGTTATTATTTTAGGTTTTATAAAAAATGAATTTATTTTTTTGTTACATTTGTAATAAAACGTTTGAATCGTTTAAATTCACTAAATATCACTTGAAATATGTACATAACTTATATTTACAAGACAATTTAAATTTAAAATGCGTGGTTAGTAAAAATTGTGATGCAAAATTTTCTTCTTATAGATATTTATTAAACCACACACTTAAATGTCGGAACTTAAATGATAATGAAAATTCATCTGAAGAACTAGCTTCTGTTATTTATAATGATCCTAATAGTCAATCAGACAAAACTGATATTATTGTAGATGATCGTTGCAATGTTACCGAAATTATTGCAAACCAGAGCGAAGGTGATGATATAGCACAAATAAGTACACATATTTCGTCCGTTTTAGAATTTCTTACGTCAGTTGGTTTAGCAGAAAAAAATATTAACGAAGTTTGTAAACAATTATTTGTATTATTTGAAATCGTTTGTTTCAATCTAAAAAATATTACTAGCATCTCTGATAAAACGGCCAGAATTGAATTTTTACATAATTTTGAAAAATATATGTTTACTTCTTTAGAATCATCTTCTTCTACTTATCGAAGAAACAAAAATACGAAAGAAAAACCATGTTTTGTAGAACCACAAGAAATTTCATTGGACTTAAGATCAGAAATAAAATATAATCAAAAAACTCAAAAAGATGAACATGTACAAGTACAATGCACATTTCAATATATTTCGATTTTAAAAACAATCAACAGTATTTTTGAAAATAAATCATTCTCTGATATTTATTTTAACCAAAACCATTATTGTACAGAAGATTTTGAATACTATTGTTGTGGTGATAATTTTAAAAAGTCCGCCTTTTTTCAAAATAATGTTAATGCCCTACAAATCCAATTATTTTACGACGATTTTGAGGTAGTGAATCGAGTTTTGGAAGGCGCAGTACCTTTTGTTTTAAAATTTTTTTTTGAACAATTAGTTAAAATAAAGATATGTACCATAGAACAAATTTGTAATAGAATATCAGGATATAACTATGGTAGTTTAGATAAAAAAAATAAACCTACCTCAATTAGAATTTAAAAAAATTCAATATCTCTTGGTTTATCTGCTTCACAGAATTGGGTTCTAATTACATATATCCCATTTATATTCGCCGACCATTTAAATCAGTTAAATAGTACATGGCCAGCAATAAATTCTCTTCTAAAGATAATGAGAGTTATATTTTCACCAATAGTATCTAAAACAAACTATTTACAATTATCAAATGATATAAGTGCTCACCTAAGTATTTTAAAATCATTAAATTTAAAATTATTACCAAAACATCACTTCATGACGCATTATCCAACAGTAATTGGGAAAATGGGTCCTTTAATTAATTTGTGGGCAATGCGGTATGAAAGTTACCATCGTAACTTTTCAAAAACTGCTCATTATCTAAACAATTATAAAAATATTGCCAAGACTTTGGCTCATAGACATCAACAAAAAATGTATTACACGTGGAAAAATCTGGATGGTAATAATTTATTTTCTTTTGGCAAAAAAAAATTAAAAAAAGTAATTTATAGTAACAATAAAGATTTATTGAAAAATTATTTTAGTTTTACTAACGAATCCATAGTTGTTCAAATAAATTCCTTTTCTTACGGAGGTTACACATACAGGATTGGGTTATTTGTTACTCTTTTTAATTATTTACAAAAAAATCCTAACTTTTATAAAATTATAGATATAATTTCAGTCAAAAATAAAATATATTTTATTTGTATATTACATAAAACAGAAGAATTTAGTGAACTTTATTGTAGTTATAAAATAGAAGAAACTATGGAAAAAATTGTGATATGTTTCGAATCACTGAAAAATAAACAAACATTCAATGTAGTAAATGTAACAAGCAAAAAGTATATCGTTTCCAGAACTTGTATTAATTTCTAAGTAATGTATGTAATTTTATTTTTAAAAATCTGAATTTTATAAAAAAATAAATTTATGAATTTAAATCAAAAAAAATGTTTTATTTTAATTTGATTAAAGATTAACGGCGCTAATTTTAAAGGACAAAAACTATATCCATCTTAAAATTATAAAGATTTGAGCATGAAAATTAAAACTATTCAGTTTAAAATTTAGACCAAGAATCATTAAACGTAAAACTTTATAGTTGTATATATAAACCTTAATATGCTAAAAACTAGTATTTTTAGAATTATTTTGAAACAATATAGTTTAATTTTAAAACTCATTTAGATTAATGTACAAACTTTGGCCACTAGATTGAAAACGATTTTGTTTAAATTTTAATCTAAATTTTTTGTTAAATTTCAATCCCATAAGTTTTCTTTTTAATGAAAAAAGTACTTGTTTCTGGCTTATTTTAAAACTGATTGGTTTTGTGTTTCAACTTTTATAACTTGTTTTAAAACGTTTTTAGAATATATTTTAAACACTAATTGAAGAAAATTTAAACAATTTTGTTTATCCTGTCAAACTACTAAAAGTTTTAGTTTTAAACTGATATAGTTTACGACCTATATGCAGTAAAATAAGTTTTAAAACTAGTCATAATTTTTTACCGTGTACATATTTTTAATTCATATTACCAAAATCCCATTTTTGTCTTTTATTAAATTATTTATTTTATATTCACCGTTATATTATAATATACCATTTATTTTCATTTTAGTTTTTATAACTACTTATATGTAATAATAAATTAAACACATAATAGTTTTTAATATAAAAAAAATTCACATCATTAATAAAAAAATTAACTTTAAGTATTTTATTTGTAATGGCATTAAATCCCACACACAAATAAAACACGTGTGTTGAATTTAGGTAAAAATAAATTAATTTTTGTTTTTCTACCAAATCACGTAAAAATACAAGAAAAAAAGAAGACCTGTTTTGCGTTTGGACCCGAATTTATACTTTTGAAAACAATAGATTCTTCCACTGAAATTAAAATCAATCCATAAAAAAAAATACTAAATTGTAAAACGGAAATTATTTTTATAGTAATTAACTCTCAACTTGTAACAATATAACATTGTTACATCATCTATAACCCGCGGATATACACGTATATAATTTTTTTTTTTTGTTTTTTTTTCAATTTTATTTAAATATTTTAAATAAACAATTATTACAATCTAGTCACCTGGACTAATGAGCAATTTTATTCTAACTTAATTTACTATGTTGTATTAATCTATAGCTTCTTCCCACTGGTGTTCCATAGTGTCTGATAAATTGAATTAAACCACATCGTTATTGTGGAGTTTACATCAGCATTACGCTGTTTACACTAGCAATTACACCAGCTCAAAAGGTTTAGTTCGTTTAAGCCTGCGTACAATATCTGTGTTGTTTAACAGCTTAGTTGCCTCAGTTTTAACATGTTGTTCGAGCCTTTGCCTATGTCTCACTGCATTTTTTTGGATTTCCTTTGAAACAGTGTCCACTTTAAGGTCCCTATGGAGGTCTCTGTTTCTAACATACCATGGTGCATCAACGATGTTCCTTAATACTTTGTTTTGAAATCTTTGGATGATTTCCACGTTGCTCTGTTTGGTACAACCCCAAAGTTGGATACCATAAGTCCAAACCGGTTTTAATATTTGTTTATATAATAGAAGTTTGTTGTATGTTCATAGAGCGGAGCTCCTTCCTATCAGCCAATACATCTTTCTATATTTAAGCCCCAGTTCTTCACTTTTCTTTTTGACGTGTGCTTTCCATCGTAGTTTTGCATCTAGTGTCATGCCAAGATACTTAGCCGTTTTGGCATACGGTATTATTTCTTGATTAATTGTAACCGGAATATGTTCGAGTCGTTTGTTTGTAAAATTGATGTGAACTGATTTAGTTTCGTTAAGTTTAATTCGCCATCTTTTGGTCCAGTTATGTACTTGAGTAATAGCTAACTGTAAACTATGAGTTGATTCTTCGTTGCTATCTCCAACAGCTAAGATTGCCGTGTCATCAGCAAATGTCGCCACAGTGTTGTTTTCTAGTACAGGGAGATCATTAGTGTACAATAGGTATAGGACAGGACCTAATACACTGCCCTGCGGTACTCCTGCCTTGATTTCTTTCAATCCAGAATAGGAATCGTCTAATTTTACTCTAAAGAATCTATCTTTCAAGTATGATTCTAATATTGTAGTGAATTGCATTGGTAGTACAGTTCTTAACTTATAGTTAAGTCCTTCGTGCCAAACTTTATCAAAGGCCTGTGCAACGTCTAAGAATATCGTTGAGCAGACTTTTTTCTCCTCTAATGCTCTTTCAATAATATTAGTTATTCTGTGTACTTGATCTAATGTTGAGTGTTGGTTGCGAAAACCGAACTGATGATTTGGAATCAGGTTTTTCCTCTCAATTATCGGATTTAGTCTTTTTACTAATAACTTCTCAAAGAGTTTAGACATAACTGGTAATAGTGATATTGGCCTGTATGATCCAGTTTTGTGTGGTGGTTTCCCAGGTTTAGGAATCATAATTACTTCTGCAATTTTCCAAAGGCTGGGTACGTATTTCAATCGAAAGGCGGCATTTATAATATTGGTGAGCTTTAATAATGCTTTCCTTGGTAGTTCTTTTAAAATTTCTGCTGTGATAAGGTCATAACCCGGCGCTTTTCTCGGATTCATGTTTGTTTTTATCTCATACATGAGTTCTTTTGGTGTTGCTCGTAGGATTTCTTCACTTTCCTGTACAACCTCTCCAGTTATTATTTCGGCTTCCAATGATTGGTCATCATGTGGTTCAAATATTTTTTCCAGGTTTCAGCAAAATTTCGTACTTTATCTTCGTTATTTCTGGCCCATTTGTTATCTTCTGTTCTGATTGGAGGAATCTGCATTATTGGCCTTTTAATTCTTTTGGTTGCTCTCCAGAGAGAATAATCAGTACTAGTATCATTAGATAATTTTCTGAGGTAGTTACTGATAGATTCGTCTTTCAAATCTTTGATTTCCCTTTTAAGTAGCTGAGTCAGATTGTTTAGCTTAGTTTTATCTTGAAGGGCTCTAGTTTGTTGCCATATTCTCCTTGCCCTTCTTTTTTCTGCCAAAAGCTCTCTAATTTCTCTAGGGTAGTTGTTTCCCTTAATTTTCTTTTTAACTTCAGGAGTGTTTTCCCAAGCTGACTGCTGTATGTCACATATGAACTTGTGAACTTCTTTTTCTAATTGCTCCTCACTCCTTAGCGGAACCATTAAGTTAATTTTTCTTTCTAAAGACTGTCTAAAGTATTCCCAATTTGTGTGTTTATTTACTAAACTAGAATAGCTTTTTTTTTTGAATGATCCTTTCACTTAATGTCAAAAGTATTGGGGAGTGATCAGAGCTTAAGTCAAAACTTTCATCTATATGTATATAATTTACAGATATATTTTTCACTATAAAGAAATCAATTAGATCTGGTATTTTATTTGGATCAGTTGGCCAGTAGGTCGGTTTACCATTTGATAAGGCTTCACAACCGTATTTTCTGATAGCATTGAGGAGTTCTTTCCCTTTGGTTGTTGTTAGTCTAGAACCCCAGTGGATATTTTTTGCATTAAAATTTCCTCCAATTACAAATCTTTTCCCTAGTTTACTGAAAAATTCAAGATAATCTTTTTCTTTTAGAGAGTATTTCGGTGGGCAGTAAATTCCAATAACACTAATAGAGTTATTTTTGGTCTTGATATTAACAGCTGTTGCTTGTATTTGTTCTGTTTCATATTTTAATTCCTCGAAGTGATTAATGCTATTTCTAATTATAACAGCACTACCTCCCTTGGCAGTATTTCCCGGGTGAAGTGTGATATGTTTTATAATTTCTAAATTTGATAATTGATTGTCTAGTGAAGTGAGTTTCAGAGATGAGACAGACATCGATTTTCTCTGCGTCCAGAACCATTTGCAATTCCTGTTGGTGTTGCTGGAGTCCATTGGAGTCTATATAATATTTTTGTTAATAATTTGTAAACGCCTCACATTGATTACAAAAATATTTTCACAGGTTTATTGATATACCTATGATTTCAAAACAAAAAAATTAAAATAAGTTCACATGAATATCCTTAAAGCCTGCAACAAATTGAAACCGAATCCAACACTTTTTACATAATTTTAATATCCCACAGGCCGATTAGTGTTTAACACCAATGTTTCACATTTCATTATTATTAATGAATTAATGATACTAACAAATGTCAGTTTCAAAATATTTAAATCTAATCCAATGTCTATATATAAGTAAATAAATGAAATATTCAAGCAACAAAGTATTGAAACTTATGAAAGTTCCTGGAAGTTTAATCTTGTGTGATTTTTATTTTGTGATTTTTATGTTTTGAATGTGTACTACTACGAGTAAGTAAAAAAAAATGTTTGTAGAACTGGATTTTTTGTTGTTGTTGCTTTTGTTGCTTAAGATACAGAGGGTGAAATATTTGTTAATTTGTTGAAAATGGTGGTGCAATATAAAAAAAAATGTTTACCCAAAAATACAAAATATGGCATTTTAAAGATAAAGAAATAAGTATTAAGAAACTAGTACCGTCCTTAAGTTTATCAAAATGGCCCCCAAAATAGTTTTTCTCACTTTTTCGGAAATCGATTTTTTTTAATTTTTTTTTTGCCATTCAATTCTATAGAACATATCAAATAACAAAATAGGTATAATTTTTCATTTTCTTGCAAAACACGTTTTAATACCATGACCTACTCCATTTCTTCATATAATAATCAAAATTTAATTTTTATCAAAACAAATTTATTCTTGGTGTTTCTAAATTTTATTTTCACTTCAAAATACCATTATCTTGCAAAATACGACTAAATAAGTCCATCCACCGATGGACATGTTATCTTCGAGGATGCTGATTTATCATTCAGTCAATGGATTTGAACTGACAGATGAAATTTGAAAAAGTATTCAAAACCGTTAGAAGAAATTTTGGATTACTTCATAAAGAAGCTGGAAAATCTGATTCCTCATAACTACATTTCACTTGAACAATCTAGCTTCGTAAAAATAAAAAAAAATATGCTGAAGCCTACAGGAGCACTTGCATCATGTGACTTTGCGGAAAATTATTCATTCATAATGCAAAACGCAGCGCAGGGTTTTCATTGGAATAATAAGCAAGCAACAATCCATCCGTTTGTAATTTACAGAAATGAGAATGGGAAATTGCAGCACTACAGCGTCATTGTTATATCGGATTGTCTTAGTCATGTCACAGTGGCAGTTCATCTACTCATCGAGAAAATGATTCAGCTCTTAAAAACTAAAATGCCAAGTATCACCAAAATTTATTAAATAATTGATGGTGCTGTAACACATTATAAAAATAAAAATAATTTTATGAATATAATTAAACACAATGAAGATTTCGGAGTCGTATGCCATTTTCATGCTACAGCTCATAGAAAGGGTCCATGCCTTGAAGTAGGAGGCACTATCAACAAATGGTACCATAACAAATGCAGCACAATTATTTAAATGGGCTAAAACTTCAAAAACTGCTAAACTCTTTTGAGTTTTGTTCTGACATTGAATTTAATACCAGAAAACCCAGACTTGCCAGTAGGTTCGATAAATTGGAAACCGTAAACGGAACTCGCAATTTCCATGCAATTATTCTTTCAGGAGAAGGTTACTTAAATTTTAAGAAATATTCTAATAGTGAAGACTATGTTAGATTTAAAATGTAATTATTTAAATTAGTAACTAAATTTTTAATAATATATTTTTTTACCAATTAATTTTGCTTAAATATAAACAATGGATGGACTTGTTTAGTCGTATTTTGCAAGATAATGGTATGTTGGAGACGACTTGGAAGTTTATACTAAAAATTGTACTACCTTTTTTCATATGGTAAATGTATTAGTATTTCTATAAAATTACATACATTCGGGCAAACTCATTATATTTCATAATTTAAATGTTTTATGTCATAATTAAAATATATCAGGCCAATTAATAAAAAACCTTTTTAATTACATTCATTACAAAAATTGATCACATAACTAATATTTGGTTTACATATAATATAAATGAGTTGCTTGATAAAAAACAAACACTAACTATAGACTTTGTATTTTATATGAATGTGGTTGTTCAGGAATTTCTTATGAAAAATCTAGCACGTGATGGCAGCTGGAACAATTATTTTATTTTAGACCATACGTTTCTTCAATTTTATAACATGCCACAGTTTATCTACTTTGGATATTTGATATCCAAATTCGATAAAATGTCTCAATTTTTTTTATGAATTTGGAAGTTCAGGAATTTCTTATGAAAAATCGTATGGCCTAAAATAAAATAATTGTTCCATCTGCCATGACGTGCTAGATTTTTCATAAGAAATTCCTGAACTTCCAAATTCATATAAAATGGATAATTTTGAGACATTTTATCGAATTTGGATATCAAATATCCAAGGTAGATAAACTGTGGCATGTTATAAAATAGAGGAAACGTATGGCCTAAAATAAAATAATTGTTCCAGCTGCCATCACGTGCTAGATTTTTCATAAGAAATTCCGGAACTTCCAAATTCATATAAAATTGATAATTTTGAGACATTTTACCGAATTTGGATATCAAATATCCAAAGTAGATAAACTGTGGCATGTTATAAAATTGAGGAAACGTATGTTATTCCAGCTGCCATCATTTGCTAGATTTTTGATAAGAAATTCCTGAACTTCCAAATTCATATAAAGTACAAAGATTATAGTGATAGTTTATTTTTTACCAAGCAACTGATTTATATTAACGGAAGCAGATTAATTCTGTTTTATAAATGTAGGTATATGCAAACTGAAATTTAATTTTATTATCAATTTTTGTAATAAATATAATTAAAAATATTGTTTCTAATAAATTATTGTGATTTATTAATTGGACTCATTTGGACTGAAATAATAAATATTTAAAATAAAATGAATTCGCCCGAATGTATGTTTTTTTTATATAGACACTAATATATATACTATATGAAAAAACAATTTTAGAAAAAACTTCATTCTGCTATATAAGCAGATGATGTTTGTACTAATAGCTTACTAAACTATATATGACGTAATTTAGGGCAAAATTAGTAAAATGTTCACTGGCATATTTTGGAGTGAAAATCAAATTTAGAAATACCACGAATAAATTTATTTTGATAAAAACAAGATTGAAAATGAAGCAAAGGTTAAAATTTGATTTTTATATGCAGATGTGGAGTAGGTCGTGGCATTATACGTATTTTTCAAGAAAATGAAAAATAACACTACTTTGTTTTTTGATATGTTTTTTAGAATTGAATGGCAAAAAAATAAAAGTTAAAAAAAAAAATGATTTCCGGAAAAATGAGAAAAACTATAAATGCACCACCATTTTCAACAAATTAACAAATATTTCACCCTCAGTATCTTAAGCAACAGCAAAAACAACTAAACATCCAGATGTACAAACATTTTTTACCTAGTACTACACATTCAAAACATAAAAATCACAAAATTAAAACATGACCGAGATATTCAATGGGAATGGCTTTCATTAAGTTCCTCTTGCCGTATAATCGGAATTTTGAACATTTAGGCGAAAAGCAAATCTTTTTTCGCAAATAATCAGTATTTTCGTACGTAAAATCTAAAATTAAATCCAGACCAAGAACACATTATAACATCTCAAAAAATAAAACGCAACTAATAAAAATTCACGCGATTATTAACTACTCGCAATCCAAAACAGCCTAGGAAATTTACAACTCCTTGACTAGGTCCATTTAAAATATTAGGAGAAAATAATTACAATAATTTACAACTCCTTGACTAGGTCCATTTAAAATATTAGGAGAAAATAATAATCACAAAACACCATAATAAAAAAACATACACGTACCAGTATTACACTTTGCACACTACAACAGGTGGAAGTTGAAGATTTGATTATATACCTAAATTGAGATTCGAATTTAAACTGTATATCTATAATATTTGGGAACACAGCGAAACGCATGGTACGTTTCGTCTGTGAAGGTCTGATAAATGAAGATCAAAAGAAACGATATCAGGATCTTGTCAGCGACAACATTAATGAAGCTAATTACCAGTCTAACTGCGTGAACTCTGTCTGGGGGGTACTGAAAACTTCGGTTGTCAGTGCTGCTCAACAGACTTTAGGTATAGTGAAAGTCAGACCCAAGAATGATTGGTTTGATGACGAGTGTCGTCTTGCAGTTGAGCAACAAAATATAGCCCATAATGAAGTGCAACAACGTCTCACAATCGCGAGGAAAAACAAGGCTGCTCTTGCAAGAAGGGCAGCTAAGCGGATTTGTAGACGGAAGAAGCGAGAATGGTGGAAGGCCGAGGTTCTGAAAGTACAACAACTCAGTAATGAGCGCAGTTCGCGTAATTTCTTTAAAGGAATTACTGGACTGAACCATACTTTCAGGCCTACGTCAACCGCCATTCGGGACCGGGATGGAAACCTCTGTGTCAACATCGACGCAGTACTTGACGCATGGAGTGGACACTTTACTGACCTGCTTGATGTCCATCATGCGTCACAGACTGTTGTTGAGCCACCTCTAATACAGACTGCGGAGATTTGCACTGAGGACCCATCCCATGAGGAATTCACTAAAGCCATGCAGAGATTGAAACGAAACCGTGCACCTGGAGTGGACTGCATTAATTCGGAGCTCTTGATATTCGGAGGGGATACTTTGTTGAACTGTCTTTTCGACCTTATTCGATTAGTATGGCGAACCGAAGTTATGCCTGACGAATGGAAAGTGGCCGCGATATACCCCATCTTCAAGAAGGGAGACCGCTTGAAGTGTGAGAATTATCGCGGTATAGCTCTCCTTTGCACAGCTTACAAGTTACTGTCATACATTGTATTGGATAGAATCACTCCTCTAGCGGAGGGCTTGGTTGGTGACTATCAAGGAGGATTTCGTCCGAATCGATCAGTCACCGATCAGGTCTTTTCGCTGCGGATGATTCTATCTAAATATTATGAGACATCCATCCCCGTACATCAGGTGTTCCTGGATTTCCGGCAGGCCTATGACTCGATCAATCGAGAGAGTTTATGGTCTGCCCTGGAATACCTAGGAATGCCAACAAAACTGGTACGACTATGTAGGATGACAGTGACGCAGTCTCAATGCTGTGTTAAAGTTGAGAACAGGCTATCGACAAGTTTTGTAGTTAACTCGGGTGTTCGGCAGGGAGATGCTCTGTCCCCGATACTCTTTAATCTCATGTTGGAGTACATCTTTCGTAAAACTGAAACACCGCAGCGTAACATCTTATATAGCCAGTCCAATCAGGTGCTTGCATATGCAGATGACATATGCGTGATTGGACTGAATAGCAACGGAGTGAAAGAAATACTTGATCCGCTTGTAGAGTTTTCAGCTTCAGTTGGACTTCAGATCAATGAGTCCAAAACGAAATACCTGATCTCTGGTTTTAGGGACAGTGGCACACCAGATTTTAGTAGTGGCCACCACACGTTTGAGGGAGTGAGGAGGTTCAAATATTTGGGTTCTCTTATCACTCACGATAACAGTGTGGGTGAGGATATTAAAGTGCGGCTGGCAGTCGTTCTTTGTATCCTCTAAGGCCACTGCTAAAATCTAAACACTTATCAAGTACCGTGAAGCTGAAGCTTTACAAAGCGTTGATCAGGCCCGTTGTTATGTTTGGATGTGAAAGTTGGGCGCTGACGGATGAATACGAGAGATGGCTCCTAACATTTGAGAGAAGAGTCATGCGTGTGATCTACGGCCCAAAACGCGAAATAGATGGTACCTACCGAGCTCTGTACAATATCGAGATCAGAGATCTGATGAAGATCCCCGATATTGTACATGAAATAAGATCTCAGCGAGTACGCTGGCTCGGTCACGTTCTGCGTGCTGATCCGGAACGAATTGTGCAGCGATCTCTGAAAGGAGAGCCACCATATGGTAGGCGCAGAGGTCGTTGCCGGCGACGATGGCTCCACGATGTAGAGAACGACTTGGCCTCTTCAGATTGTCTTAGACAGTATGAAGACCATGCTCAGGATCGAAACCGTTGGAGCCGGGTTGTTGACTCAGTAAGGGGCCAGTAATGGCCTTTAATACTGTTTATTATTATTATTATCTATAATATTTAGTTCTTATAAGATTAGTTTTAAAAAAACTATAATATTAAAAAAAGTTATTCAAGCAACATCTAATTTAAAAAAATTGTAATTCTATTGATTGTAGGTTATCACACAACACATCATACAATTAAATATTACTAATAAGGTGAATATAGTTCACTATGGCCTCTATTTCTGTCATTACTTTCTTTGCAGTTAAATCTAATCTTCATTCAAATCCATATTTTTAAAAATAATAGCTTCAAAATTTCTTTCATGAAAAAAACACATAATCCAATTATGTAGTTTTCTTTAATATTCAATTCTAAATCTTTTGTATTTTAGGATATATTTTTAGTCCTTTGTACCTTCATAAATTTTAATTTTATGTAAGAATATAAAACGGTTCCTTTATAATTAATAAAACCAATATTTTTAATAAACTCATGAAGAATAAACAATGATATTTGTGAAGCTACCCTTGTCTAAAAATTGCAAAGAATACAATGACCGGTTTCGAGTCGATAAGTCTATGAATAAAAGGCAATTTTCTCAACAGGCTATGTCAACCAGACACTGTAACACTATGTACAACAAAATAACCGACGATTTCATAATACAAACTATCGTGAAAATATGTACCATGCCCAAAGAATTTACATAGAATGAGCTCACATCATCTGGTAAAGTTACCTTTATTTATGTTGGTAATATTAAATCAAATAGGTTTTGCCGATTAATTCTAAATATTTTTTATGTGGGAGGGATTATAAATGGGAGGGATTATAAATCGATAAATGGTGAAAAACAGAAATATCAATTTAGCATAACTTGTTGGTCTCATAAATAAATAGCAACTCTTGTGGGAGAAAAATCCATCTTCAATTAAATCATAAATTTTTAATTTAAATAATTAGTCAAGCAGAATTTTTTATTTTTTTTTTAGAGTTTATTTAAAGGAATACAATCTAAACTATCGTACCTCATGGGAATTATATGATGTGAAATAATTTTTTTCTACTCGTAAGCACAGTAATAGGTTTTTACTTTATATTTAATATTTGTACATATTCATACATATGTGCATGTAATGAAACATGAACAAAACAAATAAAATAAACAGCTTGCATTTTTTGCATTTAGGCAAATTAAATTATTCTTCTGATTTGTTTTGACTGGATCTGGAATGGCCTTGAAATTATTTTTGGAGATTGTAACAATCGTTGGGCCACGCAGTCAACCGATTGTCAACAGAATTGCATCGTAGTCACCACCTGCAGCTTTTGCCGACTTTAACTCAGTCTTAGGTGGGTCGATACTAGTGTCCTTCCGATGCCTAGATAACTGCAAAAAAAAACACATTTTCGCCGTCTACAAATTCATTCGCACCAAAATTTGAATCGCTCTTAAAACATTACACAAAAAAAATGGTTTAATATATATAAAACAAAATAAAAACCCTTAGCTTATAAATATCGTTTTCTGTTTTTATATTGTTTGTTCCGCCCAACCACCCATCCTCCGCTATAACAACGCTCGCGAAGTGTTCTGGTTATTTAGTTTTTTATCTTTTTTATTTCTAACACTAAACTTATGAAACTAATGATGATCACAAAAAAAAAATAATAATAATATTTGATAATTTTATTTCACTATGGTCTTTATCGCCAAAAAAATTCCATCGACTGATCATTATCGACCAAACAAAAAATGAAAAAATCATCGTTCATCTTGACGCCATGATATCAAAATTTTGCTCATGACGTAGTCAATAATTACAAATGACAATCAAACAAAAAGATGTTGTTGATTGATACGCTGCGTTACAAGATGTAGACTAAAATTAGGTGGTTTAGAATTAGAATCGATAATTTTAATCGCATTGTCCGCATTAGCAGGTAAAAACAAATACTTATTGCTGTGTATATTCTGTTAAATATGGGCAAACATTGATATTAATTATCCCAAAATAATTCACTCTTAGTTCTACACTGTTCCTTTTTGTCAACGAATATAAATAAATACAGTATTATAGTACATACAAAGTGTACTTGATTTATTAAGACAATTTTTAATTTACTACTGAAAATGTTCCCAAAAACTAAATAAAATATAAATTTAAAATTACAAAAAGGAAAAAACATGGATTTATGAAAATATTTATTTTCTTAGCACATGTTAAAAATACCCACCATTAATTTCCAAATATTAAAAATTAAATTGTACCGCTTCCAATTCAGCTTCTGAACTATTATTTCTAAAAATTGCTGTTATTCTTCTTTGCATATTTCCTGCGACCTGCAGTGGTAGGCCAATTAAAATATGCCAAGTATTTAACTTTCCCCCATAAATAAAAATTTATGTATGTTAAATATGGTGATCGTACTGGAAAAGAAATAGGAGCTCCTCTTGCGATTCATTTTTTCGGGATCAAAAGATTTGTCTGACTTCGGATAGCGCTGCTAAAATGAGGTGGTGGTACCATCCAAATAAAGCTTTATTTTTTGGTTGAATGGATATATAATAGGTATATATATGTATATTATATATATATATATATATATATATATATATATATATATATATATATATATATATATATATATGTACACATGTACATATTATATAACAGGTAACGAAAAATGAAAATAAAAAACATGAATTTAAAATATATAGAAAGCCAACACACACAGATCAAACAATACACTACACTTCAAATCGTCCATACCAACATAAAATGTCAGCATACCACCATATGATCACCAGATTAAATAATATACCAATGGGCCGAAACGATTATATACATGAAACAAACACCATAAAAAATATTGCAACAATAAACGGTTTTAATTGCAATCTAATAGATAAATTGAACACAAAATACAAACACCATCAACAACTGAGAGCACTTACCACATTGACGAGAGAAAAACAAGAAAACCAAAAATACATAACCATAAATTATAATAAAAGTACTATGAATTTAATACATAAAATCTTCAGACAACCCGAATATAACATTGCATATCGCACAAACAACAAAATAGAAATAACAACCCAATGTGAATCAGGTATATATAAATTAAAATGTAATGATTGTAGTGCCTTCTACCAAAGCCACCTTAATATATGTATAAAGCCTCCATGTTGAGCGATATTTTGAAACGAGCTTTTTTTATTTAACCAAAAAATGTGTAAAATCAGAGCCACCTATATATACAGAGCCGTAAGGTTAAAAATTGAGCTTTTTCTAGAGGAACTAAAATTGACGAAAAAAACATTTTTTCCATACAAAACATATGAAAAATTAAATTTTTTGTGGTGCGATATTTTTCAATGAAAATGTCGATGGATTAAGTATTTTAACATTGAAATAGAATCTACAATTATCATTTTATAATTGATTAAAAACCTGATCAAAGAAGTTGTTTAATTTTTGTTATATTTATTAATAAAATTTATAGAAAAAAAAGCATTTCTCCATTAAATTGATATAAATACACACAAATACCAACGCAATAAAATTAAACTGCAAGACGAAAAGAGAAAACAGTAAAAGTGTGGTTATGTTTCCGTAATTCCTTTTGAATTATATTTTTGTGAACAAAATAAAATACTTAAAGGGTATTTCAATAAAAGCTACATGATTTTGTTGGAGTAAATCTCAAACTAATTTCGCTTCAAGTTCAACGTAAATTTGTGATTTAGAATATAAATGGAACACCATGACTATCACATTTCGTCAGGCACGGTTCTATTTTATTTTGGTAATGTTTAGTCACGCATTTGTGCATAATTATGGTTCTAAACAAATTGTGCAGCTGTTATTGGAACTCCCTGTTGTAAGTTGTCAACATCACAATTTTTTTTTATATCGATCGATGTTTATGTTCTCTTTTTAAATTTTACGCTATTTCGTGAATCCAATTTTGATTTTTTTATATTGCGATCTCAGCCTATTAGGATAATTTTTTTCCCGATTTCGCTACAAGGTAACGAAATAGAAATATGTGGTGATACATTTTGAAATGTATAAAAGGAAATAGAACGATGCTTTATTCGAGCATGCTGCGATCGCAATAGAAAAAGCGAAATTAAAATAAAGAAAAAGTGTGAGGTTTAATTTTTAAAAAAGAGACAAAATCATCGATCGAAAGGATGACAATATATGTTTTATTTGTTTATTTTACCTACACATTCAAATAAATTCATGTTTACATAAATATGATAAATTCATATTTAATTTTGATTTAATGTTTATTAAATTAATAAAAGATTTAAGGTTCTGACTTTCAGATATGTCCTGCTTCAATATAGAATAAATTCCATAAAGTATTTATCGAAATGAAAGATTTAACTTTTCATTGATGAAAAGTAATTCGAAAATGCTCATTTTTACATTGATTCTTATGGGATAATGCAAAAAGTAGTTCCTCTAGAAAAAGCTCGACAAAAAACATGGCTGATCCTTACGGCTCTGTATATATATAGGTGGCTCTGGTAAAATACAAAGAAGTCATGCAATCCCATGGCAAAACATACAAACTTATTTTGAATTGTTCAACTATTAATAGTGAGAGCTTTTAATATTTTATTACATAAAGTAATAGATAAAGAATTGAATTAGGTTATGGCCAGCGTTATTTTTCGAAATTATATTAATTAAACATAATTTTTATGATTATAAAATTGTCATTAATTTAATTTATTTGCGTTTTTAAATTTGTATATACAAATATATATCTGATATATTCTAATACTCTCTTTCAATATACTGCATTCACTCCAACACAGAAATAAAATAGTTCGATTGAAAATCTAAACATCGAAAAATATGTATAAAAATTATGATAACTATAACTATTAAAATTTAGGAGATTAATCGGATAAACGCTGGAAAATTTCTCATTAAACCAAAATAAAAATATTGATCGTATCGATCAAATAAATGATAACATGTTGTGTTTTGTTTTGAAGGTTACAAAAGGTTATTTAATTTATATACAATATGTCAATTAGGATTAGGAGTCAATTTGATTAGGAATCAAGCTCTCAATGTTATTTTTTATGCGATAACTTTTTGTTGTTGATATGAAATAAAAAGTTGTGTTCATATATTTTTTCTCGTTTTTTGCGTTGTTTTATGATTATGTTTGTTCCATTTCTTAAAAATTTATTGATGGTTTCTTCTTTTGGTTTATTTGTTTGATGGGAATAAATTATTTTGTTGGTTATGTACACAATGTCCCTTTCTAACAAATTTTTATTCTATTTCTATTTGAGCTTTATTAGAGAATAAAGTATCTTATTTTCCTTTAATTAATACAATAAAATGGAAAACCCCACGGAAAAATCCTTTAAGTCAGATGAAAACCGATGTTTATAGTTTCAATTGATTTCAGCTACTTTTCATTCAAATATTTCTATAAACGAAAATCATGTCTCCCCATATAAAATGTATGAAGAGAGCGATTATTTTTGTCATTTTAGACTCACTAATAAAAGTTCGTTTTGAAAATGGAGGCTTGATTTATTAAGATGGCTTTGCTTCTACATAGGACAAACCGGGAGAAACAAGATTCAAAGAACACATGCAAGAAATTGGGAAAAACAATATAAAATTAAACTACGCACAACACCTCACTCAACACAAACACACATATACCAATTACACTGACAATTTAAGTATTATCCACATAATCAATAAAGGGGAAAACTTAAATAGAATGGAAGAATTGGAAATTTACAAAAACAAACACAACCCAATGCTGCTAAACGACAAAATTGCATACAACGAATTATACGAGTATATATTAAATAGCTGAGGTTGATACAAATTAGAATATTTTAAAGTTGACGAAGAGCGAAGCTCGAAACTAGTTCTTTAAAATAAAAAATTATTTTAAATAAAAATATCACAAAAAGAAAAGAAAATTCTCGTTTATATTTTTTCAAATAAAATCACTAGTATCAATCATATAAATTATGGTTCTATTTATGATTCTTATTTTCCAAATATGTAAACATTTCAATTTTTAGCGGCCTAGTGTTTAATAGCATAACTAATCATGCATTTAGAAAAGTCATCGATTAAGCCGAAAATATTGGAGTGAGGCACACAGCATTAATACTTAATACTGATGGTAATTATCAATTACGGTATAATTTTACATATGTGGCTTTTGAATATGTATGTGGTAATATAGCTGTAGTTTCTTATTTTTTGTTTCCATATATATCCGGATTATCGATTTTTTTTTATTTTTAAAATTAATATTATTTATTATTAAAAATCTTTACCTATATAAAAAAAAATTTATTTATAATTATAATAATAATAAATAATTTCGCAAGTATTTCGGTGTCGAACACTATTTTCAAGACAATTCAACAAGTTTTGTGTCGTATGGTATTCGATGCCTGAATATTGGTGAAGTTTCAAATTCAGATAATAATTTTAATACTTTACCGAGCAAATAGCGCAATGGTTAAAGTTACAAAGCTTGATTCGGAAGGTACCGGGTTCGAATGCCAAAAAATTTCAGTGATCAATTTAAAAACATCTATAACCCTCTGTTCCTGTTAGTACAGCCTCTAGCATGGAACTTATATGCAGTGATGCAGATGGCCAATTAAAAGGCCAACCTGTAACGTGTACAAATAAGAGCTTATTACTTTCAAAGGCCAAAAATCCACTAGCTCGAAAAGTCTCTAATATATGTATCTAGATTGTTGGTAAGAAAAAATTCATTATTTCGCAATTTTTAATAAAATTCAATATAAAAGTTGAAATCAATAATTATAGACACGAAACACAATAAATCGACCTCTAGTTTAAAACAGTCTACACAAAACCTCTTCGAGACAATCAGAATATTCATGTATATTTAAGAACATATTTTTAATGTCAGTTTATTTCCTAAAATACCACAAAAACAGTATTAATATTGCTGTAGAAATATGTAGTTGATTATATTTCACCTTTGTTATCAATAAAAATCATAAATTTTCAATTACTTTAATAAGAAAACCAGAAAAATTGGAAATAATTGTATTACTGTATGTTGTACGAGTATAAAGACTAATGGAAAAGTAAATATAATAATTTAAAGGTGAAAATATGTAATTTCAGTAAATAAAATTTTCGCGGAAATATTTTATTTTGTTCTTCCTTCTGTTTTATGAAATTTCGATTCCATTAACGCGCCACATATAAATAACTTTATAAACACCAGTGTTTCCTTTTTACATTATCATACTTACGTAGAAAGGGATAAATGCGTGTTTTACCTGAAATAAATTTAATTCGATAAACATATTTGCTATCGAAAAATCATATTTTGCCTATATGTACTCCAATGTTACGATACTTTTTTGTAAATTGAATCAACCATATGAAATTTGATTTATTTTATTCCAACCTTTAATTAATTAATTTAAATTTTAATGTAAATATAGTGTAGCGTGCTCTCATGTAAATTTATTTTGCAATAGCCTAACGATAGTTAAAATTATAAACAATTAAATGATTTAATTTAAATTTGCAAAATAAAATAAATTTCCAAGACAATACATAATTAATTAATTATTTAGATGTAAATCGCATTCTTATTAAATTAACATAATTAATTATATACAAATAAATTCTAAACTAGTTTTATACGTTATTAATACGGACAAATCGAATAAACCGGAGCAACATTGGTTAGCGGTATGTGCGGAATTTTTTGATTCTTACGGAAGACCACCGTCCAAATATAATCCGGTTAAACAGTTTTTAAAGCAAAATAGCAAGTGTATCGTTTATAATAAAAAAAAGTTGCAGAGTTCGTACACGGGAGTTTACGGTCAATATTCCTGTGTATTTTTATTGAATAGATGTAAACGCAGATCTATGCAAAATTTTGTAAAACTATTTAATATGGATAATCGTCTCGAAAATGATGTAAAAATAAAACAAATATTCAGAAAAACCTTTAGTGTTAAAGGTTAATAATAATAAGTATACTATACTGGGTATAGTAGTGTATGCTCCTTAGTTAATATGTGTGCGTAAGTGTAAAAAGTATAAATACGGAAGCAGTCGATTTGAATTTCTAGTTTAATTTTAATTGTTAACACTGCAATTTGAAATGGAAAGCTAATCAAAATCCTGTAAAGTTGGCAAATTGCCAGAAAAACAGTGTGATTGCGTGCATAACTTATTGTTGAGTGCAGAAGCATGGACGACAACAATTTACAAAAATTGGGAAACTATTGTTTTACAATCAATTCTTAATTGGCGTGAAACCATATGGCAGCAGGTAGCAACATATTACCATATATACATGTTGAAATGCCGTGATCAGAACTCATATTCACTAGATGTGATAGACTTTTTTATACCTCCTGCAACCGTACATAGTTTTTTTAATTACTCTCGACTATTTAACGAGATACACAACAATTAATAAATAATTATTTTTCTGGCGTTTGTAATCAAACTTTAAATTAATAAATAAATGTTATGCTTAAAAAGTAATTTGTTTTTTTTATCAACTCAGTGAATGAACGTGGTGAAACGTGTTGAAAGTGAATATTGTGAAATCTATAAATAATCTTATCTTTTCTATATTTGTCATTCTTATTAATTGTAATGAGTCGACAACAAGTTGTAAACGAACTTCATAAACGGGCACGAACAAATTTTCCACGTAGAAAAGTTAATATAAAAGGTATTGTTGATTTATAGAAGCCGGATTTAGTAGAGATGCAGACATACTCAAAAATCAATAATAATTATAAATATCTACTAACAGTTATCGATACGTTCTCGAAATATGCCTGGGTAAAACCTATAAAACACAAACCAACAAAAGGGGTATCGAAAGATATCCAATAAGTAAGATTTTTCAGAATAGCGGCCGTATACCGAAAAAAGTACAAACCGAACTTGGGAAAGAATTTTACAACATTTCGTTTAAAAACGTTATGACTAAACACAATATTAATCATTACTCTTCATAAATAATAAATAAATAATAACAGTGTTAAAGGCCATTACTCGCTGAGATCTAACTTCATGCACAATATCGGGGATCTTCATCAGATCTCTGATCTCGAAATTGTACAGAGCTCGGTATGTACCATCTATTTCGCGTTTAGGGCCGTAAATCACACGCATGATTCTTCTCTCAAATGTAAGGAGCCATCTCTCGTACTCATCCGTCAGCGCCCAACTTTCACATCCAAACATAACAACGGGCCTGATCAACGCTTTGTAAAGCTTCAGCTTCACGGCACTTGATAAGTGTTTAGATTTTAGCAGTGGCCTTAGAGGATACAAAGAACGACTGCCAGCTGCCAGCCGCACTTTAATATCCTCACCCACACTGTTATCGTGAGTGATAAGAGAGCCCAAATATTTGAACCTCCTCACTCCCTCAAACGTGTGGTGGCCACTACTAAAATCTGGTGTGCCATTGTCTCTAAAACCAGAGATCAGGTATTTCGTTTTGGACTCATTGATCTGGAGTCCAACAGAAGCTGAAAATTCTACAAGCGGATCAAGTATTTCTTTCACTCCGTTGCTATTCAGTCCAATCACGCATATGTCATCTGCATATCCAAGCACTTGATTGGACTGGCGATATAAGATGTTGCGCTGAGGTGTTTCAGTTTTACGAAAGATGTACTCCAACATGAGATTAAAGAGTATCGGGGACAGAGCATCCCTGCCGAACACCCGAGTTAACTGCAAAAATTGTCGATAGCCTGTTCTCAACTTTAACACAGCATTGAGACTGCGTCACTGTCATCCTACACAGTCGTACCAATTTTGTTGGCATTCCTAGGTATTCCAGGGCAGACCACAAACTCTCTCGATTGATCGAGTCGTAGGCCTGCCGGAAATCCAGGAAAACCTGATGTACGGAGATGAATGTCTCATAATATTTAGATAGAATCATCCGCAGCGAAAAGACCTGATCAGTGACTGATCGATTCGGACGAAATCCTCCCTGATAGTCACCAACCAAGCCCTCCGCCAGAGGAGTGATTCTATCCAATAAAATGTATGACAGTAACTTGTATGCTGTGCAAAGGAGAGCTATACCGCGATAATTCTCACACTTCAAGCGGTCTCCCTTCTTGAAGATGGGGCATATCGCGGCCACTTTCCATTCATCAGGCATAACTTCGGTTCGCCATACTAATCGAATAAGGTCGAAAAGACAGTTCCACAAAGTATCCCCTCCGAATATCAAGAGCTCCGAATTAATGCAGTCCACTCCAGGTGAGCGGTTTCGTTTCATTCTCTGCATGGCCTTAGTGAATTCCTCATGGGATGGATCCTCAGTGTAAATCTCCGCAGACTGTTTTAGAGGTGGCTCAACAACAGTCTGTGACGCATGATGAACATCAAGCAGCTCAGTAAAGTGTCCACTCCATGCGTCAAGTACTGCGTCGATGTTGACACAGAGGTTTCCATCCCGGTCCCGAATGGCGGTTGACGAAGGCCTGAAAGTATGGTGCAATCCAGTAATTCCTTTAAAGAAATTACGTGAACTACGCTCATTGCTGAGTTGTTGTACTTTCAGAACCTCGGCCTTCCACCTTTCTCGCTTCTTCCGTCTACAAAGCCGCTTAGCTGCCCTTCTTGCAAGAGCTGCCTTGTTTTTCCTTGCGATTGTGAGACGTTGTTGCACTTCATAATGGGCTATATTTTGTTGCTCAACTGCAAGACGACACTCGTCATCAAACCAATCATTCTTGGGTCTGACTTTCACTATACCTAAAGTCTGTTGAGCAGCACTGACAACCGAAGTTTTCAGAACCTCAAAGACAGAGTTCACGCAGTCAGACTGGTAATTAGCTCCCTCAATGTTGTCGCTGACAAGATCCTGATATCGTTTCTTTTGATCTTCATTTATCAGACCTTCACAGTCGAAACGTTCCATCCGTTTCGCTGTGTTCCCCGACCTGTACGAAAACTTCCACCGTAGCTTTGCAGCGACCAAATAATGATCGCTGCCTACGTATTTGGTTGCTGACCGATAAGTTCTCACATCCTGCACAACCCGAGCTCGCCCTTTTGAAATTAACACGTGGTCAATTTGGCTCCGGGATGTTTTGCGAGGATGTGTCCATGTCTCTAGGTGTATCTGTTTGTGAGGGAAGAATGTGCTTGCTACTCTAAGATCATGAGCAATTGCAAAGTACATCATTCTCTCACCATTATCGGTCGCAGTTTCGTGTCGGGAGTACGGACCTATGTTTTCACACAAGTCGGCCTGATTTCTGCCAGCTCTAGCATTAAAGTCCCCAATTACCATTCTAACATCGTGTTCGGGTATAGATCCCATCAGATCATCCAAGTCATTGTAAAATGAGTCTTTATCTTGGGGCTGGCTGACTTCTGTGGGCGCATGTACACAAATTATCGACAGGTTGGCTAACTTCATGCGCAGGCGAAGCATACACAATCGGTTATTGACTGCTTGAAAATCCAAAACAGCCTTCTTTACCTGCGGCCCAAGAAGAAATCCAGCTCCAAGATTTCCGAGGTCATCTCCACTGTAGAACAACGTATAGCCCTGGGACACATCGTCTCCACTTTGAGGCCAGCGAGTTTCTTGAAGAGCAACGAGTTCCAGCCGATACTCTTTCATGCACGTGATTAGACCCTCCAACGCTCCTGGTTTTCTAAGTGATTGCACGTTCCACGTGCCGATCCTAAATCTCGTATCCGGGTACTTGAGCGGGGGTCCGGTGTTGTTTTGGCGGTATCCATTTTTCTTTTTGTTGATATTATAAACAGTTGATTTTTTTTTACGGATGCGGGTCGTCAGCCCAGCGATCCAACCGTTTAGTCGCCTCCTACGACAAGCAAAGGATACTGTGGTGGTATTCTTAGGGAACATGTTCGTGCAATTTAGATTTACGAGACATGTGAGTGCCCCCCGACCACAGGGGCCTTACTCTTCATACAGTTTTCTTAAAGCCTTCATTAACGAACGATTCAACTGTACTCTGAAAGAGAAAGTGTGGAAAATATTCAGGTTTCGTGGATCATACAAGTGGTACGATATGCTCGATAACATTATGAACGAGTATAACAACACCAAGCATAGAACAATTAAAATGGCTCCGATTGATGTTAATAACAAAAGAGTTGAACGAAGGCTATTAACCAGTGTGTTTAATTATGCACCACAGATTACTATGAAATCTAAATAAGAAATTGGTGATCATATTAGAATCAGTAAGTATAAAAAAAATTTCGAGAAAGGTTATACGCCGAACTGGTCACCGGAAATATTTAAAATATCGCATGTTTACAACAAATATCCTGTCACATACGTAATATCCTGTCTCATAATTCAATCTCGTAAGGTACTGCTGACATTTTTTCAAATCCTCAATACCGCAGCCATCATCTAGTATCACAACACGGGACTTTGTGAGTAGTTTCTGCAATTTTACATCCTGCCACTTCCCAATGTTACGACGAATCACTTTTGTTTGCTGTGTGGTCCCGTTTTTCGTATAAACTCTGGCCACAACGATTGCTCTCGGTAGACACATATTATCTATATCATCTCCATTCGTCTGTATATGTATTGTAGGCGTGAGTACGCTTTTTATCCTGTCCAGTATGCATCTGTATCTGGGTCATCACCATCTCAAAACTATCAACGTATAAGCCTTCACCGTTGCTCTGGAATACACTACTTAACATATCTCAGACGGCTTGAAATGTTAAATCCTTCACCATTCTGTATTTCAACCATGCAGCAATCTTGAATTTATCCGATTTGAACTCCAGTCCTACTTTATCGCTCACCTTTACAGTTTGAGTGATATGTCTGATAATTCCATTTACCGACCCACGTATCCATTCAATCGGATTGGCTGAATCAAAAGGTAGTTCTTCAATTTTGAACGTCACCTCGCGACGCGCAATTTTATACCGGTTATTCTGCAGAGTGCATGCTTTATCGTATCAGAAATTATGATATACGGGTGTTCACTAGCTGCTAAAGCCTGTTCAGCTTGGTATCGCCGGAATAATTGTTTTTTAAAAATTTTTTTTATTTTTAAAGTTGGTATTATTTGATGATTTTAAAGCAATATTTTAGTTTACAATAGATTACAGTCTCAACAGACACTTTTTGTTGATATTATAAACAGTTGATTTTTTTTTACGGATGCGGGTCGTCAGCCCAGCGATCCAACCGTTTAGTCGCCTCCTACGACAAGCAAAGGATACTGTGGTGGTATTCTTAGGGAACATGTTCGTGCAATTTAGATTTACGAGACATGTGAGTGCCCCCCGACCACAGGGGCCTTACTCTTCATACAGTTTTCTTAAAGCCTTCATTAACGAACGATTCAACTGTACTCTGAAAGAGAAAGTGTGGAAAATATTCAGGTTTCGTGGATCATACAAGTGGTACGATATGCTCGATAACATTATGAACGAGTATAACAACACCAAGCATAGAACAATTAAAATGGCTCCGATTGATGTTAATAACAAAAGAGTTGAACGAAGGCTATTAACCAGTGTGTTTAATTATGCACCACAGATTACTATGAAATCTAAATAAGAAATTGGTGATCATATTAGAATCAGTAAGTATAAAAAAAATTTCGAGAAAGGTTATACGCCGAACTGGTCACCGGAAATATTTAAAATATCGCATCTTTACAACAAATATCCTGTCACATACGTAATATCCTGTCTCATAATTCAATCTCGTAAGGTACTGCTGACATTTTTTCAAATCCTCAATACCGCAGCCATCATCTAGTATCACAACACGGGACTTTGTGAGTAGTTTCTGCAATTTTACATCCTGCCACTTCCCAATGTTACGACGAATCACTTTTGTTTGCTGTGTGGTCCCGTTTTTCGTATAAACTCTGGCCACAACGATTGCTCTCGGTAGACACATATTATCTATATCATCTCCATTCGTCTGTATATGTATTGTAGGCGTGAGTACGCTTTTTATCCTGTCCAGTATGCATCTGTATCTGGGTCATCACCATCTCAAAACTATCAACGTATAAGCCTTCACCGTTGCTCTGGAATACACTACTTAACATATCCCAGACGGCTTGAAATGTTAAATCCTTCACCATTCTGTATTTCAACCATGCAGCAATCTTGAATTTATCCGATTTGAACTCCAGTCCTACTTTATCGCTCACCTTTACAGTTTGAGTGATATGTCTGATAATTCCATTTACCGACCCACGTATCCATTCAATCGGATTGGCTGAATCAAAAGGTAGTTCTTCAATTTTGAACGTCACCTCGCGACGCGCAATTTTATACCGGTTATTCTGCAGAGTGCATGCTTTATCGTATCAGAAATTATAATATACGGGTGTTCACTAGCTGCTAAAGCCTGTTCAGCTTGGTATCGCCGGAATAATTGTTTTTTAAACATTTTTTATATTTTTAAAGTTGGTATTATTTGATGATTTTAAAGCAATATTTTAGTTTACAATAGATTACAGTCTCAACAGACACTGGTTATATACCAGTGAAAAACTACAAATATGAATATTTAATTTAGTAGTCTACAAATTGATAACTTGCAATTTATATGGGCAATTAATTATCAGTCAGTCAAGGTGACAGCTTGTTATCAGTACAATACCCTTTCGAGAATTTAATTATTTCAATTAATTATCAGTCCAAGTGAAAACTTGTTATTCAAACAAAGTCAAATAATTTATGCTTTCGTTAATATATATAAACTCATAAGAATATATTATAATACGCGCCATTAAATTAATAATTCTAGTCTACAAATATTTTCACGGGCGAATAATTTTTAACAAGTCTGAAAAACCTTGCACTTTCTTTTCGCGAATTACATATAGAGCAATTAATTACTGATAAGAATACATTTTAATACGCGCAACTAAAATAATTAATTTAATCTACAAATATTTTTACGGTCGAGTAATTTTAAATAATAATACCTTGTGTATAACATATAATCATCATTTAGGCTAGCTTATAAACATATGTATATTTTATTTTTTTATAAACCACAAATTTATCTATATTTAAAATACCGTTAATAGTCTATTGGCGAAACCAGTCTCTTTACACACTGCGGTCTCGAGTTCGAATGTCGCCATGAACGATGGTATTTATTATAAAATAAACATAACTGACAAAACCGTGACATCACACAAACTCTAGTTACGTAAAATGTCCACATCGCGCGCACAGGCAAATTACTTAACTAACTAATAAAAAAAAACAGATGGCGTTGTTAGTAGAAATTTATGTTTAAAAAGAAATTTAGTTGTAAGTAGAAATTTAAGTGACCCCAGAAGTAAGTCAACGACTTTGAAGGTCACCGGAAAGGTCTAGGGAAGTAGGGCAAGACCGGAAGTAGGGTTTTGACCTTGAACTCAGGTCACCCGTAACCTTGAGCTCAATTCACCCATGACCTTGGACTCAGGTCACCCGGCATCTACTCATATCGTTTAATTTCATTTGCACAAACCAAATAGCAAAATTTAACATGATTGAGAGATGGAATACCTGTCACTAATCGAAACATGGATTCGTCTTTGCGAAATCAACTTGTACAGGTGACTGGACGTCAAGGTTAGCAAACACGGCCAAGACACCCACGCTTTTAAAGATATTTATCTCGCTGATGTTTCCGTGACCAATGGCGAGATTAACCTCTGTTTGATACTCCCTATTTGCAATCATTTCGATACAACTACGCAGAACATCTCCTTACATATTTACCAAGAATTTCTCTCGTACCCCCAATAACACAAACAGCTTTGGGAGTCATTTGCTTGGATCTCACAATCGTTAGGAACATCGCTGAGACTCATGTGTGCATCGCTCATGCTTATAATAAATAAATTGATTTGAACAAACCCGAACATCGTTTCTCCCGATGATTCCGTATTCATTTCTCTCACCAACATAAGTCCGGTCAAGCAAGCATTTCATGCCCCGATTGTTTCGTACAGTGAGCAAAGATATGTTTAAATATGTATACTAACCAATTTTATTTGAAACTTAAACAGCTTGTAAAAATATATTTGAGTTAAAGTTTAAAGTCCCAACTACGGTTACAGATAGAATATCTAATACCATATAATTCTTGTCCACTGTCAGACCCCAAATTTTCTTTATATAATTTTTTAGCACATTTTTCGACACCCTGTAATTTAACAAGTTTGAACATTTTATTTACGCAATAGTTTTCCTTTAATCTTAACCATTCCGTTTGTTTACCCTGAAGCCGTGTTCACGAGATCGGATTCAAATCCTAGGAATTTAAATCCGATCTCTCTCCCAATCAAATCAACTAAAATGACAAAAAACACGCCCCTTTTCCTCACTTTAGTTGAAATATTCTTAAATTTTAGCAAAAAACTGACAGACGACCAACTTAATCACACAAAAATTCTCTTAAACACACAAAAATTCTCTCAGAGATAGATCGGAATTGATTTCCTAGGATTTGAACTCGGTCTCGTGTACAAACCTTAAAAATAAAAATAAAACATTTTTTTAGCATTTAAGTGATTTAATTGGCTGAAGAATGTTGATACAAATTCATCATCATTATGTTATCTGTATTTGTGCATCCGGCTTTATTATCACCAAGATTAAACAACAGAATGAACGAAATTAACTTTTAGAGTTTTTATTTTTGAATTTCTTACTCGAATTTCTAAAAAAAACTAAATTTTCATTTATCAAAATCATAAAGTCATTATTGTTTCAATTTAATCTTGATTTTACTTTGTGCAAAAAATAATTCTAACAAACGAGTATGTATATGGTTGTACATTGTACAAATGAATAAGGATTGGTAATAAGTATTAGTGTGAGGTATATTAGATAACATTTTTAAAATCGTTAAACATTAGTAAGTTAATTTGGAAGCCAATATTTATTTTTGAAATTCTTTCATTTTTGCATATATTTACAATCACCGGTGAGAAAAGATGAATTATAACTTATTCCTAAATGAAAATTAAACATTTGGTTGAGGTTTCAAAGAATAGCGAACCAACAAAAAACGTATCGTACATGCCGAAATTATGAAAAACTGAAATAAGAAAAATCTCTTAATTCTTGTATGATATATAGTAAAATGTAACAACAAAAAAATACGTCTGGCGCATCTGTTACCCATGAGTTTACGATAATTTCATTCGTTCTCTCTTTTGCCATGTTAAAACATATTTTATCAAAAAACACTTTTATCCCTTTACCATTTTATGGATATAAGAATAAACCAAAAACAAAATACTAATAATTTATACCTTTCTAGCCGGAAAATTGTTAATCTTTCTAAACAGTTTTCGCTCCTTAGTGAATTAATAAATAATTGTATTTCAATTTCGGGAAGAAATATGGGTAAATGAAATGTGTCAGATGCGCAAAGAAAAATATACAAATTATCAATAATAAATGTATGCGGACGATAGAAATACGTTGTAAATCAAAAATGGTTTTGGCAACCAAAATTATGAGCAGGATATGATAATAAGTGGCGAGGCGATTAATTTCAACGGAATATTTTATAAATAATTTAATCAAGAGGGTGTCTTGGATCGATATCAAATTACTGTTATAGTAAAAACAGATAGTAAATATGATAAATAGTGTAAGTGCATTACGGCACCGTGGCGGTTTTTAACAGAGTAATGTATTGTTCCAAATTTTTATTGTATTATAATTTATTGATATTTAACCAAATTTAAAAAAAAATCTATTATTTAAACGCACACCATGTATCTATGCCATCGTCTGTATATAATATGTTCGGTCTGAGTCTAGGAATTCCAATTGTTATGACATGCCTGAAATTCCGAATTTTAGCTGCATCTTTTTTGATGAGCAGGAGTAGCGAAAGGTATCCTAGGAAAATACAAGGATTCTTTTAGTTTTTTTCTTATATTGCCTTATTCAGAAAGATTCCAGATGCGGCTATGAGATGCGTTTGTCACCTGATCATAAGTCTATAATCGATATTACATCATAATTTAATTCGGCATATGGAGAATGGTGTCCTAATTTTTTCTTTACGATTCTCAGTGAAACTTTCTTCTGGCTTTTGGAGGAGTCCGATAACAATGGAGTGCTACAAATAGTATTTTTCTAGAGCTGAGCCGTCATACGTGGCTGCATACAAAGGCCATTAATTCGGTTGTCGTACGTTACAACGCCAACCGAATTAATGTCATTTGTATGCAGCCACGTGTGACGGTTCAGCTCTAGAAAAATACTATTTGTAGCACTATATTGTTATAGGACTCCTCCAAAAGCCAGAAGGGAGTTTCACTGAGAATCGTAAAGAAAAAATTAGGACACCATTCTACCTTCATATACCTTCTACTTATTTAATTTTGGTTAGCGGTGACTTCTTTGATCAAAAAACATTCTAATTTGGCATACTAATTCCCATGTATTAATCGTTGAAACTTCCGATTTGAGCATAATTCATTCCATAATAACTATTGCATTAAAAGTTTGGGCGGATATACATTTATATAAACATACAACATTAAACAATTGTAAAGTCATTAAAGTAATATGTATAAAATACATATACATATTACTTTAATGACTTTACAATTTGTCATACTACGAGTACCAGGCGATAAAATTGGGATAGTATCACTCACACTTTTAAGGAGACAATTAATTTGCTGGTTTATTTAATTGTTTCTGTGAAACATTACAACATCCTTCTATTAGTTGTATTCGTTTTTTATATTCGATGAAGGTTGAACCACTAAATGTTCTAACATAACTAGTTGTACTTATCATTCTTAATATTTTCAACAAAATAAAATGATTTACAACATTAAATGTTGTACTTACTAGGGATAGGGATTCTGATCTTGACAAATAATATCAATTTATTATGAAGCATAACGCAATAAATTTTATGCATTTTCATGTGGTCCACACAGTTGTTCGAAATCGCAAAACGCATTACCCAAATTTTTGACAAAATAACAAAGTTATCAAAGTGAAATCGTAAGTAATCGTATTGGAGATGTTGCTTTACTGTTAGCAATTGCTTGATTAATAAATTATGGTTCTTGAAATTATGTTTTTTATTTAGAGATACATAATAAAAATAGATTTTGAAATAAATATAATTTTGCGATTTTTATGTTTTGAATGTGTATTTATCCGAAAAATACGAAATATGGGTCGTTTTAAAAATAAAGAAATAAGAAACTATTACAAAAATAGTATTATCTTTAAGTTTCTCACATTCAAAATGGCCCCCATAATAGTTTCTCATTTTTCCGGAAATCGTTTTTTTTTTTAATTTTAATTGTGTATTTTTTTTGCCATTCATTTCTATAAGACATATCAAAAATCAAAATAGGCATTATTTTTCATTTTCTTGCCAAATACGTTTTAATACCAAGGCCAACTCCATTTCGGCATATACGAGTAAACATCAAATTTTAACCTTTATTTAATTTTAAATTTTGTTTTTATCAAAACAAATTTATTCTTGGTATTTCTAAATTTTATTTTGACTCCAAAATACCATTATCTTGCAAAATGCGACTAAATAAGTCCATCCCTGTTTATATTTAGGCAAAATTAAATTTAAAACAAAAATTATTGGTAAAAATGTTTTATTTAAAATTAAGTTACTAATTTAAATAATTACATTAAGTTGGGAAACGAATCAGCGAAGAACTAAAACAATCAGTTATAGATTATAATAACGATGATAAAGTCAGTAGCCTGGAAAAAACGATTGCGTAACTATTGAAAAAATTAAAGTTCAGAAACGTGTAATGATGAGTACATTGAAGGAATGGTACAAGGGCTACAAGAATCTCCATCAGGAGGACGCGTCGAAAAAAATCGGGTTTTCCAAATTTTATTTGCTTCGTCCGAAAAATTGTGTGCAACCAGGAATCAGTGGAACGAATACAGTGTGTGTTTGTACAATACATCAACATGTGAAATTAATCATTTATGGAACCAAAATAGAATCTGTTACAAATGGTGAGATATCGAAATACCAAGATTGCTTTTCATCTATATTAGGTTCAGAGCCTAAGCCGACATGTTATCTTCTAAAATGCAAGGATTGTCCATGATTAAATTTATTTCGAGAGTATTTGAGAAACGCGTTTCTGGATAAAGAATTCGAGGATGCTGATTTATCATTCAGTCAATGGATTTCAACTGACAGATGCAATTTGGAAAAGTATTCAAAACCGTTCGAAAATTTTTTGGAATATTTCATAAAGAATCTGGGAAATCTGATTCCTCATTACTACATTTCACTTCAACAATCTAGCTTCGTAAAAAATAAGAAAAACATTCTGAAGCCTACAGAAGCCCTTGTATCATGTGACTTTGCAGAAAATTATTCATTTATAATGCAAAACGCAGCGCAGGGTTTTCATTGGAATAATAAGCAAGCAATTATTCATTCATTTGTAATTTACAGAGATGTGATTTACAGCTTCATTGTTGTATCGGATTGTCTTAGTCCTAGTCATGTTACAGTGGCAGTTCATCTATTCCTCGAGAAAATGATTCAGTTCTTAAAAATTAAAATGCCAAGCATCACCAAAATTTATTATATATATGCTGTAACACATTATAAAAATATAAATAATTTTATGAATATAATTAAATACAATGCACATTTCGGAGTCGTATGTGAATGGTATTTTCATGACACAGCTCATGGAAAGGGTCCATGCGATGGAGTAGGGGGTGCTATCAAGGGAATGGCGGCTAAAACTTTAAAAACTGATATGGTTTTTGAATTCCATGCAATTATTCCTTCAGGAGAAGGTTACTTAAATTCTAAGAAATATTCTAATAGTGAAGACTATGTTAGAGAAACTTAAAGATGGTACTATTTTTTTAATAATCCTTATTTCTTTATCTTTAAAACGAGCCATATTTCGTATTTTTCGGATAAATACTTTTGTTTATATTTGCATAAATGCCACACCATTTTCAACAAATTAACAGATATTTCACCCTCTGTATCTTAAGCAACAACAACAACAAGAAAAAATCCAGTTCTACAAACATTTGTTTTTACCTAGTACTACACATTCAAAACATTAAAATCATAATATTAAAACATGACTTCCAAAAATTTGCGATTTCACGTATTTTTCACCATATATACAAAATTGAATTTATGTCGGTATGATTTGTAAATTTGTTGTGCTACCTACAAATGTTTTAAATGACAGCATTATCGCATAATAAGATTTATTGAGATGAAAAATCCGAAATATTAGTTAGTTATATGAATTTTAGTGGTTTTAAAGATTGACCATCTTACAGAGTGTTTTCTGCAAATTCGCTTATGCGAATGTTAGATTATGGAAGTTCATGGATATTTAATTAGGGCGATTAGATAACTACGAGAAATTAATCGGTGCTATATCTACAATTTGAATAAATCAAGAACAGTTTAATTCAAAGACAATGGCACACCAGATTTTAGTAGTGGCCACCACACGTTTGAGGGAGTTAGGAGGTTCAAATATTTGGGTTCTCTTATCACTCACGATAACAGTGTGGATGAGGATATTAAAGTGCGGCTGGCAGCTGGCAGTCGTTCTTCGTATCCTCTAAGGCCACTGCTAAAATCTAAACACTTATCAAGTGCCGTGAAGCTGAAGCTTTACAAAGCGTTGATCAGGCCCGTTGTTATGTTTGGATGTGAAAGTTGGGCGCTGACGGATGATTACGAGAGATGGCTCCTAACATTTGAGAGAAGAGTCATGCGTGTGATTTACGGCCCTAAACGCGAAATAGATGGTACCTACCGAGCTCTGTACAGTATCGGGATCAGAGATCTGATGAAGATCCCCGATATTGTACATGAAGTAAGATCGCAGCGAGTACGCTGGCTCGGGCACGTTCTGCGTGCTGATCCGGAACGAATTGTGCAGTGATCTCTGAAAGGAGAGCCACCATATGGTAGGTGCAGAGGTCGTTGCAGGCGACGATGGCTCCACGGTGTAGAGAACGACTTGGCCTCTTCAGATTGTCTTAGACAGTATGAAGACCATGCTCGGGATCGAAACCGCTGGAGCCAAATTGTTGACTCAGTAAGGGGCCAGTAATGGCCTTTTAAACTGTTTTAATTAATTAATTCAAGGAGGTTTTGAAGTGACATTCTATCGGTACTGTATTTACAATTTAAATATGTATATCAAATACGAATAAATTCAAAGATATTTTTGAAATGACATTTAATCGATACTGTACCTATGTACAAATTTACTTGATCAAAAAACCATCAATTTAAAGAGATTTCTGGATTTATATTCGATCGCTACTGTATTTATAATTTGAATTTATTAAAAACGGATAAATTCAAAAGATATTTTACCGAAATGCCATTCGATCGATACGTACTGTATCTACAATTTGAATTTATCAAAAACGGATAACCATTCAAAACTCAATAACAAATTATCCAATCTTTAAAACAGTGAACCACTAAAATTCATGTAATGTTTATGAAATTTGGATTTTTCAGAATCAGGAATTATTTTCATTTGTCTAAATTGGTTGTTATTTGTGGTTTAAGTTATTAATTTTACTATTTAATACTTGTTGTTTTTAAGTTTTTATCGTAATTTGCACTTTTTCAGAGCTTTTTATTTATGAATTAAATTGCTCTTATTGTTTCACCTATACCTGTATATTATTTTATTAATTTAACAAATGTTGGTAAATTTTACACCCGTAAATATCCAGACAAAATATTAATTGTTTTTAATGTATTGTAAGAATCTCTTTAATTTGAGTGATTATACAGAATTAGGATTTAAAAAACTAATGATTTATATATATTCTTTAGATCTGCCTTATCTAAATTAAAAGTTTTAATGAGTTTAATTTAACTAAATTCGACATTATTATGTTAACTACCACTGTATCGAACAACTTATCGAAAAGAAGAGCACCACACCAATAATCGTCTTAATTTGTCATGTACCGAGACAGTATAAGTTATCGATATTATATCATCGATTATTTAATCCAGCTATCAACGTCCATCTTTCGTCCAACATAACTTAAAATATAATAAGAATTAATAACATATTATGCCATATCTTGACGCTATAATTAATTGTATTACATTCAAAATATGGTTACAAATTTTGTTTTGATTTTATTAATTACGATCATATTTGGGGTTATGCTCTAATAATTAAACCGTCAACGCTGTTACGAGTAGCATCTTCTGGATGGTGGGTTCTCTAACGCCATGGCTCAGTTGGCTATACCATTGCTCATAGTTGGCTATTGATAATGGATCGCTTCAAGTGAATTCAATTACCATTTATTTTAGAATATACATTTTTTGGTGGATAAAGGTTTACAAAAATCAATAATTTCAATAATAAATATACATAAAATGCACTTGCAAGTAATGTGAGAGATGTAATTTGCAAATAGTATTTTTTGCATCTTATCTATAAGACTATGATATTCTGTTGAAAATTTGGATATCACCAGAGTACTGTTACGGAATTTCTTCTCTTTGTTTGATGACGCATTTTGATTTATTTGGGTTCCATATACATAAAATGTAAAACAGCACCCTTATGTTTGCACTCTGTTGTCCGTCTGCCCAATCTGCCATAGGCTCATAACTTTAGAAAAATCATTCGTAACGAGTGGACATTTTGCATATGTACATTATGTCATTTAATCCAGAAAGATAGAAATGTTGTTTATGTTATGTTGCAAATTTAGTTCAACAACTTTTATTTGCCACTTTTTGCCAGTTTCATTTCAAGATTGTCTAATCCTTGGTTTGATGTATTTGATATCTCTAAATCTAGATGCATTGTTGATTTCATGATATTTTTTATTTTTTCAAATATTTATCTAGGTAAATTGTTTAATTACCATACTTTTGAACAAACTCGAGTAAATATAGTAAACTATGGCAGTTGTAACATAATAGGTTTTGTATATACATTGCTAACCTGGTAGCAATAGTGACTTTTCACAATCAATTGTATGTGCAGATATTGGCACATCTAATTGATTGTAAAAAAAATATATGAATGTAATTGCCGTTTGATTTTAGGCATTTACCAGCATATTAATAAAGTTTTTGATAATCTAGAGTTTTTTATTTTTTTTATTTGTATTTATTCACAGTCCAAACACATGATTTTTTTGAAAATGGATTTTAATAAACGTTTTTCAAATTAGTTTTATACTCGTAATTGATTCATCAATAAATAAAAATGGTTTTAAATTTTTTTTGCCTTAAAACTTGTCTTATTTAAACTAAATTTTCTACTTAGTTCTTCGGTAAAAAAGACGCCATACACCATATTTAACCATACTTTGATATAATATGTATCAAGTTATTACAAACCATTCAAATTATGGTGAACTATGGCTACTCGTGGTCTTTGATACTTTTTTCAAATTTTATTTTGCATCAAACCCTAGGACTCGCTCTCTTTCAGGTCCTGTAAGTAAATTTAGTGGGTTTAATTATTCTCAGATAAAGATACAAATACAAATGAGCCCATTGCGCCAATTATAACATACGGCTGGTGTTCAACGATTTACCACAACAAGTGGACATCATGTCAAGTCGAAAACAAAGAAAACATTTTCCGACACTTATGGTTCTCGGGAATTAAAATCCAAATTTTTTTTATATGCTGCCATATTCATACCTATTTCTAAGCCTATTGTGCCAATTACTTCTTACGACAAGAATGTATAAACTAACACGTCGTTTGCATATTTTTAAAATGATGATATCAATTTTAGGATGATTTTTAAAATCCTGGGATGGGATAAGAATGGTTGTCTGATGAACATTTTTACTTTTTTAATTTTTCTGGGATGGAATCCTGGGATAAGTTCACACACTTCATCCTTCTGGTGTCTCACTACTCCGCCGAAAGGTGAAGGTCGGCCACATTCTAAGAGAGAGCCATAAAAGTTTTCAATTTGCTGACAGTAATCGGGAGATGATTTTGCGTCCTGCCTCTGTTTGGGATTCGAACCCTGTACCTCCCATTACAAACGTCACTGCACAATTTATAAATATGTAACTAAAATATCAGTTTACCTTAGAAACGACTTTGGCCGGAGTGGATTCAAAAACGCCTAATGAGCAAATTATCGAATTGTGGTGTCTATTCTCTAGTAAGAATTCAAGCTGCTTTAGGCCTAAAAAATGTTACCAACGGTTCTATTGCTTTTCATTATTACGAATAATTACGTCCATAATTACTTTTCATAAAACGATATGTGAATTGGAATTAACAGCGACTGAAATTTGAGTTTAACGTTTCTAAAGAATTTGATATTTTTATTTTATTAATTTTTGAGTAGAGGAGGATTTTGAATGCGAATTATGTTTTATTGTGAGGCAATAACGGAAAAACGAAAATTCAACCATCTTTTTTGAGTTACTAATTTGTAAGTTTAGGTATTTTGAAAATTAAAAGTTTTTGTTCAATACTATAAATTATTATTTCTGATTACGGCAATAGTGGTTGATACCGAGCAAATAGCGCAGTGCGGTTAAAGCTGCGACGTTTGGATTAGGAGGTACCGGGTTCGAATCCCAACAAAGGCGGGTGCAAAAGGGATTTTTCATCTCCAGATTACGATCGGTTGAAAACATCTATGACCCTCTGTTGGATTGTAGAACTTATCAATCTTCCATGTCACTGTACAGGGTGACATGGAGTTATGCAATGCGCAGGTGGTATACTTGTGTGAATGGGATGAACGAATGGGTTTGAAGAATGTTGTGGGAATGTAAGGTAAGGCTATGGACCATAAAAGAGTCTATGCCACGTCCTTCTTAAAAAAAAAAAAAAAAAATTAGTGGTTGATTAAATTTCGATTTTTCTTTATAGATACATATATAGCAGCGTTACATTAGAAATAAAATTTGTGTGAAATGGCATATTAGAATACTTATTTCTTTTAATATTTTCAACGGTATTGACCTCCAGATCACTGAATTAGATTAATATACATTATTGACGGATTCATCGAACTATATAAAACTGTGCACACAAAAATCGTCAAACGACAATAAAATAAAATATAACATTCAATTCATGCAGATTCTAAAATGGTGTAACACATGGGCTTAGTAAGAAAAAAAAAATTATTTATCTACAATTTTTATTAGAAAGTCGTGTTTGTAAAAAAATAGATATTACATAACTTCGAAAGTTAAAGTAGGTGGTTTGTACCCACCACATATCATAACACATAATCTAGTCAAAGATTTGGATGGGTCTTCTCTGTCTGGCTAGTGCTCAGGGTATTGGGGTGGGGTTTTCCAAAGCTTGAGGAAATCTTTCTAGACCGCAGGTCTATAACAGGTGAGGACTGAGGATCAACTCACCTCTTTATCCCAGGATCCCTCGAACTCATCCCACTACAATTGTTTCTTATCTAATCCCGAAAATCATCAATAAAAGTGGTTTTCAAACTTGACCACCGAATCAGAGCCAATTAACCAATGATTGTATTTCATATAAATTCATATGTATAATTATGTAAAAAAAAATCAATTAAAATATAAATAAGTGTCCTATAACTAGCTAATATGTAATCAACACCAAAAAAAACTAACTATAGAAACTTAAATTTATAAAAATATAGATGAATAAGAAAAAAATGTATAATCTTCAACGGCCTGATAACTTAATAATATGTAATAGAAATATGTATATGTACATATAAGTGAATTCAATTATGTTAAGTTTATAAATGTAAATTTATAAATATAAGTAAATACATAAAATAACTTGATATAAATAGCTAAAACGAAAATATTTAGATATATAAAAATAAAAAAAAATTGACTTAAATATTGATGACGTATGTTGGCGATGACGTCGTATTTTCACTATTATTTTTAAATTTTTGTTTCCTTTTCTTTTTTTTAATTTTATTTTATTGTTTTTGTTCGTTATCAGATTTATATTAAAAATATTATTTATTAGTATTATTTTTAGCTTCAAATTTTCCACAAATTTTGGTGACATTTCCAACACTATAATTTTTATTTTTTCCGTTCCATCGTCTAACCACATTTCTAGCTTCATTCATTCACACACACACACACACACACACCTGTTTGTTTTATATGCCGTCTAGCTGTATTTTATTGAATAATAAATACTATTGTAGATCGAGGTGCATCGGATCTCAATTCGGCAATGCGTTTACAGAATTTTTGGATGTTTTTCGAAAGAGAGATAAAGAGTAGATGGATAAATCTTAGAATTACTGCATGACTTAAGGTTTATGGACGTTTCACTTGGATTGTAAGTTCCCCATCCGTATTGGATGCCGAATATGCTGTATAAGATAGCAGAAAATTATCAGCAGAAAAAGCTTATTTTTTCTACTCACCATCTAGAGCAGCACTATAACTAGCAGAAAAATAATGGAATTTAAAATTTTTTATAACAATCTTTGTAACTACCAATTACACGTTAGCAGAAAATTTCATTTGGCTGAGATTTCAAAAAATTCTGGAGTTCTCTGAACCGATCGATTTTTTGTAGACTGTGGCTGTAGGTATGTTATGATCCCAGCTACCAGAAAAACCACACGGCATATTGGTTACAGGGGGGGTATTTCCATACATTATTGTCAAAAAACTGAAAAATTTCATTTCGCCGAGATTTCGTAAAATTCTGTAGCCCTTCTAACCCGATCGATTTTTCTTAAATTGCTCCTGTAGGTGTGTTATGAACCCAGGTTACATTGTGGTTTTTTTATGAGAAATTATTAATATAATAATTGGCATGTAATTGAAAATATAAAATATTTTGTTGGGTAACGAATAATTAATAAAAGTGTACACATTTTCGGCTAACTTGTAATTGGTAATTACAAAAATTGTTATATAAAATGCACAAATTCATTAGTTTTCTGCTAGGTAATAAACACAGCAGAAAAAATTCTCTTTATCTATAGTGCTGCTCCTGGTGGTGAGTAGGTGGAAGAGCCGGTTGACGGAAATGGTTGGACCCAGCGGCACAGTTTGGACAGTTGGGCTTTAGTATGTTAGCACTCCCACATCCATAACAAAATAAATGATGAGGAGGTTTCTTACAGTCAATAAATATGTAACTTGTTGTATGGCAAAATGGATTATTCGATTGTAATTTTTAGTAAATTAGCAATTGCGTCGATGAAATGGTTTCGAAGGTTCATGGAAAGTTCTGGAATATAGCCAATACTTCTCCATCCTTCAACGATCTCAAAACATTTGTTAATGAATTGAACATATCACCGGCTAATTGTGATTTAAGGGTGGGTGGCATGATTTTACGTGAAAGGTTGATTAAATCCACCTCGAATACCGGAGTCTTTAAGAGGAGTGATAAATTTTACGATATCGTAACAAAAATCGATAAATGTTTCTTTATCATGTTTTTGTTTTCGATTATCGATCAAAATACGGATATCAAAATCCGTTTTCTTATATTGGAATCTATGAATAAATGCTTCGCGTAATTCACTCCAACTACATGTTCCGTTTCTCTCTAAGATAATCCAGTAGTGCTCCGCCTTTCAGAATAAATCCTAAATTATGCAGTTATTGTATTAAATTGAGTGTGTTGATGCCAATCGTTCTACGCGGCAAAAGAATTTTTCAATTGTAGTATCCGAAGAAGATTTATCATAGGAAATATTCCATTTTGTAATATTTGTAGAATGATTCAGTCCACTTATCGGTTGTGAAGTAGAGGTGGGATTTGGACGTCGATCTGTACTTTGGGAGGCTGATGCGAGTTAACCTCAGGTGGCTTTGGCGTTGCCCATTGGGGATTATAAATTGGTTATATTTTGGTAAACTGCTGTTTTTTTATATGCAGTCTAGCTGTATTTTATTGAATAATGAATACTATATTAATACTCCAACATACACCGTTCGGGTACTTTAAATATTAAATTTCACTGCATAGTCTGGATTTTTAATTATATATATAGTACTTATGAATGATTTTGTATTTTTTTTTTCTCGTAGATTTTTCGAGAAACGTGCACCACTTTTTTAAGGGATACGTGTAATTTTTTGGTTTATTTATTTCACTTAGAAAGCTAATGTTTAACTATACATACACCTTATTATACATTTTTTCAATTTTTTATTTTATATTTTTATTTAATTTTGTTTTATTCGTACTTTCTAACTTCTTCTCCTCAACATCTCGTTTCAAAACCCCAAACAATTAAACACTTTTGACTACATGCCAAGCCAAAACTTTGAATTTATAGTCACTGAGGTAACGGGAATTACGAGTTTTGTCAAGAATCTCTCTCTGTAGAGGAAAGTAACACAAAACAATATGTATTACGTCCCTTGATTGGAACGGTGGGTCAGAGTTACAGACTTAAACAAAATTTCTTCTGAGGTCAACATTTCGTATGATGATTTAAGTCATTTTGTGAAACTAAACTAATATTGTCCTGAAAAACTCGTTAGCTTATATTGTTCTCGGAAATGCGCAGATGTGCAATAAATGCCCTTTCTTAGAAAGACCTATAAGAATGAGATACACGAAAACGGAATTGTTGAAATTTTAATGGACAATCCATTTACAAGAGTGTTCGTGTGTTCGATCCGTCTACAAAACGTTCAGAAGTTCCGAGATCCTCTGTACATCGTGTATTAAAAACCGAACAACAGTTTCTTTAGTATGATGTGCCGCTGACCATGGCAAAAAGGTGAACTTTTGTAAGAAAATATTACGCCGTAACAGGGGCGACCTAGGAAAGGTAGCTTCCGATAATATTTTTTTTTAAAAACCTAACAAACGTACACAATTTTGACCAAAAATTAAATAATCACGTGTATGGTAATTTTGGTTTTAAACCTCCCGATTTATCATCATTCGTTTGATCGCTCACTTTAAGGACATCGTGTATATGATTATGGTGCATACTCACTACCAAATATTATAGATTAAAGAATTAAATAACATTTTATTATAAATAAATACATTTGTCATCAGTCTTAAACTGGTCTACATATTTAAAATAGTTATCTTTTTATTAATTTGATAGGTAAAACGCTCCGTGAGTGCAATTACTAAATGCATTACTGAGAAAGAAATATTTAAATTTCCACAAATTAGCAAAACAAGAAAATAAAAAGTTATAAAGTTAAGTTAGGCTTGAAATTATTAAACAAAATTAAAATAAATATAAAGCCAAATTCTTTTATACGAGTATCTAAAACGTACTGCAAACCATATAAATAATTAATTCAAAATTGTCCAACAATTTGGAAACTATTAATTTTTTTTTTTAATTGAATTGCCGATTCATTTAACCTATTTTTATTTATCTCTTTAAACTGTAATGTTGATAATATACATAATCAAGCTGTAATTAAAAAAAACTATGTAAACTTATATTCGGTTGATGATTCTTTCCATTTTATGATCCAAATTGTTGTTGTGTTATCAAGGTAAATTCTAGCGAATGGCACACCTATAGATCGAATTTCATTCTTTATTCTTTTATTTTTGTATACTTTGTTAAGAATCAATATCAAAACATTATTTGAAGTTTTCTTCTTCTTGATATCGAAAAGTTTTTCAATCAAATTTTATATACTTTTTATTTTGGTTGATTTGGATAATTTGGAAATTTATTGTTGGTCTCTGGCAGTGCGTGAGTTTTTTTTTGTTTTCGCTGCTTCTATTCTCTCACCAACAGGGTTGATTGTATTTTTTTCCATTCATTAGAGATATAATAAATAACCAAATCACGTGCCAATGTCATTTAGATTTTTATATTGAAATTCTTACATTTTTCTATTAACTTTAAGATTTGTGTTTTTCATGCATCGATAAGGTAAACACTAACCTACACAAACAAATTAAACAGAAATTTTTTTATTAGATCATTTATACATTTATGTATGTATATGTGTTCGTAACTTAATAAAATGTAAGCTCGGTGTTTAAGACAACTGATATTAGCAAAACTACAAAATTAGCTTAGGGTTTCTCGAACCAAATAATTCGTATTCGGATACGTCGAATCATGTCCAATATAATCATATTCGCCTCTTAAATTCAAATCTTCGAATATCAATTATTTTCCAAACTTACTAAATTAATATTGCGCTCATGTGGTAAGTTGAACTCTGATGGTGGACATGGTTCACATGGTTGTTTTTGATCGTTGTTTTGTGTTGTACTTTGTACATATCGGAAGAGTTTATTCTGTTTTTGTGCTGATACTGTTTTCACGGCACGCCGCACGTGGTGTATTGGTAGGGTAGTAACCTATAGCTTTGTTTTTATTCAGACATTTTCGGGTTAAAATAGTTCTTTTATTTATTTTATTTTATGTATTGTCAATGCTGATATTGGCATTTCCATCAGCCATTGTCATGAAAGTGTCGGTAATTAATTATGATTATTAATTTTAATTTATGTTATATTTATTAAATATATTATATTTTTATAGAGTATATAGATGCCTGAGTATTATTTAAGGAGGAATTATGAAATTTCGGCTGTATTGGCAAAAAAATAAAACAATATTGATTTTGAGTTTTTAAATTAATATGTAGTACCATGCTGGTCTCAAAACCCAAATTAGTGGTCTGGTATAATGTGTCCTTCAGATAATATTGGTATTAATTTTTGTAATACCATCTTTTCAAAAAGTTATCGGAAGTATGCTTATTGGCGATGCAACATGTGTTTCGTTCTTTCCAGGCCTTGGAATCATTGTAGTGAGTGATATTTTCCATTTATTAAGGAAATACCCACATATCATAATCGCATTTTGGATATAAGTTATGAGTTTTATGCAGTTTACAGATAATTCTCTGATCATTTTCCCGGTAATAAAATTGTGTGTGGGTTTTTTTAGGTTTATACAGTTTTTGATGGTTTTTTTAATTTTTTAACCCAGCAAACTAATCAATTTATTTCAGAGCTCAGTTTTGCTGTTAAGAAATTATAAAAGAAAATTGGAACTGAATCGTCATTGTGTTGCTAACTGTTGGCTATACTAGGTGTAACCGACCCAATTTCTATCATACTAACCCAACCTATCCAAATTTACTCTATTTTATGTGTATACGGGGGTTTGGATAGGCCCGGCCATCTTTAGAAGATGTATTTAAAACTTGGTCGAAAATTCCAATTAAATCAATGGCATTCGACAATCACTAAATAAAGAATTTCGATTTTTATCCTCCATCACTAGCAGTGCAGAACTGTAATTTGTATTTCCGAGAATTGTTGAAAAGATTCAGTATTACGGTTGATGAATGGTGTAGCTTCAGTGTGAAATGATATAAAAATAAATTTACATGAATGTAACAGTTTCTGTCATGAAATTTCTGTTAATTCCAAGGAAGTTATTGATCCTGTTTGATGGAGAAACAAGAGATGAATTATGGTTATTGCGGCTATAATCAAAGGTACTACAAAGTGTAAAATTCAAGACATATATTACAAAACAAATCAATATGAGCAGTTTAATGTATGAATTTGAACAAATAAACATAATCCTTGCATTGATCCAAAATTTCGTTAATTCGATATTTTATTTTCTAATAAAACTTAAATAAAATACGAAAGTGTAAAAGAAACGCAAATAACAGAAAAACTAATTTATTCACAAAAAACCAAAAATGGCAAATAAAGAATAACATCAATCAATTTTGTTGAGAAAGTAAATAGCACTGATAAAACAAGAAAAAGGTATGACTACAATTTTCTATTTTATATTTCCCAAAACGAAAAGTTGAGAGTGAGAGTATGTAATGTTAAATACATAGTTTAATCCATGAACTAGTAAAGTATCAAACAAAAAAGCAATTTGTCTTTCTCATAATAGACATTATAAATTGTGTTAACAATTTCAAAAGAAAACTCATCATTGATTGCTTATTATCGATACGATCTTTATTTACCTTTTTTTTGAATGAGTAACGTTCTACCATTAATGCATTATTTATCCAATTAACCTCCTAAATTGTTTTTTATTATAGTTATCATATGTTACCATGTTTATGTTGTCTGTGTTATAATAATAAATTAAACGTATTCCAATTATCAACATTTAGGCTTTTAAGAAATCATATTTAGCTGTCACATTTAATAGTTTAACACACTAATCGCTGCCTCTATATTTTATACATATATTGTTTTTAAGATTCTCTCGTAAATCATTAAAAAAAATATTTTTGTTATTTTCTTAAAAATAAAAAAATCTATTATTTTAAATTTGGAAAAAATAATCAATTATTATATTTATCAACAAATACTAAAATTAGAAGATAAATACATATAGATACGTTAATTTTTTCATAGGTACACAATTTGTCAACATCTACAGTAATTTTATCTTCAATTTTCTCCTACTGACTGATTCGAATGAATTTGGTTTATAATATTATTTCATTTCATACTTTTGTATTTTTCGTCCAATTTCTTTTGATTTATCCTTTTCAACAATCTGATCAATTAAATTTACATCTTCATATTTAAATTTACACTTCGTTGCCTAACTCCTGAACCGTAACATAAATTTGATAAATTATTCGTCGTATTCTTCTAGTATACTATAATATGCAACAATATCATTCGTATATTTTGATTAGTTTAGGCAAGAATTATATTCAAAATGACCAAGGAGAGAGGGGAGGGTTTAAAAAAATACCGCCATCAATATACTCTAGGGTAGCACGTTGTAAACAAATGGTAGCCATGCTTATTGCACAATCAAATGGTGAATGTTTTATTGTCCAAATTAAATGGGGTTTGAGAAACTAGCAAAGAAACCCAAAAGCAATGATGCCTATAGAAAAATTGTAGAAGTTCTGCAATGAAATAATAAAAATTATTAGACATTCAGGATTAAAAGCGCCACAGAAATTACGGTTGTGATAAATGAAATCAAATCCACTGTGGCAACTACAAAAATGGATGAAGAACTGACCTGAAAGAGCTTCAGTGTAAAAAATATAATTAACATTATAAATCTCGATAAAATACCTCAACCAATGCTTAAAGTTGAGCTAGAGGTTCATAAGCGGAAATCAGTTTTACAATATACCAATTTTCAAGAATTTTCGCAATCACAAAACTAGTACAAACTCTTAGCTATATGTGTAATATGTATAAAAATGCATAATAAAGGTTGTTTTTTAAGCCTGATAGATGTGAAATTGTAAAAAATACAACAAAAAATTAAATTTTTATGAAAAATATCTCATTATATTCTGGCAAATCATCATGAATAGTCTCACGCTTGAACAACGCTACAAAAGTATTAAAATTTTCTTTGAAAATCAGTCGTCGATTCGCGCAACTTATAGGCGACTCGTGAAATGTGGTTTCAACAGGATGGTGCTACGTGCCATATGGCGACCACAACAAACGACTTATTAATATCAAAATTTGGCGATAAGTTGATTTCGAGAAATGGACCTGTCAATTGGCCTCCAAGGTCGTGCGATTTGTCACCTCTCGATTATTTCCTGTGGGGCTACGTGAAGTCACTGGTTTATGCTGATAAACCAACAACAATTGACGCCTTGGAGGCCAGTATTGTTCGTGTTATACGTGACATACGGCTAGCAGTGCTCGAAAAAGTGAAAGTCAGCCCAATCCCCGAAATCATTTTCAAATACTAATGCCATGTATTGAACTTTCAAATAAAAAAATTTAATTTTTTTTGTTATTTTTTACAATTTCAAGTTCTATCGGGCTTAAACAAACACCCTTTACAAGCTCTCAAGCAATTACATAAAAATCCAATCAATGCGAGAGAAATATCTGCCCCATATACCCAAAAAAGTAAATTGCAAACAATTAAGGGAAACTCAATCAATCCATCCATCTTCAAACGACGACCAACAAATTTATAAACAGATAAGCACTCTCAGCAAATCCATGAACCAATTTATGCATATGATGGAGAAATCAATAAAACTCTCATGATGCAAAATATGAATACTCTCATTCAACTTTTAGTCCAAAAACAAAATCAAAAATGAAGAACTTATTATAGACAATTTCTGAAATACATTTTACGCAGATAAGTTATCTTAATTTTAAAGAAAACAATTGAAGATAGTAACCACCTCTTCAGAAAGTTTCAAGGTACAGAATAATACACTATGAACTCCAACAACATAGTGAAGAGCATATTCAAGAAATTTTCATATGTTTGAAAGAAGAAAAGAGAAAACCGTGGAACATGTTCAAAAGGTTCTATATGAAATCAGAAACTCGCAAGAACAATGTTTAACACCATTGTTTCATGTTGGTTAAGCTTTTGTTAAAGTACGGAACGAAAAAAAAAATTGTACACAAAATTAGAACACGATTACCAATGAGATTGTACCAATAAAAATTATTAGTATTGTTCGTTAAATATAACAGTACATCATGCAATTTACACGAAATCCACTCAAGCGTTCCACAAGGTGATGTGTTGCGACCAATATTATATTAACTTCCAATTATTTAAAAGTGTCAACATTTGCAGACGATACAGCAATAATAGCTACATATCGAAATCCGCAGAAATACCATGGTTGTTTCGAGTGCAAATCGGGACATATAACACTCCGTAAGCCTGCCAGTAAAGTTAAATAATTTCAACCTACATCAACATTAAAATCTAAAATAACTAGGTTTCAGTGCTGCCAGATTGCAAGATTTTTGAACCCTGAAAAATATTTAAAAAATTCCCCAAAACAAAGAGATTTTCTTCAAAATACTAGGTTTTCAAATTCTCTTCTAGTAAAATATTTGGTATTTATTAATAAATTTTTTATATTATCTAAAGGTGGTCTGGTGCGAAGCTGTCTTGGGGGAATCAAGTTTGTACTTGTTGCCACCTCCGTATCTTGCAGCTTTCACAAGTGTGCGTGTCACCTTCCCGTGGTGACCACCGGGCAACTAGCACACCATGTTTTATGTGGTGTACTAGAGAGAGTAAGAGAGAGTAAAGAAAGCAACTATAGAGCTCTAGTGCTGCAAAAATGCCATTGAAAAGACATGGGGTATGGAGCCCCACATAGTACACTGGCTCTACGTCTCAGTGGTCAAACCTATACTGCTGTATGGGGTTGTCGTTTGGTGGCCAGCGCTAAAAATGATGGCCAACCTTAAACTATTGATGAAAGCCCAAAGAACGGCCTGCTTGTGTATAAGTGGGGCTCTCAGGAGCACACCTACTCAAGCTCTGGAGATTCATCTGACTCCCTTGGATATTGCGGCCGAGCATCTTGCATCTTGGACAGCCATTCGGCTCAAATCCATATCTATGTGGACCTGTAACAATATAGGGCACTCATCTATCCTATGCAACAGGGGTATTCCTGAACCTACCGACTACGCTATTCCTTTGCCATCTGTTGAGCTGAGGTTCCAAACTGAGTTTCCCACCAGGGAGGACTGGGTGAATGAAACGGTTAAACAATGAGGCGTTAAGCTTCTTCACGGATGGCTGAAAAAAGGATAGAGGACTTGACCGGTCCCGATCAGGCCAACTGATATCGCTTCGACAGCACTATATTGGTATGGTCGTGAGAGCTATAACGGGACATTCCCTCATTGGGATACATGCGAGCAGACTGGGTGTCCCTGCCCATGATCTCTGCCACAGCTGCGGTGATGAGGAGGATGAGGAAAGTGCACTAAAAAGTTTATGAATAAAAATTATAAATTGATTTTAAAACAATTAAAGATATTAAGACTGTGTCCGAAACCTGTGATAAAAAATCGTGAATTAATATTTTGGCATTTGTTTGATAATTATTCCCCTACATTCACGATTTTATTATTTTATTATGCTGTCCGAAATGTGTAATAAATCTCCCCACCTAATAAATTTTTTCCCCACGTAATATATGTCAATTTTAGTTTTCATAACCTCAAATTTTCTGTGACAACTAATAAATTGCACAGATAATTTAAAAAAATTAATATTAAAATAATGGATGCGGTAATCCTATTAATGTCGCGTTATTATTATTATATGTATAAATAATTATATAATATATTAATATGTATAAATCATATGTTGCACATGCGTACACAAATTATTCGATAGCTGTCAAAAATTATCATAGTAATAGACTCGAATAATTTGGGTGTGTTCGGTGTTATCAAGTAAGGTTGTTCATCAAGTTACCGTTATCAAATGGAAAGTGCTGGAGAAAGCAAATCTGTTGCTAGCAGTAGTGGTCGGAGAGTTGAAACTAGTTCTGAGGATTCTGAAGATGAAGATACAGAGAATAAAATACGTAGTAGAATGGATAAATTCTTGAAAAAACAAGGAGAAAATGTGAAGCGTGGGGTTACTATAAGTTGAAAGCAATAGAATTAGCAATTAGTATTGTAATATAGATCAAAATATAAATACCGTAGATGTGTAGTTCAGAATCAAAAAAAGATCTATTCCAATGTAATATATTTAGTTAAAAATCAAAAAACGTCTATTCCAAAATTTGACGCGAAATTTCTGTTATGTCAAAATTATTAAATGAAAAAAATCAGTTGCTTGTGATTATCGTTCGAAAGTGGTTGGTGTATTAAGAATTCTTGTGTTGTTTTGTAAGTAAATGTTAATTATTTTATCAAAATTAATAATATCATTTAACTTTAACTGTATTATAATATAGATTTTATGTAATGGACTCTTTAGAATCAGCTCAAGTTACTGATCACCCACGGAAACGGAAGATTAATATTCCGAATAGAAAAAGATCATTGGCAAAAATTGAGAAGTAAGTGATGACATTTTACATTTTATATTCATATTATTTTATTGGTAAAGCTCAGGTTACTATTAATTAATCTTATCTTATTCGTTTGTTTAGATACAAACGAAAATCATTACCAGAAATGCCAAAATGCAAGCATAGCGACCGCAGTTCTTTCAAATGCAATAAAATAAAAATGTGTGCCGTTTTAGATTTGTCTAACATTTTATACAGTAACAAATCAAACCTGGCACAGGATTCGTTGATATTAAAAAACTGTAAAGGTTTAAGACCCAGCAAAACTAATCGAGCGAAACAAGGTTCCCGAAAGGCATTTTCTGTTGAATACTATATGGCGACTCGCTCCAAAACGTTATTAAAAGTTTGTCAAACTGCGTTTATAAATTTACTGGGAGTAACAAAAAGTCGGATACATAACGTTTGTAAACAATATTTTAATTCGTGTGGTATTCCAATGGAAAAACGTGGCGATGATAGAAAAGCCGGTATCAAATACATAAAAAAGTACCGTATAATTGAGATGCACTACTGTCGTAGCATAAATTCGAAATGGCAGTATTTACCTGCTGATTTATGTATCAACAAAATGTGGAGTCAATTTAAGTTGGAATACCCTGATACGGAAATAAAATCAAGTTATTTTAGAATGATTTTTAACACAAAGTTTAATTTGGGATTCAAAACCCCGTCCACCGATATGTGTTCCACCTGCATTCAATTCAAGGAGCAATTAAAAATTGAGAAAACCCTTCAGAAAAAGCAGGACCTTATGGTAAAGTTACGAATCCATAAGCTCTTCCATAAGTTTTTGGAGCTCCTAAACGAGGAGAATGAAGGTTTAATTACTATAAGTTTTGACTGCCAAAAAAATATGCCGCTACCCAAGGTAGCTGATCAAGCCACCTCTTTTAGTCGGCAACTGTACCTTTATTTGTTTGGAATGGTGATAGGCAACGGCCATTCGTCTTTAACACAAAATAACGTGTTCTTGCACTATTGGCCCGAGGATAGCCGACCGAAAGGTTCAAATGAAATAGCTTCAGCTGTTTATCACCGGCTATGTAGTTTAAACTTGCAAAATATAAATACCGTGCGCTTAGCTGGCTGATGGATGCGGGGGACAAAACAAAAACTCAATCATGGTTGGGATGTACGAATACTGGTTACTTAAATGTGCGCTACTCGATGTATCTACAGTTCATTTGGTTTTTCCAGTACCGGGCCATTCGTACATCCCACTTGATCGAGTTTTTGCTCAAATCGAGAAAAAAGTCAAATTGAGAGAAACTATTGTAGACGTCAATGATTATCTCGATATTTATAGAGAACATGGCACAATAATAAATCTTGGCAGCGATGCGTGCCCTGTTCTAGATTTTAAGGCCGAAGTTGCTAAAATTATAAAACCTCCATCTAATTGGCACATCAAATTCAACCAATGTAAGCGATTCATACTTACCAAAAATAAAAACAGGACGACGATTCGACAAATTGCTGCAGAAGTATTTTGGAATCGAATGGCGATTAATTGAGGGCCTATACAGTATTATAAAAACATAGTGGATAATAATCATCTTTACATGGAAGGGAATGATGACATTATATGCACCAGTCACGAAGAAGAGGATGCCTTAAGAGTTTAATTTTTAATTTATATTGTGATGTGATTGCAATTGAATTGCTTATCTATTTTATATGTGATTTTTATTGTATTATTTTTATGTTTTATTTATTTATTTTTTATGAATTATTTTTTACATTTATTTTGTTTTATATTTTATTTCATGAGATTCGAAATATAATTATATTTATCTACAATATTAAAATAAAAAGAAATCATTTTTAAATCTAACAAAATTGAAAACCTATACTACAAATTACTTTCAAAACCTTTCTAATCCGTTAATACGAATTTCAAATTGGATCTATTCTCTATTCCACTTCTTAATTTTCAAAATAAATCTATTCCATGATTAAATACAAAATATAAGCTTAAGTTGATTATTGATTTATTTTTCACTTATTAAAATTATAACAGTAATCTCTAAAGAATATATTATTGAATAAAGAAATAATTTTCCTTAATTAATTACTAAATAAAAGGTTTTCTTAAAATATCTTGAAAACTCAAAAAGTGGAATAGATCGTTTTTGATTCTGAGCTACACAGATAAAGGTTTCTTACCAATAGACTACAATTTCTAAATAGATACGGATTTGTACATGGTAAAGGACACGCAATATCCGGTCCTACTGGTACAAATACAAATACAAATGAAAGAAAAGGTCATTATATAGCATCTTTACAACGTGGTTTTAAGAAAAGTTGTATGAGGCTTAATAAAGGAGGATTAGAACGAATACAATCATACAGATTATTAGCTGACATAAATTATGTTGAACAATGTTACATTGATGTGTCGGATACAGGACAAGGAAGAGGACGTATCTACTCTATAGATCGTATGGGTAATTCTAGGAATTTTGCTAGGGATTTCACTGAATTTTTGACTAAATTCTGTCTTTGAAATTCTGATGTCAGTCTTTTTGAAACAAATGTAAGTTGTTGAAGAATCGGATTAGTTGCTGGAGCAATAAAACACAACATATAAATTTTATTCATACTTTGTATTTGTGTAACAATCATCAATATTATAAAATATATTCACGTCACACACGAAACAATTAATAACAATAATAAAGTGTCAATTACCTTCCTATCGATATGGATAAGCCATTAAAGAAGAGTTCGGTCAATATAAATTAGTACAGATGCTATAATCTGCGTTTTGAACTTCAATTGTTTTGCTATAAAGCTTCCTTTGGTTAATTGCACTACGAGAACGATAACAAGGTAAAAATTAGCTGTCTTACGTTTTAGCGATCATACAAGAAGCATCAGTTTTAACATTATAAATAAAATAAAATTATAAAGATTAAACAAGTAGTTTAAGAGTTTTCATTTACGCGTTATACAACACTTTGATTGAATTGAAAATGGCTTTACTCATCCCATTAGTATATTTGATATACATTAGTGTCTTATCGTATTATAATGCACTATTATTACTCATGGTTTAACCTATGAATCAACAAAAAACTAGTTATTTATTATACCGGTGTGAAGTTTTCCACAAATAACAAAAGTGTAGCTACACAATATAACAAATAACGTATGTGTAGTTACACAATTTAACAAAAAGTGTAGCTATCCCCAAAAAAATGTAACATAGTAAATTATATTTATTACGATTATAATAAGTTAATTAAATATAATAATTTTTAAATGAAAATATGCGTTTGTGCAAATCTAATATGACTTAATTATAATTAAATGCTGGCTAGAAATAACCACAAACATTAAAATACGTTAAGCTATTACTATCAACCTTTAAAGAATTTCCAAAATAAAGTTATACATTTTCAATTCGCTAACAAAGAGGATTTTCTATGTGAATTTATTTTATCTTTGGCTCCCTCGTAGAGTACCTCTTCTGATGGACTATTATATTTAACAGCGCCAATATGGTCGACTTATGAAAAAAACCATATGATAGGTCACGTAATCATAAAATATAACTATTATTGTAATTTGTATTAAGAGATCATATATTTTACATATGTATTGACCTAGATGTTCTTTCTTCTACCGTCATTTTCTCAAAATAACTAAGGACATAATATGTGTCACATAAAATAAATTTCAAATAATATTCATCATGGACTTTACAATGTAATATACTAAGGATGCTGTAAAGCCTTTATGAACGTTTTATGAATTTAAAAACAAATAAAACAAAAATCAAGCATGTTTATATAGAATGAAAGACCACCGGAATGCCCGGAATACGTTTTAGTTTTACTTAAAAAATGTACATACATAATAAATGTTATATGTACATATAAACATACATATATTGTATATACAATTTTTAATTTTCGTTACAAGTGGAATGTTAAAATGAAAAATTACTCTTTTTTATTTCTAAGATACGACATAAAACCAAAAATTTTATACATAAAAAACTCTGTATTTTTTTTTATATCTCATCTTAAAGAATTTTCTTTTTTATCTCAAATACTCTTAACAGTGTACAACATATATCGTTGCCTTAAAAGAATTCTTGTGTATATGCACTTTACCTTATTTAGTTTTTTAACCGTTTTTTTATTTTGAACGGAATGTCGAAAATTTTATTTCAAATAATAGTCAGTTTGGTTTTTTAAACTTCCAAACATTGTTTTGGTCAAGAAAGGGTGCAACAATCACTTCTAGGACAATATCCAAGAATTTGTTCTTAAATTTGAGGTTTGTTAAGAATGTTGATAATATCAGTTGTGATAATATATTAGTAAATAGTCAAAAGAAAACCTTCGGCAATGATCCCAAATTGTCTGCATCCAACAAGAATACACAAACGAGTTTGACTTGTAAACTAACGTTTTAAGTACAAGTATTTTTCCAACTGCCTTGGTAAAGGTTAACGATAAATATAGTATAGAACACATTTGTAGAATTCTTTTGAATTCAGGATCCATGTCATCGTTCATCAACGAGAAATTTTGCAACAATAACTGGTATTGGTGATTCATCATCGCAAGTGTCATGTGGAGAAGTACAAGTGAAATTAACATCACTTTATGATAAGATAAAACAGATTCTTGTCAATGCATTGGTTTTTCAAACCTATGCACACGTCTACCCAGTCAGTGTTTTAACCTAAATCAAATCATCACAAATGCTCCTTATTTTTGGCCGATCCAGAGTTCAATCGGTCTAGTCGGGTTGACATTTTATTGGTAATACAATTGATTTTTAATGCCTTATTGAATGGTCGATTGAAAATAAATAATGAAATGATGGCTGTAGAAACCATTTTTGGATGGGTATTAGGAGGTGAAGTTGCAGGTTTGAAAGAAACTAAGTTGTATGCATGTGAAGTGCAGAAGAGATCATACGAAAGTATAGATGAATTGATTCAAAAATTTTGGCAATTGTTCCAATTATCAGAATTTAATGCATTAACCGACGAGGAGCGACAGTGTGAGGAAATATTTAAAACTACCACGTTAAGAAATTAAGATGGACCGTTTATAATAAAGTTAACTGTAAAGCAAGTCGTTAGTGGATTGGGTGCATCATTAAATTGAGTCGGCCGATATCCATTCTATCGGCTTCCATCATTTGCCAAAGCATATAAAAGTTTCATGGATGAATATGCTAATTTCACCGAGAAGATTGGTTGGAAGAGTTAGCAGCACGGGTGTCATCGTTTTATTCGACACTGAAGATAGTCGCAAGATTAAAACGATTATTCAGGAATGCTATAACGAGCAACAAGAGCACTAAATTAGCTGGTCCTTTATCGCGAGAAGAAGTTACTGAGACTGAAATCATTTGCTGGAAACATGTTCAGGCACGCCTATTAAAACAAGACCTGAATGAAATGAAGAAATCACAACCAGTAAAATCAAATTTGAAATATCTCAATGCTTTTAGTGACAGTAATGGTGTTATTGGAGTCGGAGGCCGTTTACAAAATGCCAATGTTCCTGAAAGCGTAAAGCATCTAATCATCGATCCATCACATTCTAAATTGGTTAAACGATTGGTAGAGGAATTCCATATTAAATAAAGACATGTTATGTTATAGGTAAAGATCTTATTAGAGGAGTAATCAGAAACTGTGTGAGCTGTTTCAAGGTAAATCCATCTCCCATGGTTCAGCGGATGGGAAACTTACCAGCTTACAGAGTGGAGCACATCCGTCCGATCGAACGTGGCCAGAAACCAGTTAAGATGTACATCTGTTTATTTGTTTTTGGAAGTACGAAGGCAGTTCACATAGAATCAGTTTTCGATTGGACATCAAATGCTTTCTTGGCTACGTTACGTAGATTTGTTGGACGGCGAAGCTTATGTACTGACATTTATTCGGATTGTGGTAGCAATTTTATAGGAGCCAATAAAGAGTTGAAAAATTTATTTAAGTTGATCAAAGAAAACACTAACGATATCTATTATTCTTTATTGAAGGAAAACATCAAATGGCATTTCATTCCTTCAAATGCTCCACATTTCGGTGGCCTCTGGGAGGCAGCGGTGAAATCTTTTAAATTTAATTTTAAAAGAGTAGTGGGTACATCAATCATGACCGTTGAAGAGATGATGACACTTGCCACAGAGATTGAAACTCTATTTTAACACCTGCGCAGACTCGATAGGTGGCAGTTGATTCAGCAACACAAACAACACTTCTGGAAGCGTTGGTCAGTAGAGTATTTAACTGCGCTGCAATCAAGATATAAATGGCAAGCTGTAAAAAAGAATATTCAAGGCTCGCATTGTTGAAGTTGTATGTGGCAAGGATGAATTAGTACCAGTTACAAGTATTAAAACACAATCGGGAATATTGAAACGTCGAATTCATAAACTTTGTAAATTGCCAATTGAATCGATTCATGGGCGGGAGAATGTTAAGAATGTTGATAATCTCAGCTGTTGTATGAATGTTGATAATCTCAGCTGTTGTATATGTTAAATTTTAAGATATACTTACACATAATTGTATTTTAATTAATAATTGAATCGAGTCCATAGTTGTTTGTAAATGTCATTTTATAGGCATAATAGTATTGTGTAGGGAAATTAATAAATACCATTGCCAGATACATCTCGCATAAAGTCTCAATCATTTAGTTGGCCCAATTACAGTTTGAGCTCATTAGTGGAGGAAGCTAAATAAATTTCAAGGTTTATATTTTAGGTTTAAGAAAATAGATATATATTCATGCCTAATATATCAAAGTTTTGTTCGCTGTACTTACAAAATTCTGATGTAACTTCCTATTATAATCCGAATATAAGCATTTTACATTTTTAATTAATAGTATTACGAGTATTAACAGTTTATTTTATGTAATATGTAATTGTGAACTATAATTCCATTGCACCATTTTCAGACACTCCCATAAAAGTTATTAAGCGTTTTCGAAGCGACTGTGAACCAAGGTTCGTCGCTTGAGATTAATTTTCCCATATATTAATTCAGTAAATACCCCATCAAATTGTACCTTCAGATAGAAAAAAATTGATGAAACCACTTCTTCATCACCTTTCAAGCAATACTTTTTTATCACAAAACATAGGTCAGTCATAAAATCTCTGGTTACTGGATGTATTGAAATAAAACGCAATGCTCGCATTTAAAGTATTTTGAGCGCGACAACTTACTCTATTTTCGTTTCCATAAGATTCGGTCTCAAAACCATATGAAAACAATTATTTAAAAATATTTCTGGAATCGTTAAGTGAGCCAGCATTGCATTCGTCTAATGACATAAAAGTTAAAAAGCATTCAAATTTAGACATGTAAAATCAATATCAACTTAATTTTGCAAGAAAATAATTCCCTGTAACTTTCCGTCAAAATGTTCATATTGCTTAATCTTAAAATCTATTAAATTTGATTAAAACTGCTTTCTATAATATTTTAAATCTAATTCGCCCAAAATTCCAACCTGCTGCAATTCATAATAAAAATTAAAATTCTTCAAGTCAAGTAAAAATAACTTTGTTTATACCTGTATACAGAAATAAAATCATCGTCATTTTTAAGTTAATTACATTTTTATTCTATTTTTGTTGTTTTCGCTGCACGTCCTGTTTGTGGTAATGGTAAAAGATAAGCGAATTTATAATAATTTGTATACATACTAATGTATGTAAATTTAAGTAATTATAACAATCTACCGAGAAAATAGCGCAGCATTTAAAGCTGCGACGTTCGAATGGGGAGGTACAAAGGCAGGAAGCAAAAAGAATTTTTCATCTTCCCATAATAATCGGTTATTAAATTGGAAACATCTATGACACTCTGTTGAAATGTTGTAGAACTCATGGGCTGATCCATCGTTCATGTTAGTACGGGGCCCTTATTATGAAATTTTTTTCTTATTATGAAACTTGTTATCGAATTTTTCCGAATCGAATTTGCACAACAAATCACAACAACAGTAATTTGACAGCAGATGGTTTTTATTTTCCTATGGGTTAGTATTATACGTTGCTTAAAGCATCTCGTGTGGATTAAATATTATTTTATAATAAATATACATTTAACATTAATAATTTTAAATAAAAATAAATTTAAAAAATTCGTCTTTAATTGGCCAGTTTTGGTTTTTTTGCCCGTTCGAGTGATGAGGATTCTCAAGATTAAGTGACGCCGATGACCATAAGAAAGCGTTATTCTCATGAAAATAATTTATTAAAAGAATTTAATATTTATTTTAATTTTATTTTGATTTTAAAAATTGCAAACATGTGTTTAAATATATAAATATATTTTTAATAAAACTTACATTGAAAATGTTTTTATATAGCTTAATAGAAGTCGAATTTTGCCATGTGCTATCGGAAAAATTAGATTTGATGTTTTTTTTTAGTTTCATAATATGGCGGATTTTTTCGATAAAATGTGCGTTCGGAAAATACGGGTCGAATTTGTTTTTTTAGTTTCATAATGGGGCGAATTTTTTAGATATCGAAAAAATCCGAAATCGAAAAATTTCATAATAAGGGCCCAGGCTAGCATGCAGCTATTCAGTGTTCTAAACGGCCAATTAAAAGACGGACCTGCAGCTGTGTACAAAATAGTGGGTTCCTGTTCAACTTTCAAAGGACGATAAATCCACTAGCCCAAGCCCAACAGTCTCTAATTAATTTATGTATATGTTGGTATTTAACAAAAAAACAATGTATTAGAATTTATTTTTAAAGCGAAACATCTCACACTGAAAGTAAATAAACTTTTAAGAGACAGAACCAAGTGCCAAACTGCTCTCTTATTTCATTTAAATATTATTTTAAATATATTCATTAGAAGTATTATTTCTGCTTCTTGTTTATTTCTCTCTGTTGATATTTATCTTTTTCAACAATAACATAAAAATAAGCACGTTCCACTTTATCCTAATCGAAAAGCCGTAATCACTCGATCCCCTTTATTCAAAAACCCACACGACACAAACTCACTAGAACAACAGCAAGATAATATATGTAAATAGTCAAAAAATATTTACTTTATAATTACACAATAATTCAATTATCAAGATCAAATAAGCGAATATTTATTAATAATGATATCATGAATATATAGAGTCTAGACACACACAAAAATGTTACTATTTCATTCGATAACATGATTTAATTTCGATTGGATTGCCAATTCAATATTACTGAGATATCCCAAACTTCGTAATAAATCATAATTTGTCAGATTTATAGTAATTTGTTGTCGAAAAAGAAGATAATAAAACATTCCACATACATTTAATAGACTTGACTTTTAATGAACTGAGTTTTATCTTATTTCCTAAAATTCTATCAAAATTAAAATATTCAACAAAAGCATTGCTTCAAAATAATATCTATAGTATTCTTGAAACGAATACAAAAGAAACTAAATCTTTATTTCAACTAGTATAGGTGAAATCGATTAAATATGAAATTTTAGAAGATGAGAAATACTTAGATTAAAACGATGCACCACAACTTCAGTTAAATCCAAATTCTTCCAATAACACTTTAGTACAAATCTCCTTTTAAAAACTAACTTATGCCTGAATTATAAGCTGTACTATTTATACATTTTTTAAAGCACTGTATAATGGAATTTGTTAAAGTAGCATTTAGGCCTTTTCACAAACTCTTATTTATTTATTTGACGCCATCTTAAATAACTATACGTAAAATAAAATCATCCCAACTTTGACAGCGACGAAACATAAATTTACAATAAAAAATGATTTGTGATATTTATTATTAGAATACAATTGACGAAGATTTGTTTAATTTACCTCAGCAACATGGATGTTTTAACTCTTCGTATCTATCATATTCATTTTGTTTTAATAATCTGGGGGCAGTTTTCTCTATTATCAACTTTAGATCTAGCCAATTGTGACTTCAAGTAGCCCCATAGAAAAGAATCACATGGTGCTAAGGGTTACGGGAGTGATGAGGGAGTCTATATGTGATGAGGGAGTCCATAAATTTATGCACAAATGATACGTTGTTTTGTTGGAGGAATGCAAGTGTTTTCTTTGCCGTGTGTGACGGTCTAATATCCAGTTACCATTTGGAAATAAGCCTTTTGAATATTCGTTAAGTGATTTAAAATAGTTGTTTATGTAGTAATCTGCATTTATTTTAGCGCCTGGCTGATTGAAAATGGGTACTGTCGTGCCAGAACTAGATATAACTAAGAATACGAAAAAACCGGCATTTGTTAAATAAGATAAGTCGGCATTTATTAAATAAAACTAAGCTTCGCCGACTGTGATATATTTCCTCCATTTATCGGCTTTCAGTACTCGGTAACGGCCTAGGGACCGTTGGTGTCTTTTGGTGACTGCTAGCGCAGACGTATTGTGATGCTTCGGCTACTTCAACAGTTTAGTTCCAATTTTTTTTCAGAGTAGATTGTATGACCCCAACAGTAGTGTTAAATTGTTTTGCTAAATTTGGCGTTTTGAGAAAGATGATTTTCGTTTCACATTTTCAATTGGTTTATTGTTTCTCATTAGTGGAATTTCATTTTTTTTTGTGAGGATGAAGTTTACCCTCAATTTGTCCTAAACTACGTCATTTAAAGTTAGAACACTTTTGAGTACAAAATTCACTCGCCTATATAGGCGAAGGAAGTTAGTCCTAAAACTGTACTAAGTTTTTATTTATGTAAATGTATTAGTGATGATAAAAATAAATAGCATACTTTCGGGCAGATTAATTTTATTGCATATTTTAAACATTTAAATCTATCCAATTAGTAAATAATCATTACATAAATTCATATAAAATTTGTATTAAACTAATTAAATAAATTACATTGCCATTTAATTAAAATTTGGTTTTATATCACAAACTAGCTGGGTTATTTAACATTCAAAAGCTAGTATTTAACGTTACATTAAAAAATTACTGATTTTGCATCGAAAAAATATTATATTATTATATTATAATACAATATTATTTTTCGTGTAAGACAAATTATAAATAAAGCAAAAAATAACAGCTGACCGATTATAATACAAATCATTAAATTTTAAGGCCATTGTGATTTTTATCTTTGATATTTCATATCCAAATATGTAAAAATGTAAAAGCACACAATTCGTAATTTCACGGACTTTTTTACATATTTGGATATGAAATATCCAAGTTAAAACTCTGTTGTGGGGCCAGAAAATGGTGAACACAATGGCCTAACAAAAAAGTATCAGCCCAAGTGCGGTCACGGCCAAATACATTAATAATTATTCCATTAACTGCTAACTTCTTACGAAATTCGTACTTATTATGGGTTGGTTTAGTATGGTTTTTTATGCAATATTATGATGAGTGATATGTTTTCGAAATTTTAATTGTTTTGTCTTATTTAAGGGTGTAATATTAATATTGATGTATTTATTAATTGTAATTTATTAATTGGACAGCATTACTTAATTAAAACATAAAATAAAATATTTCTGCCCTAAGGTATGCAATTTATTTGATATTAACACCAATGCATTTACCATAAATTAAAAGTTAGAACACTTTTAGGACAAACTTCCACATCGTTTTTTTTTATATTTTTTTTAGTGTACTTTTTGAAATATTAAACCCCACATTTTTACACTTTTTTATAATTAGTGAAAAACTAACGTGTTTCTTTAAAAAATGTGAAACAAAGACCAGCTGTTCTTTTGTTAACACCATGATGAGAAATTGAGAACTGAAATTTAAAATAAAATTGCATTTGGAATATGCTATTGTTTTGATACTTGTTTTTTACATCTATGTACCTCTCTGTAAAATAAAGGGGTTCTGGGTTTTTTGTATTTAAAATCGCTCATTTTCATTTTTGAAATACCTGTAGCCTTCTATAACGAATAAGCTAACGTGAAAACGCGAAAACGAGTGCTTTACACGTTTTCATACCAAAATGGTATTCTATAACTTTACACCAAGATAAATTAAAAAATGGGTAAGATATTAAACGTCAATAAATTACACATACAATTTATCTTGTGTAGTTCGTTTTCACGGTTAAAAATTTAAAATATAAAAACAAAATTTCACAAAGAAGGCGATCTAGTGCCGAACAAAAAAAAAACATGCTGGTCCTTGTTACTCTTTATATTATATTATGAAACGAAACACGAACAAAACGTCAAAGTGGTTTTAGACACGATAAAATTATTCAGCAAGAAAAAATTTACACGCTGACTACTTTGTTTTATAGAATACCATTTAACATAAATAAGATAGAAATTGTGTAATTTTCTTTTGTTTACACAAACTTTTTCAATGTTTCGTTTTTTCACATTATCTTGTTTTTACGGAATTAGACCACAGTATATAAAATAAATTGACACCCTGAGTATCATTCTGGTATAGTTAACATTTATACTTCCTTTTATTTTATTAGTGTCGGGTGCGAGATTTAAAGAAGACTTAGGCATTAAATCCTACAGAAATGACAACCAAAGTTCTTTTAATTATTATTTAATTAGAAATGTAATTAAAGAAAGATTTCTTAGAAAATATTAAAATTAAATTTGTAAAAGGGTTAAAATTTTAGTCTTACAAATATTTACTTATACCGTGAAGTGAATTACTTATACACATACAACGAGTAGTTAGGTTAAAATTGAAGAAATTTTTATCATGTATCTCTGAGACACCTTAAAAAAGGAAAGAGTAGCAATTGAGGTAAATAAAATATATACGCGCCTAATTTTAAATTCTCCTTTGCAATTTCTCTGTTGGGAATATGTACTCAGTATATTCTTCTATATACAGTAATGGGGAATGAATTTACATATATTTTTACCCATTTTATGAATATTTTTTTAAATTTAACTTAAGCAATAAAAATAACAATTGTCAGCTTAACTAAGATTATAACTAGTAATGTTGATATCGTTAACAGTTTTTTAAGACGGTTTGCTTTTATAAGAGTAATAATTGGGTAATTTATGCACTATAAATATTTTCCATTAATTCATACAATCCTCGATTATTAAGCAATTTTTATTAAATTAAGAGGTCATCATCTAATGAACTTTATAAGAAACAAAATAGAAATTATTGTTATTAAACTCAATTTTCCTCGTATTTACTTAACGACATAGTTATGTCGAGAACCCGATTTTCGACATTTATAAGGTACTCTTAAAATCATTGCGAAATATGTATTCAAAATAGGAACTAAAAATATAGTACATTCATTAAATGATGATTAAATGTAAAATACAAACACCAACATCTTGTACGTTTGTTTGGAAATTGTACATTTTAGGAACAATAACTCTAGCGAAAAAGGTTCTAACAAATAAAACTTGTGAAAAGCCGAAAATTCTCCAAGGTTGAAAATCATCGATTTTTAGAAGTTATAGGTAGTTCGTTAGGGTACTATTTAGCCTATAAAGAGATTTAGCCTATTCTATTTGTCAGGCTTGTTATTATGAGTAAAAAAATTGTTTTGCTTATTATATGCATAGTTCCCTTTTATACACAACAAAACAAGCTTGGGAAATGAAAAACATCAACTTTTCGAAGCTATCTTCATTATTTCTGTTAAGCTTGAGATATTGGGGAGTAGTTATATTAGTTTTTGAACAGCTTATCTTCGATCTATTTATAACTACATAAATCTTCTTCATATCCAGATATGTTATATGTATTAGTCTATATATAAAGAATGCCATGTGCTTAAATAGACTAATAATTGATAGTAACGACTTAATATAATATGTAACTGAAATCGAACAAACAAGGCTAAAACTAATAAGTGAAACTAATAGGTTGTGAGAGTAAAGAACTAATTGTTCGTGATACTTTCGAATCAATGAGCTGAGCAAAGTAATTGAATTATGCTAAATTATTTTTCTTTTACTTATGAATTTGTCCATATCTATCGAGAATCTTTGCTACTTTGTGTGTTTAACTGAATTATATATACTCCAAATGTCATAAATAGTTTCAGCCATTTGCGAAAATGTATTGTAAGAAGGGTCTACGCGGAAAAAAATTCATTCGATAGCTTAGTTTTCATATCCATATACTAGGCATTATATTTTCAATTTTCATGTTATCTTATCTTACTCGTCAATTGTAAAAAAAGTACCTATATTGATAAATTTTCATTTCTACTTTTCATTTGATTATTTTTCTACCATACGAGTATAACAGCACATTTTCTATTTGGAAAATCTTTAACATAAGGAAAAAAACACCTTTTTTGTGGTTTTGTAGTTAAAATACAAGAAAAAATTGTATTTCCTATTTACATTCTTTTATCATTCAGAATGTTTCAGCTGATTAACATAACTAAAGCATAGCCGTATAGTGCGTAACAAATTATTTAGTTTTTGTTGGTATACGTACGTATTGTTAAGAGAAAATAACATTATTATGAAAAAAAAGTTGGTAGAGTACATGCATGAAAAAATCAAAAAGTTTAGATGTAAATAGGAAAAAGTTTTTTATTTAATCAAAACGGAATGAAACACGTGTAGCCTCAATTTATGTTTTCCATTTCATTTAATATCGTTTATGGAGTGCTGATAAAAAAATTTTGATTTAGATTGACTTTGCTGGCTGAAGATTTAAGGTATTCTTTTCATTTCATATGTCTCTTTAAGTTATAAAGGTATGTTTTCAATATTGTGTTTTTGAAAAGGTGAACATCATACAGGTCGATGTAGGGATTTTATATTACACTAGAATTTGTATTGTGATTTCTGTATAATATGTAATGTATATGTTGTAAAAATGGAGGAACATTTTCCATATAATATATTTTATGTACATGTCAATAAAGGATAGGTTTTAATAGAAAATGATACAATTCTATAGTTTATACCATGGGCCTATTCTGATATTAAGTGAGGAGTTCCTACAAAAGATTTAGACTCTTTGATAGAGTAGCTGGATAAGAATCATTAATAGATAAAACGAGATATTTTCTGATTTTTTGTAGATTTTAATCTTTAAGTAACTATAATCTCACTTTTAAATAATATTTCTGTAAGCCGGCCAATCTTCAATTTCTTATGATTCCATATAAACAATATGCTTAAATTCATGTATAATGTAAATTTCAATATGTTCAAGAAACACCTTCCTTTCGCAGCTTTCTAATTACTATGTTCACTTCAATGTGCGCTTCTTAAGGTAAATATTTACGTATAGGTACCACTTTGGGAACATCGCCGTGAACACATACATATCTTGAATATAGTAGAATCTCTAAACTTAATAATTTGTAGCAGCCCGAATATCAGCGATATTCAAATACAAATCAACGTATTTGAAGTAAGCGTTCACTAACTCCATCACGCATCCAATAGCCAAACCAAAAACTACTGTTATTTATAGAAAAACACCGCACCGCTCAACAAATTCACTGCTCTCAAAAATCGTGCAATGTTAACCGCCGCCGGCGCATCTGTTTCCTTTCCAACAAAAGACAACACGCCACAACAAGGCAGCCATTCTTTTTTCATTACGCGTACCCATCACCACTACACAATTTCGGTAACAAATGAAGAACGTGCTTAGTGGTGGTGTAAAATAATTAATAAATTTAAATAATAAATAAAACAAAGTTAAAATCGAACATAACAATTTTATATTTATAATAAAATTTTATATATTTTAACAATAAATTTGGGATAAATAAAAAGCTAAATATATTTACAATAATTAAATAATGAAGCAAAATACTAAATAAATAATTTAATTCATCGTGGTGGGTTTGATATATTTGTGTGTGCGTTCTTCATGTACGAGAAGTCTGAACTTGCATAAACAACATAATATCTAACAATTATAAAATGTAAATTTTTAGTTGTAACCTTTATCTATGTAGAAACGTAAAGCTGTATAATAGTGTTTGTGAAAAGGATTTGAATCAATGTAAAGTAAATAAATTTTAGATTATGTGTTGTAACAAAGTTGTCAAGCTTTCTAATTAAAAATATTAAAGGACCACGCTTCAGGCATACCTATTATCTACATACAGTGAAACAAACTATTGTTCGTACAGCTAGTTAAGATTAATAATCTCTTATTTCAAATAGTGGTTTTAATCCTTCAAACAATCGCCATTTCAAAGAGTCACTTAGTGTAAAACACGAAAAATTGTTTATCGCTGATGCACGACTATTTTTCGTGTGTTTTACTATGTGATTGCTTGGAAGGGTCGACCAAAATTTGGTATCGAGAATTTTATTTTTAATTTTTTTTTTATAAATTATAGCAAATGGAATTTTATAAAAAAAAACGATATGATAGTATGAAGTTTTGGTCGGCCTTGTAAAGCACTCACATAGTAAGACGTACGAAAAATTCTCTAACACTGAAGCTCGATAATTTTTCGTGTGTTTTACTATGTTGGTGCTTGAAAATGTCGATTGAGATTTGATATTAAGAAAATCGAATATTTTTTTATAATTATTCTTGTATTAATTGCATTTATATTAATTATAGTTTTGGCTATACTGTATTCGATCTACTCAGGCGACACTTTTTCAATAAAATGTTAAAAATTGGATTTAAATTCTTTGACAGACGTTTAAATAAAATATGCCAACAACTTTCAAATGAATTTTAAATAATTGTAGAGATACGACATTAGTGTGTAGGAATAATTATTTGTGCAACAGTATATGTGATCTTCCAATAACATATGATTATCAAATATTACTACAAGATACTTATAAGTTATCAATATTTTCAATCGTGACGCTCGAAATTTGTAGTGAAGGTAAATCCAAATGTGACAAAATTGGAGTATGAAATATTATATATTTCAATTTATTGATATTTCGTTTAAATTCTAAAAGTATGTGAGGTCACTTTTCATTTTAATCAATGCTTGAGACTAATCTGTGAATTTATTATTTTAATCTTGCAGCATTTTTTACAAATAATCTAATTTGACAAGCAAGAGGTAATTGGGATATATAATTTTTGAATATCAGAAAAAAATAAAGGCCCAAGGAAAGAGCGCTTCTCTGTACCACACCAGAATTAACACATCATGATATTAACAAACTAAGATTGCTCGCGATTGTAAAGATAACTGTCTAGAAGGTTATAGGGAATGCCACGAAATTCCTAACAAAGCAAGTTATGGAGAAGTAGTTTACGTCTCTGCAGTGACGGACCTGTAGCCGTGTATAAAATACTGTTCAGCTTTCAAAGGACAATAAATCCACTAGCCAAACAGTTTCTAATTAATGTATGTATGTGTTGGTAATTATTTAATTAAAAAAAATCGAAAGCTCTACGTATTGCCAAAAATAAACCACACACACAAATAGTTAAAAATTAAAATTTTGACAAGAACATCAACTGGTTCGATTAATTTGATCGTTTTTTTTAAATCCTGGCGTATTCTATAAACTCATCATGTAGACAGTTCCCCGTTTTTATTAGGTTATAAACTATGAATATCAACGTACTGCGAACGTTGAGATACATAGTTCATAAAACCATACTTGATGTAAGCTAACGCATTTCTTTATAAATGGTTTTCATACTATGTACTTAAAAATTAAAGGGATTTATTTGAAATACGTATATGACATATTATGTATGTCAATTCGATATAAGCACAAAAACGAAATCACAGAAATCAGTTTTAGTAAAATTGTCGGTAACTGCATTGCGATGTTATCGAGAAAAGAATATATATGGTAAACATTTTTCGAAAAATAGCCATGCTGCCAATGTAACTTTGCGTGAACAAACTTTCCAAATTTTCTTTCATAGAGTCAAGTAACATATTGTGAATACCATAGTATGAAGAAATAATTATTATATTTAAAATTCTATCAAATAATGAAAGTATAAAATTAAATCTTGGATTTTGGAAAATGCTAAATTAAATTTGAAAGTCTACAATCAAATGAACTAAATCGAATTTTAAATTTGAGATATTTTTTAATTCCTTAAATCTCATCAATTCAGAAGCTTGAAAGTACCTTGTAATATTCTAATTTTCTATTTTATATTTAAGAATATTTTTCAGAATTGAATCTCAAAGTACGCAATGATTGTAGATTAACCAATTTATTGTAATAGAATTTAGTCAGTTAATGTAGTAGCCCAGATATGGGGCGGGATGTTTGAACTGATTGGCACTTCATCTGCTTTCCACAGGGATTTTCATGTTACTCGTGTATAAGACCCACATTGACTTGAGATCATAACTTTAACAAGAATCAATATTTTGTTGGTTTTCAGAAGTTTTAACCCCGACCTAGAAAATAATCGTCTCATAATCTACATGAAATATTTTGAAACTTTAACCAAATAGTGTGATCAGACAACAGGTTTATTAGGTCATCCACGGTATGATATATTAATTGACCGGTGCAATAGAAGTTTCACCAAATTGTTAAAAAAAATCATTATGGTCCAGTTTACGAGATTAAATCAGTTAAAGTTCGTTTCAAAATTTATTCGAAAATCAAATCAAACATAAATTTAAAATTTAATTAAAGTTTGATTTAAAATTTGGGTAACAATTGTACTGAACTTACAAGATCTACAACTGTGCCCAACTTCTAGAATAAATTACAATACAATAATATATATTTTTGTAAAGTATAAAACTAAAGCAAGTACCAAACCAATTCGATAGCGCCAAGAATTTAAGGATTTCATATGTTTTGCCACTAAATTAAAATATTAGGTTAAAGGAAAATGATGCTTTTTTCATTTTATATTTAAACTGTAACTAACATATATTTTCATTTTTTATTGAGAACTGTTTGCAGCTTTTCTAATCAATCGATAAATGAGAGGTCTTAGAATGTTCCACTGCCGCTTCTCAAAATGTAAATTTCTGGAACCCTTTCTCAGCAAAACAATATAAGCATAATTTTATATAATATATTTCGACAATATCGAAAAAAAATCCTAAGGTGTCTTGGGATTTCGGTATCTGTTATCTGTATCCCTAATAGGACAATTACGATAATTTATGTGTACATACATACATATGTTATATTCTTTGCACCTGAAAAATTGAAAATTAAATTAAAATCTCTTATTCTTTCTAAATATTCCTCGCATAACTTATACGCAATGACATCTTGGTACATACTTTATTTTGGTGGTAGCTTCTCAGGGTTTTCTCAAACAAAAATTTGGAAAACTCGAATTACTAGAATTTTGTCCATAACAACATTCTATGTTTTTTTATTTTGGGCAAATTTAGGACAATATTTAAGTAAATTAGTTTATAAACGTATAATTGAAAAAAAAAATTTAAGTTGGGCGCATTATTCCAGCACTCAATACCACTAATAATCTCGCGCGGTGCAATACCCGGACAAAGACATATACTTACACATTAAAAACACCCAACCGTGATTTTTAGTCACCACCGGGAATCAAACCCGAGATCCTCGATTAAAAAAGCAACTACGCTACTTATTGTGCCAACGAAAACGTATACTTACTATTTGTTTCCCTTGTCAAAATTCGATGTAGCATGTACTCGTACATATACTCGCTTATACCATTTAATTCTCTACGGCTTACTATATATTCACTGTATCAATAAATACCTATATATATGTTAATAAATATTTTATTGTTTGTCGAATATTCTACAACCATGACGTTTAACCTTTTTAAAATTTTACAATCTTTATGAATTTAACTTAATACCAAGTATTTGAAAAAGTACAAAAGTTTATAAAAACGAATAATAATTCAAAAATTTAAATTGATCCATTTTTATTTTGTAGCAAAAAAGAAATGATTTATTTTAAACTTAATATAAAAAAATTTGATTTGTGGAAAATGGAAATCATAGAATAACGTTTATAAATTTTCTTTTATGTACATAAATTTAAAAAAAAAATAAAATTGGGCGGATTTTACTCCAGCACTCAATGCCACTAATAGGCCCACGGTGCAATACCCACATTCACACTAACATTCATTCAACACATTCATCCCATTCAGACAAGTACAGTATACCACCTGCGCATTGCATAGCTCCATGTCACCCTGTACAGTGACATAGAAGATGGGCCGGCCCATGAGTTCTACATTCCAACAGAGGAGGGTCATAGATTACACTGGGTGAACGAAACGGTAATGGAAAATGAGGCGCTAAGCTTCTTCACGGATGGCTCAAAAAGGGATAGAGGGGTTGGCTGCGGGGTTTTCTGTGAGGCACTAGGGTTTAACCTCTCGATTCGTCTTCCCGACTTTTGCAGCGTTTTTCAAGCTGAACTAATCGTGATAATGGAAGTCAAGAACTGGTTGAAATATAATGTAATATTTACGAGGGATATTCGCATTTTTACGGACAGCCTGGCTGCTATTAAAACGCTACAATCATACTCCCTGACGTCAAAGGTAGCCCAGAACTGTCTCGCATCTTTAAATGAGATGGCTGATCAGTTCAACATCCGCTTGACGTGGGTGCCAGGGCATTTCAATATCGCAGGGAATGTAATTTCAGATGAGTTGGCCCGCAAGGGTACAACACGCCTAATAACCCATAGCAGGCGGGATAAAAAGATACCGCTTGCTTCATGTAAACTGCAGGAAGAAGCCATAAAAGAAACGAACAGTGAAATAATCGTTCGTGTGAAATAACCAGGCAGATCTGGCCTGGACTTGACCGGTCTAGATCAGGACTGATATCGCTCCGACGGCACCATATTGTCATGGTCGTGGGAGCTATAACGGGAACCTGCGAGCAGACTGGGTATCCCGCCCACGATTTCTGCCGCAGCTGTGGTGATGAGGAGGAGGAGGAAAATGTACTCCATCTGCTCTGCACCTGTCCTAGTTTAGCGTACAGCAGAACAAAATTTATGGGAACTTCCTCTTTGAACGATCTAACGGATCTTTGTAAGATCGAGATCCGGGACTTTAAACGCTTCTTGGTAAGCTCAGGATGGTTTAGCGAGTGAAGAGGAGGAAACTTGAATGTGGTACAGCTATGGACCAATTTTGTATCTATGATAGTCCTTTAGGACGGCCACCCTTACCTAACCTAGGGCCATAGATGTTTTCAATTTAATCACCGATCGTAATCGGGAGATGAAAAATCTCTTTTGCATCCCGCCTCTTGTTGGGATTCGAACCCGGTACCTCCCGATTCAACCGTCGGAACGTTTTAACGTCTTTAACCACTGCGCTATTTGCTCGGTACATAAATTAAATATATTATTTTAAAATTCTAAATATGTATAATTTTTAAAAATAAACAAATCACAATCAACGTTTTTAATTTGTATGTTCATACTATAACAATTGGCTTGTTACTGATTATCCGTTAAATTTAATTTTTAAGGAAATATCACTTTATATGAATTTCATTGAGAAAATTGTGAACATTTATAAATATTTAGTGTGACGATAACTTTACATAACTAGAATTTTCTTTGAACTCTACACACTCTGTTAAGGCCGAAATTGCAATTTTGACAGAAAACTAAAATTTATTTTTGTTTGTTAATCATAAAATTAGCAAATAAATCGAAAAATTTGATTTTCCAGTAAAAATTTAGATTTTTAATTGTATTTTTAACTAATTGACACAGGGCCTTAGAACATATAATGTTTATTGATACACAATGCTGCTTTATTGATTGTCTAGATATGTTAAAATGATTAACTTGTTTTTTTTGACGATACATCATTGTTGATTAAGCGCTTGGACACGATCGTTCGCATTAGAACAGTATCGATCAAAAGTGTGGCGACTAAACAAATAAATTAAAAGTTAAATTAAATACGAAAACACGAAACTTAAGCAAATCTCTAGAACAATTTTTGTTTGCTTTTAAAATTTATTTAAATAAAAATTCATTTCGCTAGATAGTAGTTAGCATATTCATTGCGTTTACATGTTTCAAAATAAACCCATGATTTGCTGCCAATTATGTTGATTTTCGTGACGTTTGTACAAAATTTGTCCTTAATTACAAAAACAACAATTAGGACCAATTTAGAACAAATTTCACACGTTTGTTTAAAAGTGTGAAGTTTGTCCTAATACTAAATAAATTAGTTTGTATTAGTGACAATAATAAACAAAATTCGGATAAACCGAATTGTTAAAAGCTATTTGTCGTATTAGCAAACGTAAAAAATTAATCTAAATACATACAATAATATTCTACCAAGAAGAATATTCTAATTCACAAAAAACCTAGTTCAAAATTTTACTCAAGGGATAAAAACGAGCATGCACTTGATTAAAGTAAATGAACGGAAACCTTAATCTCCTATTAATAAAAACAATCCTCTATCTAGTAGCTAACAACAAGATTGTATATACATTTTTGGCTAGTTGAAGACTATATCTATCTAAAAAATATTACAGCGTTCTTAAATCTAGACGATAAGTATCTTAGGACAGGGGTGTTTTACCACGTTGTATGTTACTACAAAATTGAAATATATAATATTTAAATTCCTAAGATACTTACCATCTAGATTTAAGAAAGCTTAAATATTTTTTAGCTAGATATAGTTCTCAGCTACAAAAAAATGTATATCGTTATTTGGGTACGATTCTTGGTTCAGCAGGGCGATTTTTTTTAAAATTTTGAATTTGTACTGAACGAGAACGTATACTTACTATTTGTTTTCCTTGTCAAAATCTAGCATTTGAATAGATGTACTCGTACATGTACTCGCTTACACCATTTTATTCTCTACGGTTTACTATATATTCACTGTATCAATAAATACCTATATGTATGTTAATAAATATTTTATTGTTTGTCGAATATTTCACAACCATGACGTTAAACCTTTTTAAAATTTTACAATCTTTATCAACGTAACTTGATACCAGGTATTTGAAAAAGTACAAAAGTTTATAAAAACGAATAATAATTCAAAAATTTAAATTATTCCATTTTTATTTTGTAGCAAAAAAGAAATGATTTATTTTAAACTTAATACAAAAAAATTTGATTTGTGGAAAATGGAAATCATAGAATAACGTTTATAAATTTTCTTTTATGTATATAAATTAAATATATTAATTTAAAATCTAAATATAATTTTTAAAAATAAACAAATCACAATCCTTTTTAATTTGTATGTTCATACTTTAACAATTGGCTTGTTCGTGATTATCCGTTGAATTTAATTTTTAAGGAAATATCGCTTTATATGCATTTGATTGAGAAAATTGTGAACATTTATAAATATTTAGTGTGACGGTAACTTTACATAACTAAAATTTTCTTTGAACCCTACACACTCTGTTAAGTACATATAATGTTTATTGATACACAATGCTGCTTTATCGATTGTATAGATATGTTAATTCCGATTTTTCTCCTCTGCAAGCAATAAAAATCATAAAAATTGATAACTTTTTTTTTGACGATACATCATTCTAGGAATAAGCGTTTGGACACGATCGTTCGCATTAGAACAGTATCGATCAAAAGTGTGGCGACTAAAAAATAAAACAAAACTTTAATTAAATGCGAAAACAAAAAACTTAATCACATCTCTAGAACAATTTTTGATTGCTTTTAAAATTTATTTAAATAAAAATTCATTTCGCTAGATAGTAGTATAGTATATATTCTTTGCGTTTTTATGTTTAAAGATAAGTAAAGTACATAATTTACTGCCATATATTTATGTTGATTCAACAAAAACAACAATTAGGACAAATATAGAACAAATTTCACACGTCTGTTTAAAAGTGTGAAGTTTGTCTTAATACTAAATAAATTTGTTTGTATTAGTGACAATAATAAACAAAATTCGGATAAACCGATCAATTGTTGAAAGCTATTTGTCTTATTAGCAAACGTAAAAAATTAATCTAAATACAATAATATTCATCCAAGAAGCATATTCCAATTCACAAAAAAACTAGTGCAAAACTTTTCTCAAGGGATAAAAACTTGATTATAGTAGATGAACGGAAACCTTAATGGTTCTGTTAATAAAAACAATCCTCTATCTAATACCTAAGTGACTTCGGACAAGATTGTATACACATCTTTGGCTAGATAAGGCCGATTTTTTTTAAATTTTGAATTTGTACTAAAATACTAGGTTGTAACATGCACTCTTGTCCGATGTCACTTAACTTTAAGGTTTTGAATTTCTACTCAATTTTTTTTGTGTATACTTACGGGTTTTTTAAGTTCGGCAATATTACATTTTCAATTATTCTTCTTGCAAAATTAATACAAGCTTGGGAAAAAATTCATAATAACGAGAGATTTATAATTTTTACTAATACATTCTCATATAAAAAAATTAGGATAATTTTAGGACAACTTCACGCCTGTTTAGGACAATTTTAGGACAACTTCACATCTGTCTCTTTGGAATCGCATGTGGCAGAGACAAAAGGTACTACTACTGTGAAGACGCTAGAGTCGTGGGACGCAAATAGCAGTGGTTAGCATGCCAAGATAGGTAGCAGAGCAAGTCTCAGCAAGACGCAAACTAAGGATCCGATGGGTGATTTGTCGTATAAAAGAGGCTGTTAGGTGTTTCGGTAAAGTGTTTAAAATTTGAGTTTGGTCACCTGGCGCAAAAATGTAGGAGTGAAAAAGACAGATATAAACTATGTATAAACTGTGGTAAAGAAGGTCATATTGCAAAACAGTCCAATAATGACCCAAAATGTGCGCTTTGTAGCGAGGAAGCTGTTGGGGAAAATAAACATGCAATGGGTAGGTGAAAGTGCCCTGCATATAAGAAGGCGCTAGATAGGAAGCTGGTCAAATGAGATTGATACCAGTGGCGATGTTGAATGTTGGTAGGGATGGCGCTAGCTCGGTAATTGATCTCACATGGATTGAGTTTAAATGAATATTATTCACTTTTATGTTTTTTGTGTAATCTATTGTCACTAGATAATTTATTTTAAAATAAACTTTTAGTTTTAGTTTTTGATTTTATAGCTTTATTCTTCCTTATTGTTACAATATTTAATTTTGATTTTTCGGTATATCGATTTCGACTTGCGTCTTCCTCCAGTACCTTTTTAAAACTATTGGAATAGTTTTAAAAAGGTACTGAGGAAGACGCAAGTCGAAATCGATAAACCGAAAAATCAAAATTAAATATTGGAACAATAAGGAAGAAAAACTGAAAGATTTAGTTTTATTTTAAAATAAATCACATGGATTAACGTAACATACACACATTATAGTGACCACTAGGCTATTATCTGTGAAATAAAAGATATGTATAAGGACAGAAGGTTCGCTCATATTCGACAAAAAAGATTATTTAGTGGAAACTATGTTTGATTTAAAGTTATTTGACTACCTGCTGAAGGACAATTGTCTGGAACTGCGGATAGCAACGTGAATCAATTCGTAAACTATATAACAAGAGCTTGTGATGCAGCAATGCCACGGAAATCGAAGGATAATCGGAAAAAAATGTCCCTAGTGTTTTGGTAGACCGAGGAAATAGCCCAGCTTCGTAGAAATGCCTTTGAGCAAGACGTTTATACCAACGTGCAAGATTGGAAACTATGGACGACCTACGCAAACAGTACTGTGTCATCCGCTCTATACTCAAGTGTGCAATTAAAACAAGAAAACAAAGATGTTTCCAACTTAAAGGAAAGGAGGTTCTAAAAAGTATTGTGCGATAGTAACTTTAGATGTGAAAAATGCATATAACTCGGTGACAGAAATCTGCAATTGCAGTATAAGAGTAATTCAGGATTAGTTATCATCTGTCGGTTTACAGTCGGTGGAGCACAAAACAGAAGCAGTGCTAATCACCAGTAGTAAAAGGTTAGAATTCATGACGGTGGAAGTTGGTGGTCAACTGATTTAGTCAAAACAATTTATTAATTATCTAGGATTAATAATTAATGCTAGAATGTCCTTTAAATCGCTTTTGGATACCGTTGGGCAAAAAGCTGGAAAAGTTAATGCGAATTATGTAAAACGCAGGGGTTGCGTCAGAGCCGCAAACTGTTACTGAGTGTGCTAACATCTATTTTGATGTATAGAGCACGAATTTGTGTCAGTGCTATGGAGAGAAGTACTTACAACCAACCGGTGGCATCTGTTTAAATGTTAAGCGCTTTGAGAGTGGTTAGTGCATTTAGAACGGTATCAGATGAAGCCTTGTATCTATCGGCGGGTATGCCTCCAATTGACTTATTGGCTAAAGAATGTATTCTCGCCGTGCAAATGGGGATAAAAGAGAAATTCGTATTGTGGCTTGCACAGAGACCGTTATCATGTGGCTGCAGCATTGGGACAGCTCGGGAAAAGGTCGGTGGACACATCGTTTAGTCTAGTAAGTTTAAGCTTTTTACTTTTTATTTAATTTGTATCTAGTTTCACAAATTATTAATTTTATTTTGTTTTATTTCAATTTTATTAAGATTATAAAAAGTTTATTAATTTTGTATATAACATATCTTAATTTTGTAATTAATTAATTTAATTCATTTATTTATTTCCTCAATGATTTTTATTTATTTATTTGAACTACTAAATTATTTTTATTAATTTTTATTTTTATTTTAAATTGATTAAAAAAAATAATAATATTTGTATTATAATTTTACTAATTTTTAATAACAAAACATTAAACTACTTTTCAAATTAAGTTAAAAATTATTAGTAATTTAGTTTTTGTTTTTTTTTTATGAACCACCATTAATATTTAATTTTTGTATTCATCACCCATAAATGTCTTGATTTGAATTCAACAACAAAAAAAAAAACTTTTAATCTAGGCACTTTGGTGTGGCTAATTTTTATCTTTAAACTATCCGATACCAATTTTTAATGATGATCTTCACATCAAACTCACGAACCGAATGTCAATCTCATTCTGCATATCATTCTTCAAAAAAACTATTCATCGTTAAAAACACAAAATTCATCGTACCAACCGTGCAAAAAAAACGCATTTTTATTTTTTTATTTGACTCACGTAGTAGTGACCCTAAAAATCCTAATCCATTCAAAACCCCAAAAAACCAATATCGTTCATCAACAAAAAAAACTGGGGCCCTACTATCACTTTCGACAACGATTTTCGACGACGGTCGTTTTCCTATAGTAGGCAAAGGAAGAAAAAGGTAGACAATAGTAAATTTATAATATTGTTTTCCTTTTTCTTCCTTTGCCTACTATAGGAAAACGACCGTCGTCGAAAATCGTTGTCGAAAGTGATAGTAGGGCCCCTGATTTGTAATGCAAATACACAAATAAGAAACAACAGTGTTGTTTCAACCCCTAATAATAATTCAGTTGGTATAGTGCCCTATTGTTGCATGAAACTTCTATTCAAAAGTAACTTTCGTGAGAAGTTTGTAAGCGAGTGAAAGATAATTTATAAGACAGTGAACATGTTTTGTTTACGGTATATAATAGTAGTCTAGACTTTAGACAAATATATATATTTTTTGTAGGCATTGTGTATTTAATACACATGCTAAATTCATATGTATACGTATACTATTTATTGTTATATTATAGTGACCATATTCTTAATACATACCAATTTACATTATACTTACGAGTATAATATACATACTTATGTATGTATACACTCAAATCGAAAATATATATCTTTAGAGAGAAGGGGTATTCCGCGCGAAATTTTGGGAAGAAAATAGGTTGAAGCTGCAATTCGCACATAAAATTATGGGAACTTTTTTTAGAGCGAGAACTGCACGGTAAAATCGGTTAATACTGAAAGAAGCCTTAAATTCAGCTATATCTACAGTAAAAATCGGCAGCAAAGTAATTTTTCTATTCGAAGTTGCCATATGATGTCCACACTTATGGCGCATTTTTTTCGCTACTCTAAAGTTGAATTTGAAGATTTAACCTTTAAAAATACCTTTTTAACGGTATTGACCGTTTAAAAAAACTTATTAAACCTATTCATATGATTAGGAGTGTAGATAGAGTATAGCAATCTATGTATGTGCCATGAACATATATTGCAGAAACTACCATATAAAAACAGGAAAACAAATCCATTAGGGTTTCTTATCAGTTGTTGTTTTGTAAACAATTCCAACTCATAAGCAACATATTGTTTATTTTTGATATAAATATAAAACGTTCACAGGAATTTATATATAAAAATGCTATTTATATATAAATTCCTATGAACGTCTTATATTTATATATACAGGAATAAAAATCTCATCTGGATATATGAGGTTTGTTCTTATTATGATATTACCCTCATTTGGTTTTTGTAATAAAAAATTTAAATGAAAAACTTAATATTATTTTTTATAAACCTAGACGATGGTTTTGTGTTGTTTGAATGTTTGCTGTTGTAATAAATTATGATTAGGTTCTCGTCGGAAGTATGTGCGGTAATATAATAGAAAATAAAATTAAATAACAGTCCTAATTTACAAACCTACTTAAATAAGCAAATGTTTTTAAAACAATAACGTGTCGCAATTAATGTCGCAATTTTAAGTTTTGTTTGCAAATATAAAAATCCATTTAAATTAAATACTAAAAGATTCAATAAAATACAACGTTTTGCTTTCCAAAAGAAATGTTCTGTTTAAATAGATTTCATAACTTATAACTCCTCATCGTTTTTTTCATTATTTATGTATACATTTTATTTATCGATGGATAAAACATTAAAAAGTTTTAATGGAAACAACAAATTTACATCTTGGTGTATTATGGCTGATTTACATTCAAGGAATATTTCATTTTGTAAAAAGATGAGATACTAAATTAAAAAATCATTTAAGGCTCTACTTTACTCAGTTTGCGAAAACCTGTGTATCGTACAAATCGTTTTATGGCCACATAAACTTACGTATTGACTTAATTTTTTTTATAGCAAAGTTAAATATATTTGCAAGCGAGTAAAAGCGGTTTTTTTTAAATTCGCTATAGTTTTCTCGTAATTAAGCCTCAAAATTGATGAATTTTTGACAAAAAACATTTACTCACAAACCAAATTTATCAATATTTTCCGGTAATAATCTGTAAAAGTTTTATATATGGGTACATTCTGGAAGATATTATCTAGCGTTTAATAAACGTTTTTATAAAAAAAATTCGTTCTAATAAGCGAGAAAATTGAGATTGAATTGAAACAAAAAATGAAAACAAAATATGGACAAATCAATTTATTGAAAAAAATGTATCTTCGATGTAAAAATGGTTTAGGAATCAACTAAATATCGTGTGTTTTTTAGTTCACCGTTTTTTAATAAGATGTCATATGTGGCAAAAAAGAAACAAATTTTTTTTTTCGTGTATTATTTTGTAAATTTCGATAGCGGAGAAATTAACTTTTTTTAATACAGGATGACGATATTCGTGTTTCTGTTAGAACAGATGAAAACATGCACGTTCAAAATTATTTAATGTTGTAGCCCTTTTTAACATTTTTTGTTTAGTTTTTAAATTAAAAAATATATTTTTGGATGTTTTTTAAGGCCATTGCTGGTCCTTTACTGTATCAACAATATGGCTCTAGCGGTTTCAATCCTGAGCTTGGTCTTCATACTGTCGCTGAGATCTTACATCAAGTACAATATTAGGGATATTCATCAAATCTCGATATTGTACAGAGCTTGGTATGTAACGGGTGATTTTTTAAGAGCTTGAGAACTTTTTTTTAAAAAAAAACGCATAAAATTTGCAAAATCTCATCGGTTCTTTATTTGAAACGTTAGATTGGTCCATGACATTTACTTTTTGAAGATAATTTCATTTAAATGTTGACCACGGCTGCGTCTTAGGTGGTCCATTCGGAAAGTCCAATTTTGGGCAACTTTTTCGAGCATTTCGGCCGGAATAGCCCGAATTTCTTCGGAAACGTTGTCTTCCAAAACTGGAATAGTTGCTGGCTTATAACATTTATAACATTTACTTCGCGTTTTGAGCCGTAAATCACACGCATGATTCTTTTCTCAAATGTAAGGAGCCATCTCTCATTCTCGTCCGTCAGTGCTCATCTTTCACATCCATACATAACCGGACTTGATTAATGCTTTGTAATGCTTCAGCTTCACGGGCAGGTGTTTAGATTTTAGGCTTTAGAAGATACAAATTACGAAAGCCAGATGCCAGCCACCCACACTGTTATCGTGAGTGATAAGACAGCCCAAATAATTGGACCTCCTCACTCCCTCAAACGTGTAGTGGCTACCACTAAAATCTGATGTGCAAATGTCCCCTATATAATCAGAAATCATTGATCTGGAGTCCAACAATATTTAGATAGAATCATCCGCAGGGAAAGATTTGATCAGTGACTGAGCGATTCGGACGAAATCCTCCTTGATAGTCACCAATTAAGCCCTCCGCTCGAAAGGTGATTCTAACCAATATAATGTAGGACAGTAACTTGTGTGCTGTGCAAAGGAGGGCTATATCGCGATAATTCTCACACTTCAGGCGGTCTCTCTTCTTAAATATGGGGCATATCGCAACCACTTTCCATTCATCGCAGGCATCGTCTTTTCAGCCTATAACCAAAATTCGGTTATAGTTGAAATCCACAGCAACCATTTTGGCCTACCGACTATGAAAATCATTTTCATCATTGGATGGAAACCATAGCATAAATGTGTTTTTCTTGAAACTTTTTTAAATATTTCCTGTATAATAAAAATGTCCATTTCATTTCAGACATTTCATTTCAGCAGATTCAGAGTTGAATTACAAACCATTGAAAGCAGCTCAAATTATCAATGCAGCAAGTATGCTACACTATGTTTTCATACTTCGTAACGTAGAATTTGATGGATCATTGTTTGATGCAAAAGACCATTTCGAAAATATTGTAACTGATCTACACATCGTCGAACCTTCCAAAGAAAAGCGAAAACAATTAGAGACCGAAAAAAATGCGTTTAACTATATTTTACGTTCTAATTCTATATTTTCTAATAGTTGCGCCTTAAGGTTGGTTCGCGGGGTCAACTATTTATCCGAGTTATTTACATCAGAGCTCTAATCTCGTCTTTAGCGTCTTTCTGCTTCATCCAATTCCGTCCCTACAGTTTTTTCGTCGACGAATGAGATTAATTTAGCTGATGATCATCTGCTGGCCTTGCTTTAAGTAATTATGAAACCGATCATGAAATGGTAATAATTTTATCGTACCAAGACGAAAATAGTTTATGCGAGGAAACAAATGATGACGATAACTGGTTACGTCTCATTAAAAATTTAAAATCTTATAGCCGTTCGGAAGCCACATTACAATCAGATATTAATTACATACAAAGCCAACATAATTCGTTTGATTTTGCACGAACAATACAAATTAATGGCTCAATTTTTAATGATGACAAGGGAGAATTTAAAATTGAATTTACCTTCTAGATCCTCACTCATCAGATGGCAACCCATTAAATATCTTTCACCTGGATTAAATGAAAACATGTTGCTAACAATTCTACATAAAGTGAGTGATTTACCAAAAGAGTCGAGAGAAACCGTCTTACTGTTTGATGAAATACAATAAAGTACAATATTTATTCCGACGAAATAAATGGTTTTGTAGGTTTTGGTCTGGAACGCGAATTATAAGACTTACTTATACTTACAGAAAATTTAAATTGCTTTAAAATTTGGAATCACTGCAAGAAAACAATAAAAAATATTTTATTACGAACAAAATTTTATTCTATTGCGTTTTTTCAATTACGCTTTATCTATTGCGAACTCATCATGTTGGAATAAATTTGTACGGTATCTCTTTTTCCTCATTTCACTAGCTATCGGAAATAAAAAAATGGTGCTACTTTAACGAATAAATGAATAAAAATAGAATAGAGCAGGCTGTGTTCACAATAGAAATTGTGGAATTAAGTGCCAATCGAAGTTAAAAAGTTAAATATTTCAACTGTGGTGAAAATAAAAAAAATTTCTTCACTTTTAACTGGTTTGCTGTGCCAATTGAATATAAGATTCTTGAATGAAAATAAAGTTAAAATCTTATAAACAATGAGCAAAGGTTTTATAAAATATTTGCATAATTTGTGCAAAATATACAAAAATTTAATTGAGGTTCTGTCAAAGTACCAAAAAAAACTTTATAGTGTACAAAATATTTACAAGTTGGCGTGGTTGTCACCAAATCATTGAATTATCTGTGGATTAAAAAGGTTAATGTACTTGCTATTATTTACATCAAATTGAAAAATTACGCGACCAATTAAAGTTTAAGCTGAATTGAGGTATTGAATAACTCTCATAGTAATTCTTCAATTTGATGTGAATTTGAATAATTCCGTAATCGAAATGCGCCATAGAAAAATTCTGATCAGTGGCATGGTAAACGCCAAAGAGTAGTTTTTAACCTGGAATCAAAACTAGACTTGACCAATTAAAGATTAAGGCAAAATTAAACTTTTAGTACTTTCACATTATGTCCCATAGTAAATTTTAAAATTTGATGTACATTTGAATAATTTCGTACTCAAAAATTCGTCATAGAAAAATTTTAATTCAGGCTTGGAAAACATCAAAGAGTTGTTCTTCAACCTGGAATCAAAACTAGACTTGACCAATTAAAGATTAAGCTGAATTGATCCTTTTATTCTTTTGAATAAATTCATAGTAATTTTTCAATTTGAGTTTTATTTGATAAATCATATTATACTGATTTTTACAATATTTTTATTTAAATGTAAAATATTAAGAAATATTTTAAATTTAAATTTTCGTTTTCTTTGATTTCATGATATCTTAATTGTTATCTAATACACAAATCATTGTTTTAGTACAGCAAACAAAATATCCATGATACAAACCACTATAACCACAGTCATTTTCGTGCTAACTTTTCGAGCTAACGTCCCACCGGTCTATTTTGGATGTTTCGGAAAAGCTTTAACTTGGCCTAATTGAGATAATCAACTTATCTAAAATATGTGAAAGTTACTTAATTTTTTCTTTAATTCCAAATCGCTTGAATTCAAATATTCAATCTCTTCACTCAGGAAATTAGGTACTTGATATGATTGTTAACTATTTATTTGTTATTCGTTTCTTTTCGTTATATCAAAAATTCAATATTATTTATATAATTCCATTTTATGTTTATCTATTACTTAAAATTTTAATTCGAATAGTAATTTTACTATCCAGAATTGTATCCTCTATCACCCTTCTCTATATTTTATCGGCACTATCGAGTGCGCTCTTTTAATTTGTATGCTAATGTTTTTAATTTAAATTCATATTAAGCCTTTACATAAAGAATGCAATTAATTAATAATTGGTGTGTTCCAATGGAATGAGTAAACTACTCAAAAGTACTTGTATCTACTCGCAGCTACTCATACTCAAATGGTATTTCCATTGTTTATCCATTGCTATTTCCAAATAGCGTTCCATTGAACATCTACTCACAAGTACTTGTGAGTAGTTTACTCATGCCATTGGAACACACCAATTATTACTGAAAATACATTTAAAAAATATTTATGCATTAAAACAAATAAAATAAATAAACATACTACATACATTATAACATGTACAATGTACATACTCGTATATAGCAAAATATGCACATATGTACATATATACTACACACATTTTAATATGTACATACTCCTATATTACAAAATATGCATTTTACAAAAATTTATAAACGAAATGCATTCATTTTTATTAAATATTATTTTAATTCGTTAATATTTAATTTATATTTTTCCATATCATTCATTTATGGTTAATTGTATCCTACGGGTATCATAATATAATCAAGACGATACAAATATTTACAAAATAACAACAATTATTATTACAGTTTTTTTAAAGGCAATTTTTTGGAATTTGGAAGCGATCAAACCATTTCATTTTCCCGACGAATAGATTCTCGACTGAAGTTAACAGAAAAATTTCAGCGTTCAGAAATCATTATCGACATAACTTACAACTAATGAAAAATTAAGTATAATTTCAAAATTATAATAATTTTTGTAATATGTATAATTATTAATTTCAGTTTTTTTTTTATTTCTTTATATTTCAACAAATTTTAAAATGTTAGCAAAAGATTAATACATACTATAATCTACCTTTTATTATCGCGAAATGGCTCATATTCGATAATTGGAGTAGCTGGCACTTGCAATTTGTTGTGTAAGCGGGATATCAATTTGGGTTACCATCCTAATATAGAACTTCTATCTGTCTTCTAACTTCTACCCCTATCCACCTTATTATAGGTATGAAATGGCCCAGACTCAAACATTTGGGTAGATGGCACTTATGAGTTGTCGTGTAAGGGGTTTATCAATTTGAGATACCACCCAAATAAAAATAAACCCTTTGATGATCAGGGGGATCAGGTTGAAAATAATAAAAATCCCCACCCACCTTTTAAAGCTATGAAATGGTTTATATTCGAAAATTCGGGTAGGTGGTACTTCTGATTAGTCGTATAAGCGGGTTATCAGTTTGGGTTAAGACATAGGTAGAGATGAATCATTCTGAATAATAGACAATGATGGAATTAAGAGCTTATTTCGTATATTTTAATTGATTGTTCAGAAACTTTAGTTTTTCACTTTACCGTGGCTTGTAACAGTCAAAACGGAAAAGCCAAATTCAATTTAACGAATTTTTGCACGAAATATCATTGAAATTTATGTTGAAGTTGTAAAATCTGATTTTCGATAGCTACTTTAGCACACAACTGGTGCGCTCTTGTGTTTGTCGTGATATCTCGGTCGATGCCATCCATTATTGCAGTTTCCGGTATGGTATATCTATAATTTACAATTTCATCCTGAAAAAGTCATTTAAATAGTTTGGTTTCATAACTAATCAATCTTTTAAAATTTAATAATTATTATATTTATTGCCCATACTGCACGCATCATTTAAACCAATTTTAGAATTATTTAAAATATTTTATTTTAAGACCGTACTATATCTAAATTCATAAGATAAATTTATAATTAATAAATTAGTAATAAATATAATAACAACTAAAAAATACACATACGAGTACGATGGAAAAATCTATGTTCAATGTATGGAGCAGCGACTGAAAATTGCGTAAGCTGAGTTCCCCAAAATCGAAGTGGTAAAGATACTATAACTATATATGTTAAATTATTTATATGCGTCAATTACTTAATTATAAGTTTTTGTTTCAGCTGCAATGTATGGTATCAACGAAACAAACTTGGTACTTGAACTCAATGGAGCCGACATATGTGAAAACAACGTTTTAGAACATATAATTAAATCCCACCCGGACTCCACATTTATAGTAATTAACGACAACGAGCAGTGGAATTCAACTAGTGCAGAAACTTCAACCGGTATTGAAATCGAAAACGTTAATGTAAATTAAAATATTTTAAACTTAATTCTTTGTTTTTAGGCAGCAAACACAACGTATTATCTGTAATATTGTTGACGAATCTGTTAGCAATTCATCACTTTTCGTTGGTACCAATGACGATCTTGACGATAGATATTCTGATGACACACTTTGAGTAGCACAACTATATCATCAACATGAAGCACCAATTCCGAATGTGGATAATTATATTCAAATTTTGAAATAGCTAGGTAAATGAATAAATGTCTTTGCCAACATCATCGTAGACGAATTACGGGCTTCGTCACTGTATATACCAATAGGTGTCTTTCGGTCGGTAGCTCCAAGAGCAGCTGAAGTTTATCCCGATTCCATCATAGAGATGGACAGCGAAGGAAAATTTTTAACCACCGAACTATTAGCGCTTATTTCTAAAATGAAAAACCGAAATAACACATTAAACCGCCAACCAAAACAGTAAAGTCTCTTGCCTAAGCATATCAAATATTGAAAAACAACAAACGTAAAAATCGACTGGCTCTAATTGGCAACCATTTGAAAGCGACAAAAGTTCTGTTTCAGCAATTATATATTTAAACAAAAATATTTACAAGAAATCCATGAAAAGGGCGAAATATCTGCAAAAGAACGCCAATTGGTAGAAAATTGCATGAGCGACTGTTTTGCCGCACAACAAACTTATTTAACTAATCCAGAGAATATACCGGAAATTACAGATGTTTTGAAAGAATGGCCATATTTGTTCGACATAATTTCAAGCATGTGAAGTTATCCCAGTTTTTCATCCCAGAAAAAAATAAAATGTTCATCAGGCAATACAATTTCATCCCATCCCAGTTTTTTTCTTTTATGTATAACAAATAACATAAAATAATTTTTTCCATTTATTCTATCCCATCCCAGTTTTTTAATAATTTTTTTGATTTTCTTTTACAATTTTTAATACATATGTATGGTATAAAATAAATGTATATAAAATATTGTACTACACTACTATCTCCTAAAAACTCAGAGGGCCAAAAACTTTGAGAACTGTTTTGAGATGGTTAAGGTTAGGACTAATTTTTGGCGTAGAGAACAGATCAAGTCTATGCACAGAATTTTTGCAAATGGCCAATTTCTAATGGGCCCATATAAAAAATGTATATAAAATATTGTACTACACTACTATCTCCTAAAAACTCAGAGGGCCAAAAACTTTGAGAACTGTTTTGAGATGGTTAAGGTTAGGACTAATTTTTGGCGTAGAGAACAGATCAAGTCTATGCACAGAATTTTTGCAAATGGCCAATTTCTAATGGGCCCATATAAAAAATGTATATGAAATATTGTACTACACTACTATCTCCTAAAAACTCAGAGGGCCAAAAACTTTGAGAACTGTTTTGAGATGGTTAAGGTTAGGACTAATTTTTGGCGTAGAGAACAGATCAAGTCTATGCACAGAATTTTTGCAAATGGCCAATTTCTAATGGGCCCATATAAAAAATGTATATGAAATATTGTACTACACTACTATCTCCTAAAAACTCAGAGGGCCAAAAACTTTGAGAACTGTTTTGAGATGGTTAAGGTTAGGACTAATTTTTGGCGTAGAGAACAGATCAAGTCTATGCACAGAATTTTTGCAAATGGCCAATTTCTAATGGGCCCATATAAAAAATGTATATGAAATATTGTACTACACTACTATCTCCTAAAAACTTAGAGGGCCAAAAACTTTGAGAATTGTTTTGAGATGGTTAAGGTTAGGACTAATTTTTGGCGTAGAGAACAGATCAAGTCTATGCACAGAATTTTTGCAAATGGCCAATTTCTAATGGGCCCATATAAAAAATGTATATGAAATATTGTACTACACTACTATCTCCTAAAAACTCAGAGGGCCAAAAACTTTGAGAACTGTTTTGAGATGGTTAAGGTTAGGACTAATTTTTGGCGTAGAGAACAGATCAAGTCTATGCACAGAATTTTTGCAAATGGCCAATTTCTAATGGGCCCATATAAAAAATGTATATGAAATATTGTACTACACTACTATCTCCTAAAAACTCAGAGGGCCAAAAACTTTGAGAACTGTTTTGAGATGGTTAAGGTTAGGAATAATTTTTAGCGTAGAGAACAGATCAAGTCTATGCACAGAATTTTTGCAAATGGCCAATTTCTAATGGGCCCATATAAAAAATGTATATGAAATATTGTACTACACTACTATCTCCTAAAAACTCAGAGGGCCAAAAACTTTGAGAACTGTTTTGAGATGGTTAAGGTTAGGACTAATTTTTGGCGTAGAGAACAGATCAAGTCTATGCACAGAATTTTTGCAAATGGCCAATTTCTAATGGGCCCATATAAAAAATTTATATGAAATATTGTACTACACTACTATCTCCTAAAAACTTAGAGGGCCAAAAACTTTGAGAACTGTTTTGAGATGGTTAAGGTTAGGACTAATTTTTGGCGTAGAGAACAGATCAAGTCTATGCACAGAATTTTTGCAAATGGCCAATTTCTAATGGGCCCATATAAAAAATGTATATGAAATATTGTACTACACTACTATCTCCTAAAAACTCAGAGGGCCAAAAACTTTGAGAACTGTTTTGAGATGGTTAAGGTTAGGACTAATTTTTGGCGTAGAGAACAGATCAAGTCTATGCACAGAATTTTTGCAAATGGCCAATTTCTAATGGGCCCATATAAAAAATGTATATGAAATATTGTACTACACTACTATCTCCTAAAAACTCAGAGGGCCAAAAACTTTGAGAACTGTTTTGAGATGGTTAAGGTTAGGACTAATTTTTGGCGTAGAGAACAGATCAAGTCTATGCACAGAATTTTTGCAAATGGCCAATTTCTAATGGGCCCATATAAAAAATGTATATGAAATATTGTACTACACTACTATCTCCTAAAAACTTAGAGGGCCAAAAACTTTGAGAATGGTTTTGAGATGGTTAAGGTTAGGACTAATTTTTGGCGTAGAGAACAGATCAAGTCTATGCACAGAATTTTTGCAAATGGCCAATTTCTAATGGGCCCATATAAAAAATGTATATGAAATATTGTACTACACTACTATCTCCTAAAAACTCAGAGGGCCAAAAACTTTGAGAACTGTTTTGAGATGGTTAAGGTTAGGACTAATTTTTGGCGTAGAGAACAGATCAAGTCTATGCACAGAATTTTTGCAAATGGCCAATTTCTAATGGGCCCATATAAAAAATGTATATGAAATATTGTACTACACTACTATCTCCTAAAAACTCAGAGGGCCAAAAACTTTGAGAACTGTTTTGAGATGGTTAAGGTTAGGACTAATTTTTGGCGTAGAGAACAGATCAAGTCTATGCACAGAATTTTTGCAAATGGCCAATTTCTAATGGGCCCATATAAAAAATGTATATGAAATATTGTACTACACTACTATCTCCTAAAAACTCAGAGGGCCAAAAACTTTGAGAACTGTTTTGAGATGGTTAAGGTTAGGACTAATTTTTGGCGTAGAGAACAGATCAAGTCTATGCACAGAATTTTTGCAAATGGCCAATTTCTAATGGGCCCATATAAAAAATGTATATGAAATATTGTACTACACTACTATCTCCTAAAAACTTAGAGGGCCAAAAACTTTGAGAATGGTTTTGAGATGGTTAAGGTTAGGACTAATTTTTGGCGTAGAGAACAGATCAAGTCTATGCACAGAATTTTTGCAAATGGCCAATTTCTAATGGGCCCATATAAAAAATGTATATGAAATATTGTACTACACTACTATCTCCTAAAAACTTAGAGGGCCAAAAACTTTGAGAATGGTTTTGAGATGGTTAAGGTTAGGACTAATTTTTGGCGTAGAGAACAGATCAAGTCTATGTACAGAATTTTTGCAAATGGCCAATTTCTAATGGGCCCATATAAAAAATGTATATGAAATATTGTACTACACTACTATCTCCTAAAAACTTAGAGGGCCAAAAACTTTGAGAATGGTTTTGAGATGGTTAAGGTTAGGACTAATTTTTGGCGTAGAGAACAGATCAAGTCTATGCACAGAATTTTTGCAAATGGCCAATTTCTAATGGGCCCATATAAAAAATGTATATGAAATATTGTACTACACTACTATCTCCTAAAAACTTAGAGGGCCAAAAACTTTGAGAATGGTTTTGAGATGGTTAAGGTTAGGACTAATTTTTGGCGTAGAGAACAGATCAAGTCTATGTACAGAATTTTTGCAAATGGCCAATTTCTAATGGGCCCATATAAAAAATGTATATGAAATATTGTACTACACTACTATCTCCTAAAAACTCAGAGGGCTAAAAACTTTGAGAACTGTTTTGAGATGGTTAAGGTTAGGACTAATTTTTGGCGTAGAGAACAGATCAAGTCTATGTACAGAATTTTTGCAAATGGCCAATTTCTAATGGGCCCATATAAAAAATGTATATGAAATATTGTACTACACTACTATCTCCTAAAAACTCAGAGGGCCAAAAACTTTGAGAACTGTTTTGAGATGGTTAAGGTTAGGACTAATTTTTGGCGTAGAGAACAGATCAAGTCTATGCACAGAATTTTTGCAAATGGCCAATTTCTAATGGGCCCATATAAAAAATGTATATGAAATATTGTACTACACTACTATCTCCTAAAAACTCAGAGGGCCAAAAACTTTGAGAACTGTTTTGAGATGGTTAAGGTTAGGACTAATTTTTGGCGTAGAGAACAGATCAAGTCTATGCACAGAATTTTTGCAAATGGCCAATTTCTAATGGGCCCATATAAAAAATGTATATGAAATATTGTACTACACTACTATCTCCTAAAAACTTAGAAGGCCAAAAACTTTGAGAATGGTTTTGAGATGGTTAAGGTTAGGACTAATTTTTGGCGTAGAGAACAGATCAAGTCTATGCACAGAATTTTTGCAAATGGCCAATTTCTAATGGGCCCATATAAACAATGTATATGAAATATTGTACTACACTACTATCTCCTAAAAACTCAGAGGGCCAAAAACTTTGAGAACTGTTTTAAGATGGTTAAGGTTAGGACTAATTTTTGGCGTAGAGAACAGATCAAGTCTATGTACAGAATTTTTGCAAATGGCCAATTTCTAATGGGCCCATATAAAAAATGTACTACACTACTATCTCCGAAAAACTTAGAGGGCCAAAAACTTTGAGAACTGTTTTGAGATGGTTAAGGTTAGGACTAATTTTTGGCGTAGAGAACAGATCAAGTCTATGCACAGAATTTTTGCAAATGGCCAATTTCTAATGGGCCCATATAAAAAATGTATATGAAATATTGTACTACACTACTATCTCCTAAAAACTCAGAGGGCCAAAAACTTTGAGAACTGTTTTGAGATGGTTAAGGTTAGGACTAATTTTTGGCGTAGAGAACAGATCAAGTCTATGCACAGAATTTTTGCAAATGGCCAATTTCTAATGGGCCCATATAAAAAATGTATATGAAATATTGTACTACACTACTATCTCCTAAAAACTTAGAGGGCCAAAAACTTTGAGAATGGTTTTGAGATGGTTAAGGTTAGGACTAATTTTTGGCGTAGAGAACAGATCAAGTCTATGCACAGAATTTTTGCAAATGGCCAATTTCTAATGGGCCCATATAAAAAATGTATATGAAATATTGTACTACACTACTATCTCCTAAAAACTCAGAGGGCCAAAAACTTTGAGAACTGTTTTGAGATGGTTAAGGTTAGGACTAATTTTTGGCGTAGAGAACAGATCAAGTCTATGTACAGAATTTTTGCAAATGGCCAATTTCTAATGGGCCCATATAAATAATGTACTACACTACTATCTCCGAAAAACTTAGAGGGCCAAAAACTTTGAGAACTGTTTTGAGATGGTTAAGGTTAGGACTAATTTTTGGCGTAGAGAACAGATCAAGTCTATGCACAGAATTTTTGCAAATGGCCAATTTCTAATGGGCCCATATAAAAAATGTATATGAAATATTGTACTACACTACTATCTCCTAAAAACTCAGAGGGCCAAAAACTTTGAGAACTGTTTTGAGATGGTTAAGGTTAGGACTAATTTTTGGCGTAGAGAACAGATCAAGTCTATGTACAGAATTTTTGCAAATGGCCAATTTCTAATGGGCCCATATAAAAAATGTACTACACTACTATCTCCGAAAAACTTAGAGGGCCAAAAACTTTGAGAACTGTTTTGAGATGGTTAAGGTTAGGACTAATTTTTGGCGTAGAGAACAGATCAAGTCTATGCACAGAATTTTTGCAAATGGCCAATTTCTAATGGGCCCATATAAAAAATGTATATGAAATATTGTACTACACTACTATCTCCTAAAAACTCAGAGGGCCAAAAACTTTGAGAACTGTTTTGAGATGGTTAAGGTTAGGACTAATTTTTGGCGTAGAGAACAGATCAAGTCTATGTACAGAATTTTTGCAAATGGCCAATTTCTAATGGGCCCATATAAAAAATGTATATGAAATATTGTACTACACTACTATCTCCTAAAAACTCAGAGGGCCAAAAACTTTGAGAACTGTTTTGAGATGGTTAAGGTTAGGACTAATTTTTGGCGTAGAGAACAGAGCAAGTCTATGAACAGAATTGCAAAACAGTTCTCAAAGTTTTTGGCCCTCTGAGTTTTTCGGAGATAGTAGTGTAGTACATTTTATATGGGCCCATTAGAAAACGGCCATTTGCAAAAATTCTGTGCATAGACTTGATCTGTTCTCTACGCCAAAAATTAGTCCTAACCTTAACCATCTCAAAACAGTTCTCAAAGTTTTTGGCCCTCTAAGTTTTTCGGAGATAGTAGTGTAGTACAATATTTCATATACATTTTTTATATGGGCCCATTAGAAATTGGCCATTTGCAAAAATTCTGTGCATAGACTTGATCTGTTCTCTACGCCAAAAATTAGTCCTAACCTTAACCATCTCAAAACAGTTCTCAAAGTTTTTGGCCCTCTAAGTTTTTCGGAGATAGTAGTGTAGTACAATATTTCATATACATTTTTTATATGGGCCCATTAGAAATTGGCCATTTGCAAAAATTCTGTGCATAGACTTGATCTGTTCTCTACGCCAAAAATTAGTCCTAACCTTAACCATCTCAAAACCATTCTCAAAGTTTTTGGCCCTCTAAGTTTTTAGGAGATAGTAGTGTAGTACAATATTTCATATACATTTTTTATATGGGCCCATTAGAAATTGGCCATTTGCAAAAATTCTGTGCATAGACTTGATCTGTTCTCTACGCCAAAAATTAGTCCTAACCTTAACCATCTCAAAACAGTTCTCAAAGTTTTTGGCCCTCTGAGTTTTTAGGAGATAGTAGTGTAGTACAATATTTCATATACATTTTTTATATGGGCCCATTAGAAATTGGCCATTTGCAAAAATTCTGTGCATAGACTTGATCTGTTCTCTACGCCAAAAATTAGTCCTAACCTTAACCATCTCAAAACAGTTCTCAAAGTTTTTGGCCCTCTGAGTTTTTAGGAGATAGTAGTGTAGTACAATATTTCATATACATTTTTTATATGGGCCCATTAGAAATTGGCCATTTGCAAAAATTCTGTGCATAGACTTGATCTGTTCTCTACGCCAAAAATTAGTCCTAACCTTAACCATCTCAAAACAGTTCTCAAAGTTTTTGGCCCTCTGAGTTTTTAGGAGATAGTAGTGTAGTACAATATTTCATATACATTTTTTATATGGGCCCATTAGAAATTGGCCATTTGCAAAAATTCTGTGCATAGACTTGATCTGTTCTCTACGCCAAAAATTAGTCCTAACCTTAACCATCTCAAAACCATTCTCAAAGTTTTTGGCCCTCTAAGTTTTTAGGAGATAGTAGTGTAGTACAATATTTCATATACATTTTTTATATGGGCCCATTAGAAATTGGCCATTTGCAAAAATTCTGTGCATAGACTTGATCTGTTCTCTACGCCAAAAATTAGTCCTAACCTTAACCATCTCAAAACAGTTCTCAAAGTTTTTGGCCCTCTGAGTTTTTAGGAGATAGTAGTGTAGTACAATATTTCATATACATTTTTTATATGGGCCCATTAGAAATTGGCCATTTGCAAAAATTCTGTGCATAGACTTGATCTGTTCTCTACGCCAAAAATTAGTCCTAACCTTAACCATCTCAAAACAGTTCTCAAAGTTTTTGGCCCTCTGAGTTTTTAGGAGATAGTAGTGTAGTACAATATTTCATATACATTTTTTATATGGGCCCATTAGAAATTGGCCATTTGCAAAAATTCTGTGCATAGACTTGATCTGTTCTCTACGCCAAAAATTAGTCCTAACCTTAACCATCTCAAAACAGTTCTCAAAGTTTTTGGCCCTCTGAGTTTTTAGGAGATAGTAGTGTAGTACAATATTTTATATACATTTTTTATATGGGCCCATTAGAAATTGGCCATTTGCAAAAATTCTGTGCATAGACTTGATCTGTTCTCTACGCCAAAAATTAGTCCTAACCTTAACCATCTCAAAACAGTTCTCAAAGTTTTTGGCCCTCTGAGTTTTTAGGAGATAGTAGTGTAGTACAATATTTCATATACATTTTTTATATGGGCCCATTAGAAATTGGCCATTTGCAAAAATTCTGTGCATAGACTTGATCTGTTCTCTACGCCAAAAATTAGTCCTAACCTTAACCATCTCAAAACAGTTCTCAAAGTTTTTGGCCCTCTGAGTTTTTAGGAGATAGTAGTGTAGTACAATATTTTATATACATTTTTTATATGGGCCCATTAGAAATTGGCCATTTGCAAAAATTCTGTGCATAGACTTGATCTGTTCTCTACGCCAAAAATTAGTCCTAACCTTAACCATCTCAAAACAGTTCTCAAAGTTTTTGGCCCTCTGAGTTTTTAGGAGATAGTAGTGTAGTACAATATTTTATATACATTTATTTTATACCATACATATGTATTAAAAATTGTAAAAGAAAATCAAAAAAATTATTAAAAAACTGGGATGGGATAGAATAAATGGAAAAAATTATTTTATGTTATTTGTTATACATAAAAGAAAAAAACTGGGATGGGATGAAATTGTATTGCCTGATGAACATTTTATTTTTTTCTGGGATGAAAAACTGGGATAACTTCACATGCTTATAATTTCGTTACATCAACATTTTAATAAATTGACGAATATTAATATAGATACTTTTAAAACCATTAGCTGTACATATCTGAAAATTCCCGATACAAATTTTTCAAATGTAAATTTTTTAAAGAAGAAATACAATATCTGTTAAAAGAATTTGAAGTAAATATAAGTTTCATAAGGTTTAGCCTAATATTAAAACTCTTAGATATACGAGTACTTATACTAGATAATTCTTTTTTTCAGTTTGGAACCACTTTAAGATGACATAAAAAACGAAATACCCACGAACACACCATGGGCAGCTATTTTAAGTAAAAAGAAATAGATTAGAGAGTTACAATGTTTATTGGATTGCATTATGTAAGCAATAAAGCCAATGATTGAAAAATCTTGTTTAAAAGGTGCAATTTAGATTTAACATTTGTTTTTATACAAATAAATAAGAAATAACTAACTATGGATTATAGACCCAGATTGAAAGTCAAACGCAATTAAATCACAAAACAATAAGGATTTATTTGTATCTAATAATGTTCTATTTGATTTTAATTATAGAGAATTTGGATCCAGCAGATACCAGTATTGAAATGTACATATTCGTTGAAAAGAAACAAATAATGTATGGATCGAATAATATTTTAGAAGTAATACAAATGATAATATGTGTATATTATATAATGAATTTAATGTATCCGAAGCAGTTAATGGAATTTTTGACTAGATTTTTTTTAAAGATATTATCACAACTCAACAATCATAAATGATGAACACCGTACAAAACATCAATTCTACAAACGCATAGAAAACATGACCAACATCAACTTTAATGAGGTTGAAGAATGCCTCTTAGAAAAAGGTTTGAAATACAACATCGAAACAACAAACAATAAAAATCAACGACAAAAACATCTACTAGAGATTGAAAATGCTATCTTAAGAACAGCGAGACATCACCAAGACGACATCAGAATACTTGCATGTAGTGAAATTCCGAAGACACTTATACCGAAAGCTACAAAACAGCATAAAAACTCAGACAATAAAACTATATCGAATGTATCTATCAGAAACTATCAGATAACAATGCACTGGTTACAAAAGCCGACAAAGGAAATACCACCGTTATCATTTATAAATCAGAATATTATGTTATTAACCCCACCGAAATATATCTAAAATAAATAAACCAGAACATAAATCAAGCATCCTACATTCTCAACAAACATCAAATTTATTTCAACAAAATGGTCAAACCCACTGCACCAACCATAACCGGATTGCCAAAAATACATAAACCCAACACACCCATCCGTCCCTTAATCAACTACACCACCGCTCCAACATCAAATCTAAAACTACAAAATGATACATCTGTTAGAAACAACATTGAATTAATGGATAAAATTGGTTCAGTCAACACTCCATCCGGCGCAAAATTTGCCTCATTTGATGTATCAAATATGTATTCAAACATACCTGTTGAAACTACAATATGCACAACACAGGATTTGCTGACACGTAATCAAATTGATACAAACACAATTTCGGATGTAACTCGTTTATTAAGAGCCATCACACAACAAAATTATTTCCAACACCAAAACAAATATTATGTTCAAGAAAATGGATTACCAATGGGTAGCCCACTGTCAGACACGCTAGCAAATATATACCTAAACTATTTTGAAAATACATATATACTTCCGAATCACACCAAATATAAAAATAACATCATATATTGGCATCGGTATGTTGACGACATTTTAATGCTCTTCAAAGGATCTCAAAGACATCTTGGAAATTTACATAAGTACATCAATAGCATACATACTAAGATTAAATTTACACTGAAAATGGAAATTGGGAAATCCATCAATTTTCTCGATCTGACCATTATAAACCTCAACCAAACACACAAATTAAAAATATACCGGAAACCCACACAAACGGATCATACCATCCAGAATTCTTCCAATCATCCTCTACAACAAAAATTTGCCGCATATAACCACATGCTAAACAGACTCAACACCATTCCGATGGACAACAATGAATACACGGATGAACTTCAGATAATCACAGCGCAACAGAATGGATTCAGTAAAAACACAATTAACAAACTAAACAATAAAATCGTAAACAAAATTAGATTAAAACATTTAACCACCATATTCGATACTGAAGAAGATGTCACAAAATTCATAACACTTGAGTACAATAGACGCAGTAACAAAATACAACATAAGTTAAAACCAAAACATGACAATAAGGTTGACAGCGGTGTTTACAAATGGACATGCAATGATTCTCCCAAATTGTACATAGGGCAAACTGGAAGAACGTTCGACATAAGATTTAAAGAACACACACAGGAATTAAACCATGCACACACAAAAACTATTTTTAAATCGAATTACGCGCACCATCTGAAAACTGAGAATCATTCATACACCGATATAAAAACAAATTTACAAATATTACACCACATAGGTAAAAGTGACATGTTGGACAGGCTCGAAGAATATTGACCGAAAAAATATCAACGAAAGCACATAACCTATATGACAGTATATTATGACAGTAGATAAACCAACTGTATGGCGATAACGAACGCATATATTATGCGTGAGTAGTTACTACCTTACATGGGTCGACCTAATTTCAAAAGGTCAAAGGTCACATCTATACTATAAACTATATTATAAAACATATAATTTAGAAAATACTAATAATACTAATACAATGCAGTTTATTGTCTTGCAACAATGTAGTATTTAGAGTACGATCATATTTTCATTGATAACGTTTTTATGGTTGTCAATCATTCAATAATACTTTCTGTAAGTAAAATCCGTAGAGAAGGAGAGAGATAGAAGAACTCTACTATATAAGTAAAAATTTTAAGTAATTATTATTTAGTTAAAAATTAAACGTTAAAATGGTAAGTTGTTTTAAACATACTCTCTCATATTTAAAATAAAAATCATATTTTTATTTATTTTTTATTCTAGGCATCAGAGTTCCTTAATAGTTTCCAAGAGAGTCTCCGAGAACAATCGGTGGAATTCCGCTTCCTAAAGTATGAAGATATGGTAATAGATCAACCTTACTCTGTGCGGAAAATTAAGATAGTAAAAACCCTTTTCGGGGACCGCATTAGAGTTTATTTAAAACATGGAATCTACACGCTTTCGAGACCTTTGTGAAAAAAGATTATTCATAAGTACAACAAACAAAATCTTATTGATGTGATTGTGAAAGAACTTAAGATGACAAATATAGCGCTGGTGATAAAAGGTCGATTGGGTGAAGGAGTCCACGCAAGAGTTAATTTAAATTTCGAACCATTTGAAAATGAAGATGTAAATATCGAACCCGATAGTGATTCTTCTACTCAAAATCTTCAATTCGAGGAGAGTGATACAGATATTTAATTTTAATAAAAAGAATTTAAAAAATTTTTATTTATTAATTTTAATAAAATTATTTACAAAAAATTATAGAAAATAAATGTTTTTACCAATCTATATAATCATTAAATAATTCATGGTACTTCTCAGAAACATCATCCCCCTTCAGTACTTCGTCCCCGTAGTAACTATCATCATTCTCGAAATACGCTGATTTACCACACTCCAAGCAAAAAAAGTGGTCAGGTACGTAAGAATGACTATATTTATTGTAGAGGAATTTTGTAGTGAAATACGTACCATATTCACTGTGACAAAGCAATGGATGAATTTTTAGTGGAACTGTACCATTTTCCGGCAGATGTGGAATTTCGTTCCAGGCGCAATTAGCACATAGCGTAGTAGCGAATGTTAAGAAAAATCGCATCATCACCGGTTTAATAAGTTTTCCCATATCCTCTAATATTCTAGGGGGATATGATGTTAAATCCTCCCCGAGAAATAGAGGTTGTTGTATAAATAACGATAGAGGTTGTTGCGGAAATGTAGTCTCCTCCTTCTTTACTATAGGATCAAATTCCATTGTATTGATAATATGTTTTATTTTTTTTTGCTAATAAGTTTTAAATTGCTTTAGTAACTATTACCCATAACTTAAATACAGATCTTTATATACTTATATACAACAAATTATCGTATAAAGAAATTAATTGTTTCTAAAAATACAACAACATGTTAACGAAATTTTTGAGAAATATTTTTTAAAAGCAATGGAGCGAATCTGTAATATATGTGAATATGTATTTTTAATATCCATAACAGACTGATAAAAAATTATTAATCTGAATATAGTGTTTAATATGGACTAATTAGTGTAAAACCAAATATTTATATTTTCATCTTGTAAAAAATATATAATGAGTAACATTGTATAAGAAAGGACCGAAATAAAATATATTATTCCTGTTATCAATTGATTGACGTATCCTAATATTACACTCTACTATATGTGCAATAAATTAGCGATATAATAAATAATTCTCTAATAAGAAATATGTTTTAAAATCGATGGAGCGAATTGAAAAATAATTAGTTTATACATATGTATTTCTAATATTCATAACAAACTGATAAGAAAATATAATGAATGATCAATACGCAACAACAAAGTATTCAAAACATAATTGTGTCGGTAATTAAGTCGATATTTCTATTAACTATATGTCGATAAGAAGATTTGCGGGTATTGTAGACTAAATTGAGGGGTATTTCATAACGATGTAACAACATATTAAAAATATTCTATTTATAGATGATATTAATAATCAGCAATTTATATTTTTTAAAAGGCGATAACATTTCTCTATTTGCAACAGCGCTCATAGTCGAGTGGTTAAGATGGTTTACATTAGATCTTGTGTTCTCGAGTTCTCGATCCCAACCTGAAACCAAGTTTACTAAAAAATAATGCAAAATAATACAGTTTAAAAGATTCAGAACAATATAAATCGAGGTCGACTAAAAAACAACATAAACGTCTACGCGCTAAGTAGGTAAGTCATCGACCCAAATATTGTCACGCTAAGTAGGTCCGTCCCAACTAGGCGCGGTCCGACCGAGATGTCACGGTCCGACCAGGGTATCACGGTCCGACTGCCACGGTCCGACCGAAGTGCCACGACCGACCAAGGTGTTACGGGACCGACGAAGGACTACGGTCCGACCGAAGTGCCCACGGACCGACCGAGGTGCCACGGACCCAAGTTTTTTGTAGGTCGACCGAGGTGTCACACCGACCCAAGTGTCACAATAAGTAGGTCATGGTCGACCCAAGTGTCACAATAAGTAGGTCACGGTCGACCCAAGTGTCACAATAAGTAGGTCACCGTCGACCCAAGTGTCACAATAAGTAGGTCATGGTCGACCCAAGTGTCGTTTGACCTTTTGAAATTAGGTCGACCCATGTAAGGTAGTAACTACTTGCGTGAATAATTATAACAAAAGTCAATAGTCAATTAGGAACTGATGAAGGATGAACTATCCGAAGCCGGTCTTCCAATATTAATTAAACTATCACATAAATGAAATACTGATTATTGCTATTTTACGGTTTTAATTTATAATAAGTTTTTAATGTGTTTTCATTTAAATTTATCGTGAATAAAAAAGTATTTTTAAAAATAATTTTGTATCTATGTATACATTAATATATATACGTGATAAAAGCCACATTATACACGTTCAAAATGGAGATATACCATTTGTTCAGCAATTTATTTGTAATTCCCGCTACGATGGAAATTTACCACAATAATTGCTGGCAACATGTATCCTACATTAATCGTAGTGAATTTCATCAAAAAATTGTTAGAGTGTATAGTGAGAGCCGTTTTGTTTGTATTATTATCGAATTTTTTATGTGAAGTTGACGAAATTTTGTAAAACCTATATTCTCGGGTTTTTCAAATTAATTAGTGTCGCTGAAATACTAGACATATTTAAGGCTGTTTCATTTTCATTTCTGTCAAAATCGATTCTTGATTGTCATTATCTTGATTACTCAGTCATTGCCATTTAAAGTAGAGTGTGGTTGATACAAATAATTGCTTCAATAGGGTTATCGATATCAAATTTCATCATAAACGAAGCATCATCATTCATTGAACCAACCTTTGTGCACGACGTCGGGCAATTCAGTATTTGAATTTGGCTTACCGATTTTTAAATAAAATTAACGGTATTCTGCAACTTGACGAAGCTCAAAACTACCGGCTTTACTGACTGTAAATCCGCCTGAAAACCCGTATATTGACGGTTGTAAAAGTAAAGAAAGCGCGTCTCGCGGAAAAGAATTAAATAAAATGAGCTATCGTTAAATGACATTTCGCATAACCACAAATTGTACAAAATTATCTAAAATGTAAATTATTTTTAATTATTTTATGTAAGCATTTATAATAATTATGAACTTTTTATAACAAAATAAATAAAAACGTCAAATTGGAAGTATTGCGATACTGCAGGACAATTTCATGAAGCAATCATCAAGGATAAATTTTTTATAACCTTATACAGGGAAACAATTATCGATTACAGTACTATCGAATACTACCAAAGTATCGATAGTCTTAACTATCGCTCACCATCGATATTTTTTTAACTATAGGCAGTTTCCGAAGTGGAAATACACAATTTTTTTAATTGCCTAATGGTCAATTCTATCGTTCAAAATTGAAGTAAAAAATTAATTGAATTTGATTACAGTAATCAATACTCTATTAAAATGAACTAAGAAATCGTATTTTCATCTACTTTAAATTGGTTTTTCATTTGATCCTCAGGCAAATTTACTTTTAATCAAACAATTTATAAATTGCCAATAAAAATATTCTAGATATAATTATCGAAAACTATATATTCTAATTTAAACTATATCGGCTAGTCTCGATTATTAAATAATAAAATGTTATTATAAAATAGAAAAAAATATTTCGTTCCTCATTTTAAAAATAAACTCTTAACACACAAAAATAACTGGCAATTAAACAATGTCAGAATCGGATCCATATCAATATCAGTAGAAAAATACAACTGTTAATTGAGTTATCAATTTTATCAATTATTTATTCCGCATATGTAGAATATCGAAAATGTCAATTTTCCATACACAATCAAAATGTTCATATAAACAACTGCCACTCAAAAACCTACGGGTGTTTATAAAATGTGATACTCGTATGGTAGCAAATGTGATTTGTGCATGTTTATGGAACGGAATGGTGTTTGAACGATATCATCGAGAGAGGCGTATCATTTTTTAGTTAAATGATTTCGTGTTATAGTACCTTTTCCAATGCATGTGTAGTTGCCAATTTCGATTAAGTGATAATTCATATTTCATATCGATTTTCCGTCATACTATACAAACCAATTCATTGTAATAGCAAGTTTCAATGAATAAAAATTATATTTAAGGTCGATTGATTTTCCAGTTCACGAAATGTTGACTTTCACGCTGTCATAAAAATACAAGGTAAAATTGATTAAAATGATACCCTTTAGGGTTTGATAATAGGTCAACGATTTTTATTTTATTTTATAAATAATGTGATTATAAAATATGTAAACAAAATTGGTCAACATTAATCAGGAAGTGGGTAACCATTATAATGAAGGTGTACCTAATTACATTTAAACTTGTTTAAAATACATATGAGTATGTGTATATGTACATACATGGGAAAAAAATAATGCCGGAACTTTATGATATTGCCTTTAATTGAGTTATTTTTGTTTTATTTGTTTTAGTCAATGGTAATGTTTCGATTTACATGAAACTACATAATATGCAGAATAATATATTATGTAGTAATAAGTTTTCAAAACTCTGCAAGTCTGCACGTCATACAGTCTACAACATAGTCACCGATAATGCAACACAACAAATTACTGATGAGTATCATTGCTATAGTTGTCATACGTAACACGATCAAAATGCATCGGCGGTGGGCACCGACTTTTGAGATACAGAGTTTCTACAGAAGTTCAGATAATATGCCATATATTTACGTTACTAGAATGGCTGTATCCAAACACTATTTGAAAGAGTTACTCAAATAGTAGTTTAAACATCCATAATATAGTAAAGTAACCTATTTTTAATGATATAAAGGAAAACTAAGTAAAATTTAGATTTAATATCTTAAAATTACCCCCTCGAAGTTTAATAACGCCATCATACTAATAACTTTCGATTATACACCCCAGTCACATCGATATTCAAGGTACAATGTTATAGTAAATACTATGGTGAATACGTGACTACCATTTAACGAGAATATTTACCCCCTTGTATATATCCCAAGATTTTTCAAAAATACCTCTGACAACCCAAGCGTGAATAATCCATCCCAGACTTTTTAAGAATACATATGTATATAATTTATACAGTTTGTTCATTACAAGGTTTTTTACATTTATACTATTTCAGACTTTTCCTTCTTTTACTTTGAAAAGTTGGCAAAACCGCCACATTTTTATTTATATTGCAGAAATTCCAACGGTCAAAACAATATCAGTGGTGGCCAACAAGGTTCCAAACTCAATCGCTATGATAAAATAGCGGTCCCAACAAAAGCTTGGTCAAATCTTTATCAAAACAGTCAAAAAATTATCAAAGCTAGCGTAATGGTTGCTAACAAGGTCCTTAACATAATCGCAAAGAGAAAGTAGCCGTCATTTTGACAACTTGCTCGATAGTATAAATGTAATAAAATCCTGGGAGGAATCAACTGTAAACATTTTGTATCTACATATTTTAAAGAAAATCTGGGATGGATTATTTACGCTTGTGTTGTCAGAGTTATTTTTTAATTAATCCTGGAATAACTACAAGGGGGTAAATATTCTCGTTAGATGGTAGTCATGTATTCACCATAGTAAAGGGTTTTCCAATAAGAGGTTTCATTTTGAAAAACCTGCTATTTGGGCAGCTGTCAATTTTAATGCTGTCATCTGGTAAAACTAGAGAACTTTTTGGTCGTTGTGAAGCAGCTTCTCGGCCGGAAATAGTGAAACTGGTGGAAAAATTTGAGCTGTTGGGACAAGTTAGTGATGTGAAGAATCGAAACCGTGTGCGACGCTCAAGAACAACTGAGAATATTGCTGCTGTAGCCCGTAGTGTTGAAGAAAACCCAGGTTTGTCAATTCCTCGTCGATCTTTGGAATTAGACATTCCACAAACGACATTACACCGTATTTTGCATAAAAACTTAGGTCTTAAGGCTTTTAAAGTTCAGTTAACACAAGAACTCAAGCCGGTCGATCACCAGAAACGTCGTATGTTGGCTGATTGGGTCCTACAAATGCATCAAAATGATCCGGATTTTCATCGAAAAATCATCTTCAGTGATGCGGCCCATTTTCACTTCGGAGACTACGTTAATAAGCAAAATTGCCACATTTGGGGCTCAGAAAATCCAAGAATGATTGTTGAAAAGCCTCTTTATCCTCAACGTGTCACTATTTGGTGCGGTTTTTGGGCTGGCGGTATTATTGGACCTTACTTTTTCGAAAATCAGGCTGGTGCAACTGTTACGGTGAATGGATTACGCTAGCGAGCTATATGATTAATTAATCATTAATGGCCGGAATTGGAAGATATTGATGTGGACAACGTTTATTTTCAGCAAGACGGCGCTACGTGCCGCACACAAGCAACGAAATAATCGCAGTTTTGCAAGAAAAGTTTCCTGACCGTGTTATTTCTCGAAGAGGTAATCACAATTGGCCTCCGATATTTATTATTATTGCGATTTAACACCTTTAGACTATTTTCCTTGGAGCCACGTGAAAGATAAGATCTTGACCAATGCTCCACAATCGATTCAAATGGAATTCGTGAAGTTATCGAGGACATACAGTCGCAAATGTGCGAATTGGTCATGAAAAGGATATGGTGCTACAAGCGTAGCTGTGGCGGCTATTTGGCTGATATCGTTTTCAAATGTTAATGGCATACCTTCCTCTTTACAATGAAATAAACATTCATTAATTTCCTTTATTGGAAAACCCTTTATTTACTATAATATAGTATCTTGAATATCGATCTGACTTGGGTGAGTACTCGTGAGTTATTAGCATGATGGCGTGAGATTCGTTACAGTGTTAGATTGAGAAACATGAACTGTCTTTTCGTGGGTGCTTGATAGGGTTAATGCATGCTTAATTCCGAATTATGATTTATACATATTTTGAATTTAACTAATTTATTTTTATATAGGAGTTTTGAATATCGGTGAATCGAGATATTAGGCTGCCACAAATTCTTCTCCAACTTACCCAAAAATGCATTTATAAACCAGAAAAAATTTAAGCAAATAAACTAATTTAGCCGTTTTTGCGTATAATGAGGAAATTGATGAATGCGGTATCGTTATAAATTCTATGGCACCTTTAAATATGGTATCATTTCAAACTGAGTTACATATAAATTATTTTGTTTTGCCTGTGGCCCTTAATCCAAAAAGTTTGGCCACCACTGATAAATACAAATATTAATACATATTACTATGTATTTAACTATACATAATATTATATTTTGTTGTATTTGTTCTGTTGCTATCATGTGTGCGAACAATTCTTGCATAATTACTGCCTATATGCAATATGATTTAACAAAATTCTTATGTATAATCTATTGGCGTAATTTTGTATATACATTTAGGAGTAACCACTATTTATTTTTCATACTTAAGTTAATGAATGAATAAAATCTACTAATCTAAGACTACCATAATCCAAGGTTTATCGTGTTTTTTTTTTCAATTTAATAAGTGTATGAATTTTACACATACATATGTATATATTTACAAATCTTCATGTTCTAAAATGACATCTATTTTGATATTCACATTATTATTGCTAATTGTTTGTGTATTACATGATTATTTTGGGTAATTTATAGAAAATTAGTATGTTGTCTTTCTATTATAATTATTATTAAAATAAATTAAAGTAAAGTAAGTAAAATTAATTTCTTTCAATTAATTAATTGTTTTTAGTTTATTAGGTTTTTAATTACAAGCTTATAGTATTTTGTTAACTACATATAATTATCAAACACAAAAATGAGCGCCTTTATTCACATGTTTTTTTTTAATTTAAACTTTCTAACTTAAACTTACTAATTCGGTCTTAAATACGAAACCATACAATATTCCAAGTGCATCTTCTTTGAAAGATAAAACGGAAGATGAAAATATTCCTTGGTGACTGCCACTGAAGGGTGGCACATCATGCTTATAAAATTGGCAGCGACATACAAGTTGAGTTTTTTTACACGTACATATGTTTGTATAATAACACTAAAATTATTTGAAATTTGAATAAAACAATAATACTGGCTGAACTGTATGTAAATTTTAAATGATATAATTTCAACAGATGACAAAAAACAGCTATAATGCGTCATGAGTTATGGAGGTTAATACGGCTGAGGGTTAGCCAATAATTAAAAATAATTCTAAAAGTTCTTTTAAACCTTTATTTATATGTGCGTACCTAAAGCTGCTTCTAATTTTTCAAATGATCGATGTTGAGCCCGCATATCATAAGTTAATATACTCTTTATCACATCACTTTCTACTTCGACTACTCGAGCAAGAAGATAAAAAATGGTTAACAATACAAAAAATCGACAAACATACACCCCAATAACTTACAGCTGATTTATCTGTCTAATTTATATACCAACAATAAAAGTTTTTTGCCATGATAATTAATTACACGACATTCCAAATTGTACGAGGGTGCTAGAAAAAAATCTTTATACATTACTAATGGCGAGATATTCATTTCATTCCTTCCCGCCCCGCCTACAATGAATCAAATATCACAAAAACCGAACAGCGAACACTAAATATTCAAAAAGTTTTAAAATAAAACAAAAATTTATACGTGAAGTGAAGCCACAATTCGAAAAGAAATTACCACCTTTTTACATTTTCATAATAATTTAACCCATAAATAAAAATTACAAAAAATAATTGCAAGAAACCATAAAGACGCAAACGAAGAAGTAGAACAACCGAAAAACATAAACTTTCGATTTCATTTATTTTATTTTATTACCATTGTTGTTATTACCTATATTTTTAATATTATATTACTGTTATTATTACGACTATCATCAACACTACAAAAATCATTTGTTACAATCATTAAACATTTTGTTGCTTTTTTGTCATCATCATTATTTTGTTTTTAGGTTTGTAGTAATTTTTTGTAGCCGTTTGGTATTTTTTCACGTAATATAATTGCGATTACGCGTTCGAAAAATCATTAAAATTTCTCGAGAATGTTAATGTTTTTTGATTCGAAGTAAAGTGTTAACAATAATAAACATAACGTAAAGGTAGGTTACCGGTAAATTGCGAGTAATATTCATTTAGTGATGGAACGTGATCTATGGGTATATGTAATGTAGGTGAGTTAAATTTCATTTAACAATTATTATGTTGTTAATTAAAATAATGACAAATTAAAATGCAATCAAAACTAATTACATGTTGAACTTCAGTTTTTGATCGCTGAACATTTTTAAGGAAATGTTTAGATTTGTGGTCATTGATTATGTACAAATCAGTAAAACAGTGCTTGAGGCTGAAAGAAAAATATTAGTAGAGTTAACCAAATGTTCTAATTCCGTTACAAATAAGAGTTTATTTGTTGACATGTACCTATAGATATAGACGGTTTTGAAATAACAGTCAAAATGCTAAAGTTTTCCAAAAATCACCATATTTGTTAAACCACCCTTATCATCAAATTTAAAAGAAACAATCTCAAACATTTTAGAAAATTTTGAAAATTCTGTGTCTAAAAAAAAATTCTATTGTTGTAAACTGACGTTACAAAAACATAACCTAATATTTTAGTGTTGTAAACAGGGATGGGCGTTTACGCGTCATCTATTATTTTCTACATTGACGTGTCAACAACCCGTAGATAACGTCAACAACGTAGACAACGTCGATAATGTAGACAATTCCTAGAGTGGTTTTGTCAATTCGTTCTAAACTAAAGGGTGACAAAATTTCTTTAGGAACAACGTGTTATTGGTGATAGTTTTATAGAATTTCCGTCAATGCATTTAAATCTCTTTTCAAAAAGAGCAGAATTTAAAACTAATCGAGCAGAAATACCATGAATCTACTTCAGCGTCATGTTTATCCATTACAAAATTATTAAATTGACCCAAAACAACGATATATAGCGTTATATAGAGTGGGCACTCTTTATAACGGTGGAACGGTATAGAACAGCTCTCAGACAAAAAGATTATAACTTTCATTAAAAATAATCCGGCGAACTTTAACTATGACCGTGCCATAAAATTTAACACACCACACTTCATGGTAAAACGAATTCGAGTTTAGGAAGGCTATAAGTGCTACCGAGTTATTAAAAGATTTTTTTCAACACTTGTTCATGTATATAAAACCCAACAACTTTCCTATTATTGTGGCAGGATTGTACTATCTACCAAGACATTTTATTAAAAAGGGTTCATAATAGGTGGTGACTTCAATGCGAAGAATACTCACTGGGGTTCTAGATTAACTACAACTAAAGGAAAAGAATTACTGATTGCCATTAAAGAAAATGGATGCGTGAATCCATTTCAACTGGAAAACCAACATACTGACCGACTGACCCAGAAAAAATATCTGACCTGATCGATTTTTTTATAACCAAAAGTATTTCTAGACTCTGCTTATTTGACTATCGCCATACATTTTCATTGCTGCTACATCCCTCTTTTATACTTGGCAATTAATTGGAAAAATTTGAAAATTTTAATAGAAGCTGAGTTTAACTAATTTGTAAGATGAAATTAAATTAAAAAAACGTTAGCCCGAATGACGCTTGAACTCACGTCCACTAATCAAACGCCCATTACTTTGCATACTTGACCACTGCCGTACAATTTCATTACTGATAAAACCATCTTTTACACTCACCATTTGATAATAGAGAAAAATGAAAATTTAACAGATCTGAATTGAATTAATTTGTAAGAAATTAAATTAAATCTGTTTTTATAGTTTTAATCGAGACTTAAACTCAGCTATACCTATTTGTTCTACTGTCAGTTTGTATAGGGAAGTTTTTTATTTGGACGTTATTCATGTACTGACTTAAACTTATAACTGACCATACACAGTGGTCAATATTGTGGCCTGCGCCTAGAAAATCGCATCAAGCATTATTGACTGGAACGGAAGTTTTATAATTTTGAGAACATAAGGAGGAATAGCTTGTCAGATAAACGACAGGAATATCATACATTTATATTTATGGCACTGGCTCCGTAGTAAAATAAGCTGTGTGATTGGATACAAATCATGACTAGTTCAAGCCTCAATAAATATTTTTAATTTAATTGCAAATTGGTCATTTTAAATCAAAGAGAGATATTTTTTTTTAAGTTAATGAGAAATGCGTGGATGCCCGATACAATTTGTTTACGCTTAATCGAGGTTTGAACACTGAACAACATCGACGATTCCAAATCCTGTGACACCGCTTACTTTACCACCTAACCATTTCCATATATAGATTTGCCGCTATACTCATCCTTTATATTTGCCAATTGAAGGGAGAAATTAAATAAATTAAATTAAAAATTATTTAATGCCAAACCGAGGTTAGAACTCAAGTTCACAATTCCAAATGCAACGACTCAGCTTACTGGACCACCGGCGTATGTAAAGTTGGTGCTATACAAATCTTTTATGTTTTCCAATTAAATCGAGAAAACTGAAAATTTTAGCAACAGGAATGTACAATTCATTACGGTTCTTCACAAGAGATGGCTCTTACATTTTCATTACGGTCATACACAAGAGATGGCTCTTATAGTATTCACGATAACGAGAATTGAACGAATGCAAAAGCAATGGCTCTGTTAACTGCACCACCGCCGAATATACATAATGCTATACAAATCTTTTATATTTGCTAATTCAATAGAGAAAATTGAAAATTTTAGCAACAGGAATGGACTATGCTTATACTTGCAGAAATTGAATGTAGATTTCAAGAGAAGCTGTGTTGAACTAATTTTACAGCAGAAATTAAATTAGTAAGCTCGGCACTGCCGAGTCTTGAACTCAAGTCCACGATTTCAAGAGCACTGACTCTGCTTACTCAACCATCGGCGTATTAAAAATTGGTGCTCAAAAACGATAGAAATCTTTACAAAATGGTGAAAATTTCAGTTTAAAATTTAATTTCAGTTTAAAACTATGACGGCGAAATTTAACTATGACCGTACCATAAAATTTAACAAAGCTCACTCCATGGTAAAACGAATTCGAGTTCAGGAAGGCTATGAGTGCTACCGACTTATTAAAAAGTCAAATCGTTGAGATAACCCATACTTGTTCGATAAAATATGTGCCAGACTGATGACAAAATGATCACAAAATTTTCCATAATGAAATAGCAAACAATACTGAATAAATAAAAACACCGTGACAGTTTGAAACTATTCATGCATTATTTGTCAAAAAGAAACAAATGAATAAATCACCTCAATACTCCCGGGAACTGGCGCATTCGATTTCATTGCCAAAATATCGACGATGACAAAAAACACTGCCAAGTAATTTACGTTATATTTTCCGTGTCGACAACCGCGTGGATTAAATGGCGTAATCTACCTCGCCCATCCCACGATTTGACGTGATAGATTTTTAAATAAAATGTATTAAATAGATATATGTTTAATAAATTATGTTTCAAAGCGAATTTCATTATTTAAGAAACAATCTAATTTTAATTGTTATTCACTAAAAATCTCGTTTAATTTAAACCGGTTATAATAAAATATATTATACAAAACTTGGTATTGAATTTTGCCCTATTAAAGACGAAATTAAAAATCGGGGCTTTTTAATCTCATTTTCTAGAAGATTAAATTTATAAAGATAAATATTTGATTTCACGGAATTTTATAACCATGATAAAAAGCAGAATGTTTAATGTGGCTTCGATAAACAAAAACACAAATTCGAAATTCGTTGGATTTTTATAATTAAAAGTTTAGCAAATTTAGGTTATGGTTAACAAATAAAGCTGTAATATAAGAATAAATTATTTGTTTTATAAAATAACATCATTAAAAATAGCTGAGGAACATTTTTCTTTGCGGTAAGTTTCATCTTCTAACGAACTTTATATATAATAAAAATAATTAAAATGTAATTCAGGAACGTTTAACTATCAGAAAAATGTAACTTAGTCTAAGTAAAACTAACATAACAAGACTGTATTTTAATTGCCTCATATACTTTGCAAAAATAATTGATATTTTATTTAGGCGACTACATGGTAAATATGAATAATAACTGATTTACATTCACAGCAAATTCTCAGCACGTTCATCTTGTAAATATGTATTATAGACAGGGATGGGCATTTACGCGTCACCTGTTATTTTCTACGTCTACTAGACAACGTAGACAATTCGTAGAAAACGTAGATAATGTGAACTGATAGAGTGATTTAGCGGAACTAGTGCTTAACTTTGGTGCTCAGAAGGATTTTTTGGTCTAATGGATTCGGGTGTATTTAGAATAGTTTTAGAACAATGCATCTCTATTCAATTTAGGTTAGGTTAGAAAAGTTCTAGATTAAAACATTTTCATAATATATTTTTAAGAAATTTAGAATTATGCACATTGTAATCTGAATGTTAACAAAATTAGTTTTGTCTGTTAATCTCTTACAATTTTTTAGATTTTCTAACTATAGGGGAGATAATATTAAAACTGAGACGGTCAAATTCTTATTTATCATATACGGTTTAAATGCATTGCTATTTTATAAAATAACTATAATTGTGAACTGTGGACAATTGATGTTGTCATAACTGCCGGCGTTGACAAAATATATTGCTGAGTAATCACATAATCCTCTATGTGTCGAAAACTGCGTAAATCACATGACGTAATATATCTCGCCCATCCCTGATACAAAACGGATGAGCAGCCAATCTTAAACATATCAATAAATGTTTATATATTATAGAAGCTAATAATAGACCACCAAAAGAATTCCAGTACTAAATTCTAATTATGACATAAGGAACAAAATAGTTAGCGATGACAGTGTTTTGCGTGTGACCTACGTTTGCGCACAGTGGTCCGCTCTTAATTTGACTACAGATCAGGCAATTTTAAAGGGAAGTAACATCAAACTAAACAGAAGATTCATTGCAAAATCTTACCAACTCTAAAAATAATCTTACAAACTATCAAACCTCTTGTAAAAAACTAGAATACCGAGCGCATGGCGGTATCTCTCGTCAAAGCCTAGCAAGTAAATTTTAAATTATGTATATATTTTGAGTGGATTTTTTAAAGTGAAGTGTTTTTTAAGTGAAATCGAAGAATGGCACAATGGAGTTGAGTTTCATTTTTAACGTACAGATTACAACATAATTTGAATGCAATTTAAATTATAAATATTTACTCATATTTAATTTTGCGTAGAATTCGAATTAAATATTTTGAGTGAATCTGCTTAAGTGAAATTTGTAAAGTAGTAATTCGTAGTAAAATATGTAGTTGTTTTAAATTAATACGGGTAACAATAAGATACAATTTTCAACTAGATTTTAAACAAACTTGAATGCATTTTAAATATCAATTTTGTCTGAACTAAACATTGATTAGAAAATAAAATTTTTGTTATATTGTGTAATTGAGTAAACTTTGAATTATATATTGCAGTGAATTTTTTTCAGTTAAATTCAGCATACAATTTGTACTATGAAGTTGAGTAAAATTTTAAACGAGGTTTATAGATTATTTGAGTGCAATTTAAATTATAAATATTTGAGTTTGCATATAGACTTCGAAGTATATATTTTTTTAGTGGATTTGCTTAAGTGAAATCCCAGATTAGGATTCTAGTATGAATTTGATTCAAAATCTTCAAGGTTTTAAGATGATTTGTTTGAGTGAAAATAAAGTAATATTTCACTTTAACTTGAACTAAATTTTGAGTCCATTTTAAATTTTAAATTGGGTTAAATATCAAACATTTTTTTGTTTATTTGAAATTGCGTATAGATAATGAATTATAATTTAAGGTATACAAATTTCAGTCATGTATTAATTTCACTTTAGTGCGAAATTTAAATAGATTTGAAACAAAAACTTTAGTTAAATTAAACGAGTGAATATAAATTAACACTTCAACTGATTATGAATAAAAAGTCGGTGGATTTTCTTAACTTTAATTCCAGCTAAAATTCTAGTATGGGCTTGAATCAAATTTTAATTATAATTTAAAATTTCTTTCAATGTTTGTTTCAGATTTGTTACAATTAAATTATAAATTGTGCTTGGACTTGAGCAATGAGTTTAATTTGACTATATATAGTTTGATTTCTATGGTAGTGCCCTCAATGTGTCCCGTATGCGCATTCAACTTACAAATATATCTAATGCTTATAATAGAAAATAACAGGTTGACGTGCGACATGATCCAAATCTGCATATTCTATACAAAAATTCGAAAATTTACCGCATCAAAGTGGCTTCTCTTCAATCACCTGCTCACAACCATCATGGCAACCAAAGTAAGTAATAATGCTTTCAACTTTCGAGAAAGTAACGTTTGCTCACACAATTTCCAGATTTAATATCACTTGGATTTGTGTAAGTATTTCCTGTTAGATTATCCAAGTGTAAAAGATTTCGTGGAAACGAATTTTGATACATTTTTTTTACCCGAGGCAGGTCATATTGGTCAATACCGTGCGGTTGAAATCAGTGAGATTGATTTATCTCGAAAATCGGATAGTGCCCAGCCAATGGGTTCGTGAGCAATGACGATTTTTTATGTAGAGCGATAAATCGGCATAACATCCATGATTGATTGAAATTTTTGGTGGTAACGACAAGTAGAAAAACAACGCTCCGTAGACAATTCATTTATAGTATGATTTTGTAAACTATATAGTTCTACACTTCGTTGGCCAGATTTTTTTAGGCTAACAATACGATACGGACGGTAAAAGTTTTAAAATATCCCTAAATGCATTTTAATCTAACATCCTCTCAGAAAATTAAGTTAGTTAGGTTAAATAAGTTTTGAATTAATATATTTCCATAATTTATTATTTTCATTCCTAGAAATTTAAAATTTCAATAATTAAATGTAATCTGAATGACTTCTTTTATTATCTGGTATACATACATACTCTGATATTATTCAATAAATGGCGGAGATAAAATTAAAATTAAATCTATCATATTATTATTTGTCATTTCTAACGTTGTTTTTAACATTCTGCAGGGATGTGGTAAATTTAAAAAATATGGTGTACTTGTTAATAAACCAATAGTTTGTGTGGCTTAGTTTCTTCATATAAGATTTTTTACAAATACAACTGTAAACTGGTTCATTCGAGTTCAAAACTCTAAAATATCGTAGTTGTATTATTGTTTTCTTAATTGTAGACGTTGAGAAAAAACATTGCCAAGTAATCTACGTAATTATTTACGTGTCGACAACCGTGTAGGTCACATGGCGTTATCTACCTCGCCCATCCCTGATTATAGGTGAAAAGCAACATTAAAAAATTACTAACAAAATTCGAAAAAAACTTTACATTGTAGAAAGTCAACAGATTTAACACACGAACAAAATATTATTATTGTTTTTAGCACAAGATGATATTCACCGTTCTGCTTGGAAGTTAAAAAAATGTATGTTCCAAATTATATAAAAATTACGTATTATTTAATACTTTAGCAGTTTTTGACATTTTTTATTTTGATTTCAAATAGAAATTATATTTTTAGCAGAATAAATTTTAATTAATGCTTCCATTTTAGCTCCAGTATTTTTCGTAATTTGCTTTTCTTTGTAGTGTGTAACTATTTAAACTAGACGAAAAGTTAGCTCTCTGTGATCCATATTTATGTCTCCTAAATAATTACTTTGTGATCGTTCTACTCCATCTCCTGTACCTCGATAGACACGTTTGTCACCTCCAAAACCGCAAATTGTTGGAGGTGATGAATACGTGTATGTGAATACAAGCATTTAAACTCTGGAAAAACTTAATTGCTTGGGTATATAATTATCTTCCGATGCATACTGTGTGGGTTTCATAAGAAAACTGAGTTTTTCTCGTTAGTGAAGCTATCAGTGAATCCAGAAGAAAATTTCTTTAGAACTTTCAGAATATTTATGTTATGAAATCGTTAATTAAATCATGAATGATTAAACCAGTGAAATTCTAAGAGATATTATTAGGAATTTCAGTGTATTATTATAAGTGTGGGAATATTGAATTCATCAGTAATTTCGTTAGGAATTCTTATATTTATGTTTCCACGCAATAATGTAATTTTAGGGGAAGTTTAAGTGTTCAATAGCAGAAACAAGTATACAATACATAAACATATATATATATATATAATATATATATATATATATATATATATATATATATATATATATATATATATATATATATATATATATATATATATATATATATTCTTGCTAATATTATTCATTATGTTTAACAATTCATGTAAAATTAAATTATAATTCTTTTAGGCTAACAAACGGTTCTAAAAAACAAACGATTGAAATATAGCTGTGCTTTTCTACAATTAATTCGATTTTAGGTTACTTTGAAAAGTTGGAAAGACGCCACATTTATTTATGTTGCGGAAATTCCAAAGGTCACAAAATTACCAAAGCTGGCGTAATGGTTGCTTAACTTAATCGCCAACAGAAAGTATCCGTCCTTTTAACGACTTGCTCAGAAAAATTTATTTCCAACCAAATAAATTTCCCATATTAAAAAATTCTGGGATGAATATTTTGGTATACCAACTGTATATATTTTTGTTTACTTAAAAGTCTGTAATAGTATATATGTAAAAAAATCCTAGGATGAACCAACTGTATAAATTATATATATATATATATATATATATATATATATATATTATATATATATATATATATATATATATATATATATATATATATATACATATATATTTTTATAAAGTCTGGGATGGATTATTTACACTTGTGTTGTCAGAAGTAGTTTTAAAAAATCATCGGATCCTGGGATAACTTCAAGGGGGCCTCAACTCGGGTATTGTAAAAACATAAAGATAGTAAATAAGCGGAATTGATGAGGAAACAGTTTGTTGTTTTGCAGTTAGCCATGCTGAATTTTACTTATCATAGAATAATTTATTCAAAACAAGATGCTAATATTTAGTTTTACATAATTATGTTAATGCAAAAACATTCACGGTCGTATTCAAATTCCTTGAAACTTTCTGGTACACACTGTATATTATGTACGTCTTGCAGATATTGCACTGCCTCTTTTATTTCGGCAATATAATAAAGACTAATTTTATCTATCATTAAAGGTCTCAAGATGGGTACTAAATGATGTAGTTGTAGTAGAAGCAGTTGGTACAATCGATTTCTTACTGAAAATTTGAATTATATAACATGATTAACAGCAAACCAAACGATTTTTTTATACAACCATTAAAAAGTTCAATCAAAAATAATTTCACCTCCAACAGGATATTTGCATAAGATGTATATTATGCATAATCATCTTATAGATAAAATAGTTATCAAAATCTATCTAACAACAAGAAAAAACTTGGATTCATGAGGTAACCTTATATCATACATTATCTGAGATATTTGAAGAAAAAAATGGCCTTGAAACTGATGTCCAAACACTTTATCTTTCGTATTTAACACATATTGCTGTTTACTTCTCTCTTTCTGTATACAATATACTTGAACTAATCGAGTCTTTCGAAGTATGAAAGCATGCATTTTGTTATGATAAAACCAACAACAACAAACGATGTATAATAATTCTTGGATTAGTTTGGTTCATAATTTCTGTATGTGATATGAAAGACATTTAACATTTGGATCAAGGTTAAATTGGGTATGGTTGCGTAAAACGAATAAAATGAATACTTATTAAAGGTGCTAGAGTACATAATACACCAACACAATATGCACATCCCAAACCTGTTAATTCAATATTTTTATTATTGTAATGCGATTTTAGTCTAAGTGTTGTGAGTGTGTACATATGTACAAATATAGAAAGACTATTAAGTATTATTTTCGTAATAAATCACTTTTAATTTCAATTAATCATTGATAAGCATAATAATTGCAATTTATATATTTCTTCTTCTTCGTTCGTAAAGTTTTAAGGTATTTTTGAAGATATTTTGTTCTTTTATTTTCTTGTATTGTTGTGTTCTGTATGCTATATATATACATATATACATATATATAAATTTATCCATCATACAAATTTCTTAGAAGTCTTATTTTTAAAATAATAAATCAATGAAATCTTTAGGATGTACGATTATTCATGGTACAGTGTAAAAGCTCCAGTAGAAAAACATTCATTTGCTGCATGCACGTACATACATTATAGTGGTTGCAAAGCCGGTTTCATTGGCACGTATTTTAAATATAAACAATTTTTCTAAACATTAAAAACCGGTTTTACAGTCAAGAAATATTGAGTTATAGCCAAACCCATAAACTTTAATTGTTTAGCATAAATATTATGACTGTGGATAAAATCAGTATCATCCGAACGAATCTTAGTTACTTTTTTTTACATAAAAAGTGTATTAGCTTTTATTTATGTAAGGTAAGCCGAGCTTTCAATGTAGCTTAAATCTAAATTATGTTTGATAAAATCTTAAATAAAATATTTTTTTTAAAATTGTGATGATTCGATTTTCTGATGAATAAGTTTGAAGATCACAGTATAAAATTGACTGAAAAAATTGCATCTCCAATTTGATTTGAAATTTTTATGTAGATATTAAAAATGTCGAATATGAATTCGAACCACTTACTTCAAAGTTTATTTTAAAAATTTGTTCAAATAAATTTAATTTTGGACCTAACTTAGAATTTAAATCTAAAATTGAAGATACAAAATAAAACTAATATAATATCATGAATATAAAGTTAAAATACGAGTAGTTCGAATATGGGATTTTGAATTCAGCTTAGCTGTAACAACATTAAAGTTCAAGGTCTTTTACTAAGCACTATCGATAGTTACGATATTTAATACAAAAACTCTACAAATTGATGTCCGTTCAATCTGTTTTTAATTTTGAACAATCGTATTCCGCAAAAAAATATTGAAGTTTATTCAACCGTTATTTGGATCCTAGCTCTATTGGCTTTTTCCTTTTAAGCCGTCTTACTTGGTGTGGCATGTACAACTTATATAATATCTCAAAATTTCGTTGCTAACTTAGATGATTATCATGTTTCTTCGCATAATTTTTTATTTCTTCAATGACGTTTTCCATCTTTAGGTTCCTATGAAGGTTTCCATTTTTATGTACTATGGTGCATTTTGTATGCCACGTAGAACTTTACTTTGAAATGATTGCATTATTTTTACATTTACCTTCTTACCACAACCCCAAAGCTGAATGTATAGGTCCATATAGGTTTTAGTGTTTGCGGATATAAGAGTAATTTATTATGTAGGGTTAACTCAGAGTTCCTTTCCATGAGTGAGACAATTTTTCTCTATTTAATACTTAATTCTTGTTTTTGCTTTTTCCTCAAGCTCTTTCCACTTGAGCTTTGCACAAAAAACAGTTTGTCTGTTGCATCATTTATGTTGTTACCAATTGCTAAAATTGTATCATCTGCAGATTTGCTATATTTATTTCTTCTGTAGATGATAGATCTATGGTATATACGTATATGTCCATACATATATAATATATAGAATTGGTGCCAGAACGATTCCTTGTGACATTTCTGCTGATATTTTCTTTCTTTCAGTATTCTTCATTATACTCTACCCGAAAGTGTCAATCAGCAATATCCGATTTGGTAAAACAGGCTCGGTAGATCTCGGTGTAGTTTATATTTCAGTACCTGATGCCATAGCTTGTTAAATGTTTGAGCTACATCCAAGAAAATACTAAACCATATCTTATTATTTTTAAGTACAATTATGTTTGTGATTCTTTACACTTGTTGGTAGGTGGATTAAGGTTTGGTCATTCCATGTAATAGCTCAAGCAAATATAATAAAAAGAGAGAAAGTCAAACAAGGGTCCGAATTTAAAGTTACTAAAAGCGGTCTCCCGTTATTTATGTTAACTTTCAATAACAAAGAAAAGATAGAAGCCATTTTTAATATAACAGCTATTTTAAATATGAGGGTTAAAATAGAAGCACTACGGAAATCCACTGGGCTTATAGTGCAATGCAAGAAGTGCCAAGGTTTTAACCATACGCAAAAATACTGCAATAGAGAGCCAAGATGTGTAAAGTGCCTTGGAAGGCATCCTGCTCAGGCATGTCCACTAAATAGAAATTCCCCTCCAACATGTGTGAACTGCAAAGAGCAACATCCTGCAAACTACAGAAGGTGCATAGTAGCTAAAGAACTACAAAAAATTAGAGACAAATCACGGCAAGGTCCATCATATTATAAAACGCCGATAGCCAATAGCGTAAACACCAACCTAGGAAACTTTACCACATCTATATCGAGTAAAGTAACTGATCGCAAGTCGTTTTGATAAGTGGTGGCATCCGGGCTACAAAGTACGACCCCACACAAATCAGTAAATTTCAAAGACTCCAAAGATACATCTATGCTTGAAAAAATATTTTAAAGCATCGAAGCGCTAAATACACGGCTTATAAGACAAGAGAGATCCATAGATGCTTTGAACAGGCGACTAGATAGCCGAGAAACAGTGGATAAAATAACATCCATATTATACTAAACTAATATGATAAATAAAACATTAAGGATTGTTATCTGGAATGCAAATGGAATAATCCAACATATTCCAGAGTTAGAGATCTTTTTAAATACTGAAAAAATTGATATATGTTTAATATCAGAAAGCCATCTTACTAGAACCTCATACACCAAAATACGTGGTTACGTTTCTTATCACGCTTTACATCCAAGAGGGGGATCAACAATATTTGTGAAAGAAAATATTCAACATCATGAGGGAATAAAAATTGAAGAAGAAAGTATGCAGGTAGCTACTATCAGCATTCAACTTAACAATAAAAAAATATTCAATGTCTGTTCAATTTATTCTCCTCCAAGATATAATTTAAATAAAGAAGATTATAAAAAGTTATTGAACCAGCTAGGATTTAATTTTATAATTGGAGGTGATTTCAATGCAAAAAATACTTTCTGGGGGTCAAGATTAACAACTCCAAAGGGTAGAGAACTATACGCCGCTGGTCGAGCTTACAATTGTGAATTTCATTCAGGAGGAAAGCCAACGTACTGGCCTACTGACACAAGCAAAACTCCGGATCTAATTGATTTCTACATTACAAGAGGTATATCCGAAAATCACATTTTTATAGAAAATAGTGAAAGTCTCTCATCGGACCACTCGCCCGTCATTATGACTGTTAGTTCCACGATCGTTAACAAGGAAAATCCACCTAGACTAACAAATAACAAAACCAATTGGGAATTATTTAGGAAATTGGTTGAAGATAACACCGATCTTCTTGTACCAATCAAGGATCCGGTTCAATTAGAAAATGAAGTGGAACTATTAATCAATAATATACAACATGCAGCATGGGATAGCACCCTTGTAATCCAAAACAAGGAGCGTAATAATTTCATTTATCCAGTCGAGATCAGGGACGGAAAGCAAGGAAAACATGTCAGAGAAACCGTGCACCACAAAGCAAAATAATTTTTAATTACCTCTGCAATAAGCTTAAGCAAAGAATTAGATAACTAAAAAATGAATCGGTCACCCGTTATCTTCGTAGTCTTACAGACACTAAAGAAACAGAGTATTCTCTATGGAAAATACCGCCAATAAAAAATGATGAGGGAAATTGGGTAACAAGTGCCAAACAGAAAGCAGCACTGTTCGCATCTCATCTTGAAGAAACGTTTCAACCATATGCTAGACAATCAGCGGATGAAAATATAATACCAGTGCACAAGGAGGATTGTAGGAAAATACCACCTGTAACTCTACGAGAGTTTAAAAATGAAATTAACCATAACATAAATACGAAAAAATCTCCTGGCTATGATTTAATTACAGGTGAAATAGTGAAGGAACTTCCTGAGAAAGGGGTGCAAAAACTTCTTCATATAATCAACGCTTGATTTCGACTGAAATATGTACCTCTGCAAGTAGCAGAAATAATTATAATACCAAAGCCGAACAAACCATCTAATAATAAAAAGTCATATAGGCCAATTTCTCTGCTTCCAGTACTTTCGAAAATTTTTGAGAAACTGTTATACAAAAGAATGAAACCTATAATACTTGAGAGAAAGCTAATACTACCACATCAGTTCGGATTTAGAGAGAGCAAATTCACAGGATTACAAGTATTATTGAAGATGCACTTGAAAATAAGAAAATATGCTCAACAATATTTCTGGATGTAGCACAGGCCTGCGATAAAGTATGGCATCCTGGACTGAAATATAAACTGCATCGAGATTTGCCAAAAGAATACTTTCAGATATTGAAATCTTACATTGATAACAGATATTTTCGCGTTAGATGTGAAGAAAAATTGTCCGAGCTAAAGAGGGTATCTGCAGGGGTTCCCCAAGGTAGCGTGCTAGGGCCAGTGTTGTATTTACTTTACACAAGTCATTTACCAAACACAAGCGGCACAACAATAGCAACATTTGCGGACGATACTGCAATTTTAGCTACTGGTTATAAAGTAGACGAAGCAACCAGAAAACTGCAACGGGCTACGAACCAACTTAGTAACTGGACCAAAAAATGGCGCATTAAGCTAAATGAAGAAAAATCAACGCACGTTAACTTCACCAATCAAATAGTTAACTGGATACCAATAGAACTAAATTCCAAACAAGTTCCCTATGCTAACACAGCCAAGTATCTTGACTCTCGATGCTAAGTTAAAATGGAAAGAGCACATTAAAAAGAAAAAGGAGGAACTACACATTAAATATAGAAATATGTATTGGCTAATTGGAAGGTATTCAGAGCTGTCAATACCTAATAAGTTGCTACTATACCAACAAGTTTTAAAACCTATATGGACTTATGGTATTCAGCTTTGGGGCTGTACTAAGAAAACCAATATTAAAATAATACAAGCTTTTCAAAATAAAGTGTTACGTGGAATAGTGAACGCTCCTTGGTACATAAGAAACGATAACCTACCTAGGGACCTCCGAATGGAAAACGTCAGCGAAGAGATAACAATTCATGCAGAGAAACACATACAACGGCTTCGTCAACATCAAAATTTTGAGTTACGTGGTATGCTGAGTAACACAAATGGAGTACGAAGGCTCCAAAGAAAGAAACCGCTTGAATTGGGAAGACTACAATAGGGTGGCCAAATTTTTAGAGACTAACTAATGGGTTATATCTCTGCAAATTGAACATAAGAAAGATAGAGAAATTACTAGATGATATATGTAATCAGTTGTAATATTTAAAACAATAAAAAAATAAAAATAAAAAAAAAATAGCTGAAGTTAGTAGACTCCTTGGTAGTTATCCCATATACAGCATCTTTCAGCCGGCTAGTGGTGTGGGGAGGTCCTATTTATGGGCTACAAAAAGCTTGATGTTGATGCATTGTGAGCTTCACTAACACTCTTCACACTATCACCCGCGAGCACCATCTCCACCGAATTTGTTTTAACCTTTATACACTCATGCTATTATGCACAACTGTACATCAAAAATCGAGCCACAACAAAAAAATTAATCAAATTTTATAACACAAAAAAATAAATCACATATTAATAATTAACCGACTAAAATACGTTTCTATCAGTTTAAAGTTGCTGATCGGATATTCGCCAATTCACTTGATCTTTCTATCTGTGTGCAAAACTTATACGTAAAAAAATAAGCGATTTATTTGTAGCGTCACTTTGCGTAAAATTACGTACAAAAATTTGTTGACCTATATCAAACTTGCGTTGACTACTCCGTAAATTGTACCTATGAGCACTTCCGTTGTCAGCTTGACGAAGATGTTTTAACACTCCGCTATGGATTAATGATAAGCGATCGAAATTTGTAAGGTGTATTTCTTTATCATTTAGACTTTTTAATTGTCGAAGCAAGCTGTAGTCAAAAACTAGAAAACTAGGTGAGCTATACCAGTAGTGTCATGAAGAGCATTTCTCAAAGCTAATGCAATAGTGTCCAAATACCTATACCATTCGGTATGATCCTCTCATTTATATGATCGGATGGCTGCCAATACAGACCTATTAACCCTCTCAGAGGCATTAACATGAGGTGAATATTTAGCGGTTAAAACATGTTTAATACCATATTTAGCTAGAAGTTCTAAAAATATTTTCGCGGTGAACTATTTGCCGTTATCGCTCAGTCTCATCTCAGGTACGGAGAAGATGTTGAATACCTTATTCTTGAGGAATCTTACAACGATTTTGCTGTTTGCATCTCGCATTCCTTCCAGTAATACAAAACGAGAATATACATCGAGTAATAATAATAATAATAATAATAAACAGTTTTAAAGGCAATTACTGAACCCTTACTGAGTCAACTATTTGGGTCCAACGGTTTCGATCCTGAGACAATCTGAATAGACCAAGTCGTTCTCTACATCGTGGAACCATCGTCGCCTGCAACGACCTCTGCGCCTACCATATGGTGGCTCTCCTTTCAGAGATCGCTGCATAATTCGTTCCGGATCAGCACGCAGAACGTGACCGAGCCAGCGTACTCGCTGAGATCTTACTTCATGCACAATATCAGGGATCTTCACCAGATCTCTGATCTCGAAATTGTACAGAGCTCGGAATGTACCATCTATTTCGCGTGTTGGGCCGTAAATCACACGCATGATTCTTCTGTCAAATGTAAGGAGCCATCTCTCGTACTCATCCGTCAGCGCCCAACTTTCACGTCCCAACAAAACAACGGGCCTGATCAACGCTTTGTAAAGCTTCAGCTTCACGGCACTTGATAAGTGTTTAAATTTTAGCAGTGGCCTTAGAGCATACAAAGAACGACTGCCAGCTGCCAGCCGAACTTTAACTTTAACCCACACTGTTATCGTGAGTGATAAGAGAACCCAAATATTTAAACCTCCTCACTCCCTCAAACGTGTGGTAGACACTACTAAAACCTGGTGTGCCATTGTCCCTAAAACCAGAGATCAGTGAAGTCCGACTGAAGCTGAAAGCTCTACAAGCGGATCAAGTATATTTCTTTCACTCTGTTTTTTTTTTTGTTTTAAAACACTCTTTTGGTCCATAGCCTTACCTTACATTCACACAATATTCATTCAATTCATTCATTCATCCAATTCACACAAGTACAGTATACCATCTACGCATTGCATAGCTCCATGTCACCCTGTACAGTGACATGAAAGATGGGTCAGCCCATGAGTTTTACATTCCAACAGAGGGTCATAGATGTTTTCAATTTAATCACCGATCGTAATCGGGAGATGAAAAATCCCTTTTGCATCCCGCCTCTGGTTGGGATTCGAACCCGGTACCTCCCGATCCAAACGTCGCAGCTTTGACCACTGCGCTATTTGCTCGGTTTTCACTTTGTTACTATTCAGCCCAATCACGCATATGACATCTGCATATGCAAGCACCTGATTGGACTGGCGATATAAGATGTTGCGCTGAGGTGTTTCTGTTTTACGAAAGATGTACTCCAACATGAGATTAAAGAGTATCAGAGACAGAGCATCTCCCTGCCGAACATGCGAGTTAACTACAAAAATTGTCGATAACCTGTTCTCAACTTTAACACAGCATGGAGACTGGGTCACTGTCATCCTATACAGTCGTACCAATTTTGTTGGCATTCCTAGGTATTCCAGGGCAGACCACAAACTCTCGCGATTGACCGACCCAGGAATACCTGAGTCATAGGCCTGCCGGAAATCCAGGAACACCTGATGTACGGGGATGGATGTCTCATAATATATAGATAGAATCACTCGCAGCGTAAAGACCTGACAAGTGACTGATCGATTCGGACGAAATCGTCGTTGATAGTCATCTACCAAGACCTCCGCTAGAGGAGTAATTCTATCCAATACAATGTATGACAATAACTTGTATGATGTGCAAAGGAGAGCTATACCGCGATAATTCTCACACTTCAAGCGGTTTCCCTTCTTGAAAATGGGGCATATCGCGGCCACTTTCCATTTGTCAGGCATAATTTCGGTTCGCCATACTAATCGAATAGGTTAGTTCACTCCAGGTGAGCGGTTTTGTTTCAATCTCTGCATGGCCTTAGTGAATTCCTCATGGAATGGCTGCTCAGTGCAAATCTCTGCAGTCTGTCTTAGAGGTGGCTCAACAACAGTCTGTGATGCATGATGGACATCAAGCAGCTCAGTAAAGTGTCCACTCCATGCGTCAAGTACTGCGTCGATGTTGACACAGAGGTTTCCATTCCGGTCCCGATTGGCGGTTGACGTAGGCCTGAAAGTATGGTGCAATCCAGTAATTCCTTTAAAGAAATTACACGAACTGCGCTCATTGCTGAGTTGTTGTATTTTCAGAACCTCGGCCTTCCACCATTCTCGCTTCTTCCGTCAACCCTTCTTGCAAGAGCAGCCTTGTTTTTCCTCGCGATTGTGAGACGTTGTTGCACTTCACTATGAGCTATATTTTGTTGCTCAACTTCGAGACCACATTCGTCATCAAAACCAATCATTCTTGGGTCTGACTTTCACTATACCTAAAGTCTGTTGAGCAGCACTGACAACCGAAGTTTTCAGTACCTTCCAGATAGAGTTCACGTAGCCAGACTGGTCATTAGCATCATCAATGTTGTCGCAGACAAGATTATGATCTCGTTTCTTTTGATCTTCATTTAACAGACTTTCACAGTCGAAACGTAACATGCGTTCCGCTGTGTTTCCAAACTTATACGAAAACTTCCATCGTAGCTTTACAGCAAATGATTATCGCTCCCTACGTATTTGGTTGCTGACCGATAAGCTCTCACATCCTGCACAACCCGAGCCCGTCCTTTAGAAACTTACACATGGTCAATTTGGCTACGGGAAGTTCCGCGCGGATGTGTACATGTCTCTTCATGTATGTGTTTGTGAGGGACGAACGTGCTTGTTGCTACTTTAAGATCATGAGCATTTGCAAAGTACATCATTCTCTCACCATTATCGGTCGCAGTTTCGTGCCGGGAGTACGGTCTAATTTTTGCCAGCTCTAGCATTAAAGTCCCCAATTACCATTCTAACATCGTGTTCGGGTATAGATCCCATCAGATCGTCCAAGTCATTGTAAAATGAGTCTTTATCTTGGGGCTGGCTGACTTCTGTGGGCGCATGTATACAAATTATCGAGAGGTTGGCTAACTTCATGCGTACGCAAAGCTTACAAAATCGGTTATTGACGGCTTGGAAATCCAAAACAGCGTTCTTTACCTGCGCCTCAAGAAGAAATTCAGCTCCAAGTTTTCCTAGGTCATCTCCACTGTAGAGCATTATATAGCCTTGGGACACATGGTCTCCACTTTTAGGCCAACGAGTTTCTTGAAGAGCAACGAGTTCCAGCCGATACTCTTTCATGCACGTGATTAGGTCCTCCAACGCTCGTGGTTTTCAAAGTGATTGCTGCCAATCCTGAATCTCGTATCCGGGTTATACTTGAGCGGGGGTCCGGTGTTTTTTGGCGGTATCCATTTTTCTTTTTGTTGACTTTATAAACAGTTGATTTTTTTTAGGGATGCGGGTCGTCAGCCCAGCGATCCAACCGTATAGTCGCCTCCTGGGAAACATGTTCGTGCAATTTAGATTTACGGGACATGCCCCGACCACAGGGGCCAAGAGTACTACAAAAATATATCAGAACCCTGGTTTTGGACGGGGAAAAAGACCCATAAAATCAATATATAATTTTTGCCAAGGACGACATATTTCAACAAAATTTCTTATTGGTGAAGTGTTATGGTGTTAGATGCTTTACTGGTCTTACAAGATTGACATTGGTGGATAAAATTGTTAAAGAAGGTCACTATATTTGGCCAATAATACAACCTGCGCAGCACTTGGCAAACAGTGAGCTCGATTCTATAGTGTTTGGGTTAATGCCCTTAGTACATGAAATTTCCATTCCTGCAAGTCGGAAGAGCTACTGGAGATAATTGGTGGTCTGATATAAACTTTTTGATCGTCTACTTTCAAGTTAAATTTATCTTTTGATGCAATAAAATGTTGTTAATCAGATCTAGATACTCTGAACTTTGAAATTCAATGGAATTCATATCAATAAACAATGAATCACTGACAACTGGAGTAGTAACAACCTCTACTTGTCGTAGATAGAGTTAAAGCCCTGTAATTTGAGGCTCCCACGAGCAAGACGCCCAGAATGATCTTGTTGTCCCATTAACCATTTTAAACTGGCGTGATCTGTGATAATGGTAAACGGGTATCCTTCTATGTACTGTCTAAATTTACCAACGCTTGATACAGCAGCAGGACATTCCAGTTCAGCTACATTGTGATTACGTTGCGCTGCATTAAACTTTTGGGAAATTAATGCAACAGGGCGCTCTTCGCCGCTGGCTGACCTTTGAAATAGGACTGCTCATACGCCGGTTATTGAGGCATCACATTGAATATAAAATGGTTTAGTGTAATCGGCATTTGACAAAACGGGTGCAGATATTTAGGCATTTTTCAATTTATCAAATGCCTCCTGAGCGGCATTATTCCATTGAAACTTGTTATTTTTCTTAAGAAGAAGGGGCGGCAATTTCTGTATATAACCTTCTATATCACCCAGACATTCCCAGAAATTTTCGTAGCTGGCGTATCAACCTTAGAGCTATCAGGAGTCAACACCCCATCTCCAATAATGTATCCGAGGTATTTCAATTCTTTGAACACGAATTTCCTTTTTTCCGTATTTACAGTTAACTAACTTTTGACAATAACTCTGCTATATTCGACAATCATTGTTCTACGAATGTCTCGCTGGTTATGACTAAATCATCGAGATATACAAAAACGTTAGTGTGCAGTTCATGGGGTATCACCATATGCATCAACCGACACATAGTCTGAGGACCATTACAGAGCCCGAATGGCATAACTGTAAAATGATAAAGCGGTACTGAAGCTAGGTACTGTAAAGGCTGTCTTATCCTTCGATCGGTCATCAAGAGGTATCTGCCAGAAGGCGTCCTTCAAATCAATGCTCGATATAAACCTTGTTTTTGACAGACGCCCCAGCAAATCATCAATGAGGGCACAGGATAAGCATCCTTCATACTTACCTCGTTAAGTTTGCGCGCATCCAAGCACAGACGGACTCTTCCATCACTCCTTCGGACTAATGCAATCGGGGAACTCCAAAACCTGTAACTCTCCTCAATCACACCCAACGAGAGCATTTTGTCAAATTCCTTATATATTTCGGCTTCAACAGGAGATACTGCATAATGCCTTCGATTTATGGGCTGGGCTGCACCAACATTTATCACGTGAGTAACCAATCCTGTTCGTCCCAATCCAAGTTTGGTAGATGATGGAAACTTGCGTATTGCATCTAACTGAGATTGTTGATCCAGATTTAATTGATGGAACTTAGTATCATTATGAATTACCTCGGTTACCGACTTCAAAAGAGTTGTGTTCTGTGATAATTGGGGAGTAGCCTTTGGCAAGGTAATTTTAATGTCAAATTTCAGCACAATCCTTTCCGAGTAGTGATACATTTGCCCCACTGTCAAGTAAGCCGATAATAGGTTCTCCGAGGAGATTAAGTTCCGCGTACGGTTCATCAGTAATTAATGACGCTGAAATTAAAGATTTGTAGGGTTTACGATGTTTAAAATAACGACTTGAGCGTGATGTTTTTGAATTTGTTGTGGTATTTGTGGTAGGTTTGGAATTAGGTAAACTTAAGTTGGAAGTAGGACGAGGGATTATTTGTGTAGATTGTCATTCTTCGATTGAAGAATGTGGTAAAATTCCGGGTCTGTGTTGATGGCTGCAACTTCCGTATTGCGTACTGTATTGGGGGAAGTGGCTTGTATTACCCTTGCCCCTCCCGGTAGTTTCTCGCCCGATTACGACAATTTATAGACACGTTGGAAAATATGTATTAGGAAACCCACATCCATATCAAAATATGTTTCTAGAGTGGTAACAAAAGTATCCATGTAATTTAGCGTATGTTGTTCTTGTTAACTATTATTTCTGATACTATGCATAATCTATTTTCTCTGTATTTAGGAAGATTTCCAGTTCTGAAATATGGTGTATTAGTTCATTTACATTCCAGATGTTATTCTTAGTGTTTTATTCATTATATTTAATATAAATGGAATGTAATTTCAACCACTGTTTCTTATATAGCTAGTTGCTTATTTAAGGCCACTAGGAAAAGAACCGAGTTACAGAATATCAATAATTAGTTATTCTAATGTATATGAGTAAGGCCATATTAGATACAAATTCACAACCATCTCGATATGACCCGTACAGTCCGTTACTGAATTTAAAAAAATTAAACAGCTGTTTCTTAACATTTTCTTGTTTCAGTTTATGGTGACTTATATTAATTAAAAATTTTGGAGCATCGACAACTGTTTATTCCACTTGAATGAACGGTCTTGTTCCATTGTGATATAACTATTAAAGATTGATATAAAATATGTAATTACAAAATAAATACTAAAATTACTTTATTTTCCTAATGTATTTCCACACTATTTTCAACTTTTATATACATAGATTCCCATTTTTTCTACACAAAAGAGAAAAATCGCTAAGCTTCAAAGTTAAAACTAAAACTATGTATATACAAACATAAAAATATTTTATTTTTCGTCTTTGCAAGAAGGTTAATCCTTTCTTTAAAACACTATTGCCATCCTCGTTTACTGCATCTGGATATAATCCCAATATAACTTTTATGTAACCCTCTCAAGTAAATTTAATCTTGGTTTTCATTCCAGATTTATGTGTTTAACAATAACCCATAATGGTAATATTAACCCGATATATTCTATTTGTACACAGTATATTCTATTAAATTTTAAAGTAATCATCATACTTTTAGGAATTTAATAAATTAATTTTTAGAATGGAACAGCGACAAGGTGTATGCAATAAAATATTTAATGAGCTTTCATGTTAAAAAGTTAAGCAAAATAAAAGAATTTGAACATTAGATAAAATCATCAAAATTCATCGTCCAATATACAATACTTCTTTATAATACATTCTTGTATAATCCCGCATCCAAATGAGCCTCCAAACATGAATGAGAATATCTTTAGGCTAGAAAATTTTTAGGAATACGTATACGAAAAAATACATACATGTTTATATAAAATCAGCCAGAACATAGAATGTTAAGCACAGAATGAAATATTAGGGATTATAAATTCACGGCAAACGACAAATTATGCTTATCGTATAACAAAAGACGATGCGTAGTAATATTATTATTGTCATCTCAAATTATTTTAAGAAGTTAATTCATCAGAATAGAATAAAAATGAGAATAGATAGAAGATCATTTGTCGACAACCAAATATAATATACGGGATGAACTAATTTATTTCTTTTTGGGTAACCCCTATCATTTCTATTCTTTACCAAATTCTTTGGAACCATGCGCCTATAACTGTATATAGTATACCCATTAGGGTTACGATAAACCGAGATTGTTTCTCGGTGCATGTATCACATGATTTTATTATACAGACGTGTATATAGTGAGTTTTCGTTGCTCAACCACTATCTCAAACAAAAAAAACAAAATGGAGAACCACACAATTTTAGAGGCCATTAAAGGCTATATTGAAAATAAGAATATCAAGATAATATCAAGAAAAGCCGCTATTTGTTAATTCATTTATTATTTCACAAAAATGAGAGCAAAAACGAAATGATCCAATTTGTTTTTTAACACTGTTCTTCCACTGTATCTTACTATTCGAATAATAACCGAGTATATTCGAATATTTAAAAATAATTATTCGATATTCGGATAGCAAAAAAAGTTACAATAATTGAATATTCTAATATTGAATAATTAAAAAATTAAATTTAACGAATAAATATAAAAACACTTACAAATGAAAAGTACATTAATAAATCTCATAATAATTGACTTTTTAAGTTATTCCAGGCTTTTATCCTTGGAACATTTATAATTACCTATGACAACACGAGCATAACAAACTCATTAAAAAAAATTAATTTTTTACATTTATATACCAACCCAGACTTTTTCGCCTTACAATAGTATACAGTTGGTACAAAAGTCCTCATCATACCGCTGACAATTTTGGACCCTACTATTAAAAGGTAGCAGTTTTTTTTACCAGCTTTGGCAAAATTTGTTTTTGATGTAGAACTAAATAAATACTACATATCAAACAAGTTTGGGATGGTTGTTTTTGTACCAACTGTATACTATTGTAAATAACCAAAAGTCTGAGATGGCATGAATGTAAAAAATGTTGGGATGAACCAGCTGGAATGGATTTTGGGATGCTCGTGTTATTAGAGGTAATGTTTAATTTTCCTGGGAGGATAGTTTGAGATAACAATAACTTCAAGTCGGTTAATATACGCACTGAATTGTTTATAAAAATCTGTCATTTGATATACCACATCATCTAGCATTTAAAATTTAAAAAGCATTTTATCTTTTAATTCTTCAAATTCCAACAGATCCTTCTATAATATCTCGACTTTTCTTGAATAGATTTCTTTGCAAAATGGTGGGTTTCCATTGACAGAATATATAGCACGGACACATAAACATACATTTTTCAAAACTGGTGAATTTCAATTTTTTAGGGTGAAAAACAAATATCTCAGAATATCTTTTTTTCGATTACCATTTTACTTTATCCTTAATACGTAAGTGTGATAAAGTAAAAAGAACTTACACATGGAATGTTTTTCATTTTCATAACGTACGCAACCAACAATAAAAATAAAACATAAGAAACGAATATCATAAACCTATTGGTACACAACGAACATATGAATGAAAATAAAGTTTTGCGGTTTTATCTTCATCAATTTTCATTTTTCCACATATCACAACTTTCGCCGTCTTCCTCCGTTTATATACGTATATACATCCATACAAACATAACTGTATGTATATGTGTAACCAAATAAAAAAGTTACACGACATTAATTATCATAAATTATCTTGGATACTCGTCGAATAATTTATATGAACACATATATACTTATTATACAATACATATATTATATAAACATGTATGTACGTATTTTTGCACGCACACAAATACACACCCCCGCACAGACAATTAAGTTATTTTATACGAGAATTAAAAGAATTCATTATGATTTTAATCTTTAAAGTTTATGTTGATACACGAAAAAGAAAGTACCTACAATCTGCACATACATATTTATAAAAAAGATGATATTTTTGAAGGATTTTGAAAAAATATTTTGAGGCAGACAATTAAATGTCAATCAATTGAAAACATGTTTTTTTTATAGATTTATCTTCCAACTAGATGTCATGAGATGATGGAAAAATTATTTAAAGATTAAACATATATTATTATGTATTAATGAATTGGAGTCTGATATTGAGTTGTCTGTGAATAAATTGATTTCAACACACTATACATGTTTTCAGATTGGTATATAAATTTAACCTTGATTGTTGAATTAGAAATAATTAACCGGATCTTTATTATGACATCTTATAAATCTCATTCAAATACTATTATTCCTTTTGCCATCCTTGAACTGCATTATACCGTCAAACGTGTTTAATTATTTCTGTTTCTGGCTTTTACCATTTCAAATATCGTTTAATTACATTAAAATGTAATTCAATTAAACTACTATTACATGAAAAAAGAAAAATTCGTTCTGAGTTTGTATCAACATTAAACATTCCTTATACGAGTTTTTTTACTAAGATGTTCAGTAGACAAACAATTAATCGTACATCTGCCTTAGTAAGTTTGGTTTCAAATACCGTTTTATCATTTTTTTTTAAAATTATTACTAAGTAGATTATTTGTGACCAGCATCATGATATCGGTTAGCGCGAACCTTAGAAAGTAAGTTATCGATTTTACCGACAAAAACCTATCATGTACCAGGTGGTTCTGGTACAAGCGAACAACAAATTTCATTTTTAACAGCTAAGAAAACAGGAAATTAAATTTTTATTCTTTGGTAATATATTGAATTTATGAATCGAACACTCCAATCAAATCAAAATATTAATTACTTACAATGACAGTGAACATTTAACAAACTTTCTTCTTTTTCTACCCCTTTTGTATGTATATAATTTGTATGACATTATATCGGAGTAAGCTCACCAACAGATTAAAAATCGACGAAAATATCCAAAGGTCAGCGCGAAACCTATTTAATTGAAAAATCAGGAAGCAGTGACCGACTTACTTACCGCAACCTCTCATAAATGCATCGCGCACCGAGAAATGAAATTGTACTCATAGATAGACAAAACCTTCAATTGATAGTCCATTTTGGATACGGACATCCACAGTTTTGTAACACACAGCAAGCTTTATACTGCGAATACAGAAAGCAATCAATATTTACTCTTTTTCGATAATGATTTTTTCGACCATTCTAATCTTCTTTGTATTGTCCTTTTATTGTAGTGTCGCTGTAATCTCAAATAACAATAATTTTTAAATGTTGTCTTAGATAAATATTTTTTTTACTTTCCAATAAATGGACAAATTCAGTTTGTTACACGACAGCATATGATTTTTATGAAATGGTTTAATGGGATATTTTGCTTTGGATTGCACTTCTGATAGGATTCTGTTTTCTATGGTAGCACTAATGGAAAATATAGTGTGATTGATGTACACCTCGTAAAATCTTGATTCGTATTCAGTTGAATTGCAATAATTGCTAGAACTAACGGAAATTATCATGAGATTAATGCCCACCTCGCAAAATCTTGAATATTATTCAGTTGAACAAACATATTCCTATACATTATGTTAACACATATACATAATTATATATGTATATAAATATTAATTTTAGTCTTCCTTGTCAGAGTTTCAATTAACAATATGAACTGGATTAATTTGATATTTTTTCAAAATTTATTGAACATTATTAAACAATTAAACAATTCGTCCTCCGCTGAAGCGGAAATTTGTTTTAATTTGTATACATATGTATACCTTTAGTTCCTATCGTAAAAGAAGATACTGTATCTCAAGCTGATTGTTAATTTCGCGGATCAGCTTAATAATCACCGGGTTTATATTATGCATCACCTCAACAAGTTTCAATCAAGGTTTCAATGAGGCCAAAAACATTGAAAACAAGTATAAATTTCAGCACTTGTGGTGCAAAGATAATAGTATATACTTACGTAAACCAACAGAGTCTAATGTGGTTCCAATTATTTCATTGATCGATATCAATCTTGTTGAGAAAATTATGTATCTTGCTCCAGTTGATAAGACATTGTAACACTGAAATATCGCAGAAACAATCACCAGACAATGAATATTACAATACACAATTAAGCATTTTATTAAATTATTTTAACTTAGTTTCTTCCAATTCCTCGTATACTATTTGTGCCTTCTTTAAAATTATAGTATGCTATCAACAAATAAAAGTTCACGGTATTATATTGCATGTAACAAATTGAGTACTTAAAACTAGCTGTATAAAGCGTTTCATAAAAATGTCTATAAGTACGCACATGTTGATATGTTACAACCACTTGTTATGATCAATATTTTCTTTTGGATTGGATACTGTAAATAAGATGATTTTCTAGGTTAAACAGAAACTTTTCATTAAAAAAATTATTGATATTGAAGTTACGAGTATTCCTTATACTTAATCTCGTCAATTGCAGACTTTTTACACTACATAATCCCTACAATTGGAGGCTTTATACAGGACCAGGCCATATTTGAAATATCGAAGAATTTATTTTTAAATGATGTCATACCTGAGTCTTACTGAGACATCTCTATGATAACTTGTCATTGGCCATTGAATTGTTAGGCAAGGAAAAGTTCTATAAATGGCTAAAAAAACAAATACGTATAAATAAAATGAGTACCAAGATAAATAAAATGACTAAATATTTAGGTATTTAATTGTTATGAATTTATTATTGTTCTGTATTAAGAGTTGAATTGAATTTATTTATTTTTTTCTAATTTTATAATAGGCGGCTGTTGTAAGGTTTATGGATAACCACATTCTACCCCCATCTCGTTATTATTTCCAATACGTAGTGACACACTTCAGCATGGGACAGCATCGTCCGGTTGGCCACGTCAATTGCGGCCATCGTACAATAATTCAGTGAAGTATAAATAAAAACAACTGTTTATATTATTTTTTCAGCACGGTCATTAAGCATGCACACTCCAGAACTACCTCCGTAAACTAACATAACTAAATAATCACGACCAAATAAACCATTTCAACTATTGGTGAAGCTTTATACAGTAACATAACATAAAAAAAGCTCAACCTACCAAAAAATGTAAACAAATGTACCATCACAATTAAATATAAAAATGTCTACTTAACTTAGGATTACACCTTGCATAGTGTTGGTTTGTGAAACTCTAATTGATTGATTTGTGGTTTATTAAATTTAGAAATTTATTTTACTTATAACTTTGGAATATTAACATAATAAATATAAGTTGTTTTGTTTTTGAGGTTATTGATTATCGTTTTCAAAAGTAAATTTGTTAAGGCAAATGTTACGATTTGAAAATCGTATACAAGAAAATTTTTGCGATCGCAAGAAATATTTAGGTGAACGTTTGTAAAGGTTGACATACCATGCAATTTTGGTTTATAATCTATAATTCATGTGGATCCTCCACCTTGAACAATCATTTTTTTTATTTCTCCTCTCTCTTTATATGCAAATGTAAAAACAATTGTAATAATTATCGATGATTATGACGTTTTCTGGTTTTCCCGTTTTATCTCACTCCACCTTTAAGCCGCTTTCCAATATAATTTTTGCGGACTTATATTTTATTCTTAAGAACAGCATTCTGTTTTTGGACGTGATCATAAAATCATTAAATTATTAAAATTATTGTGTAATTACTCTTTTTGTGTTTCGCATTATAATTGCCGAATAAAAACAAATACAATTATTTGCAACATAATTAAAAAGGGAAATTTCATCCCGAAATAAATTTAAGCCGCGGAATAGGTAAATAAATTTCTGTTTTATTTCTATTTGTTTTTTTATTTATTATCGCGATCATATTTTAAGCCACATTTCTTTCTGTGAATAGTGCCAACATACTTACGATAGAGCAACCGTACCGTCCAAAAAGTGGAGATCACCATTGGACTATTCCGCGCTTATAAACAATTTGGAGTATATATTTATATACTTATATTTATATCTTTATATATATATATATATATATATATATATATATATATATATATACACCATATATATATATATATATATATATATATATACACCATACGATATTCACAGCCTGAACTATTGGCGTAAATAAGTTAGGTTCAAGGACATAACTGAATGCTAGCGGTAGTATAATCGAGCATGTCTCGATAATTATCGATAATCAAGATAAGTGAAATTCCTAAGTTTTATTATGTTACCTAAATTGATAGTTATATATATATATATATATATATATATATATATATATATATATATATATATATATATATATATATATGGTCCCTAGTAAAAATACAAATCTCAATTAAAGTTTAATGATTAAGTGATATTGTATTTAAATAGAAAAACAAATAAGAATGTAAATAAACTAAAAATACATATATTAGAAGCGGTCTAAGTACCATACTACCATAATATTAAGATTATACACAGGAAAAAATTCGGGATATATCCCCAACCGGTGCTAAAAACAATTTAAGTTCTTCCAAAATATAGTTTTATTTAACTATTTCTTAATTCTGAATTTTGCTAGATGGGAAAAATGACAAATTTTACACGAAATGTCGAATTATATTGTTAAAATCGGTATGTATCCCCAACCAGCGCTAAACGTAATTTACATCCTCCCAAAACAATATTTTATTTAACTATATGTTGTTTCTGAATTTAGCTAAATTATAAAAACCAAAATGTTTTCTCTTAATTCTGCAATACGTTGTTAAAATTCTAAATGCAACTCATCAGTGCTAATTTTGTATTGATAAACATGTTTAATACTTGAAAATAAAATAGCATAAACCAAATTCATCCATAAGAACGTTTAACATATGTAAAATGTATAATTGGCCTATGTATATCTGGTAAAATAGTTTTAGTGGAAGTCGGATTAATTAATAAATAAAATATCAAATATTACAGTAAATTATCAATACCTGTAAGTACTAAAGCCCCTATAAAATTGTATGTATTTAAATAAATAGCCCAACCATTATATCATGTAATTATTTATCTTTAAAAGATATTAAATACCATCTTAAGTATACAAATTTTTGCATTCGACTTTTTGATAGTAAGATGGGGTGATAATAGAAGTGACATATATAAGTATATATAGTAAATTTTCAACATAAAATATCACTAGAAAAGCGGCCCATCTCTCCATATAACTATTTAATTGTTATCACAACAAATTTTAGGTGGACAGTATTCTATAATACTACAAAGAATTATCTGGTTTTATACTGCAATTATAGGTGTATCCAAACTTATCTGAATCATAACAACATTCATCTTGGAATTTTGAATTGAAGTTTTCAAAGACTGAAAATAAAACATAATTTGCTTTGTGTTTCAGTAAAACAAATTTTGTCTAAACAGTTTTCACTGCACTGTTTCTAAAATCATCTAAAACTTATTATATTTTTCTTCCCTCAGACACGTACTTATGTAGTTTTCTAATTACATATGTATACATAATAAATATATAGAACATTCTACTATAATCTTTGGCCAACTATATACTTGAGATAGAAATATAAGTATGCTACTTATTATTTAAGGTACGTCCGTCGTACGCACATAAAATGTTAACATTCGACGTCTTGGTGTATTCACCATTATCCAAATAAATAATAGATAATAAAGCCAGAACAAAAAAGACAATTTTCCAAACTACATATTAGAAGTTATGTATATTGCACAGAGTTCTATGTTCCACATTCAATGAATACTATATAAATCTTGTTGAATCAGTAAGGGGCCAGTAATGGCCTTGGCCAAACTGTTTTAAAAATATAAATCTGGTGAACGTTTATATACTTTAATTCGTTTTGCATCTACGTTAATAATCGGAATATGTTTACAATTTATTCAAAATCAAATATTCAACAATTTTAGAGTGCTAAAAAAAGCAAACACAATTATACATTGTTGAATGGACACCTTCAAATTGATTAAAATGGCCGTTAAAAAGGACAATATCTATTAATAACTCTTAAAAAGTGTCGAATTTGGCTACACAAAATCATCAATGAACATTTTTCACTCTGCATTTTAGTTTGTTTTAAGTATGCCTCATTCTATATTTTGTGAGATGAGTTAGACTGTACTACTTCTACTCTGTAATAAGGCTAACATGTTATATTTGGAAAAAGGACGACTATATGCCTCAAATGATTTTTTCTGATGCACAATAGCGCATTTTTTTAGTTCAATTTATGTGTTTAGATAGAAAGATCATTAATATTTTGAAATGTGCGCCTAACAATTTATTTTTTGTGATATATCTAATATATAATAATAATATTTTATTATAATGTTTTAATATAATATATAAAGTAATAATAAAATACTAAATAATATATTGGTATCAAATATTTGAGTGAATAGTGCAAAAAAAACAAACTTTGGATTTTTCATTTACATGCCTTAATCGGAAAGGTAACCTCACTTATCGCCAAAATAATGTAAGTAACGCCATATTTTCTGACAGTGTTTTAATTTGTGTAATTTTTGTGTTGCTATTTATGGAATATTCATTTGTAAATTAAGTAATGTAAACCAGCTTTAATGCTCACATTGGCAAAATCAAAAGATTACGTTCGGTGATTTCTAATGTCGTTGTGAATAAACGGCTTGATGTTTTAACGTCCTTAAGCCAAAATGCGACTTAATTATTTGTTTGTGCCTTTTAATTATTATTTTTTAAATATTATTTCAGAATTTGGTCAAGAGTTTCATGCCTTCTTTTGTTTGTTAATACTATTGCCGCCAGTTTCGCTAGGAAAGGGTAAAACAAACAGATGTAAAATTGAAAATTGTTTTGACAGGATAATTCATTTCCATAAGGTAAGAATAATTTATGTTATGTAAAATTTGTAAATAAGATTTTGATTAAATTTTTAAATTATCTATAGCATTGAATTCTTGGATTATTAAATTTCGTGATTTTAGCGTAGTTAGAAATTACTTCAATATTATTTTCAAAATTTAAATTTCAAACATATAAATCAAAGTTCGAATTCAAAAGACTAATAAATGTATTTCACGTTTTTGTTTTTAACAGGTAAACGATCCTTTAGAGCCATCATCATTGAAAATCCAGAATCCTGAAAACGCCCCAATCATTATAGCGTCTGGTTCTTCGAGTGCAACAATAAACAAATTTTATATTCTCATCGATGGAAAATTATTAAACACAGACAACTCAGTAGGATGCCTAGATAAATTTTTAAAAATTCATTATGTTCTAAATGTTCATTTTGAATCAAATTTGAGACAAATGCTTAAATTTATATTTAAGTATACATATATATATATATATATATATATATATATATATATATATATATATATATATATATATATATATATATATATATATATATATATATATATATATATATATATATATATATATATATATATATATATATATATATATATATATATATATAAAATTGACGTTGAATCTGTCTCAAGCCAAATGAGACTTATTAATACCGTGTTTTTTCTAAATTTGAATTAATTATTCTATTTTAAATAATTTTTTGAAAATTAATAAATTTAAACGATAACGAATTTTTTTATTTTTAAAAACTGGTATTTTAAGATTAAGTATAATATTACTCGTATATTACCGATCGCGGATTAATATGAAAGAAAATCATAATATATGTTTTGATTTTTTTTGCGGATTTTTAAACTGTGGTCATTATTGCAAAACCAAAAGTGGTCTTCGAAGGCACATGCTAAATTGCGAGTTTAAAGAAGCAAGCCTTAAAGAAAATTTGAAACATATTTCAGGTAAAAATTACCTATCTTTGGCTATCACAAGCATTTCAGTTGTAAATAGTGACGAAATTATCACAGACAATTTGGATTACTGGCATAAAGTTAAATTTATTGATTCCATAAATTTGAAATAAGAAAGCTAATAGCGAGTTTATGTGGGAAAAATATTCCACACTCTACGATTAATTTAATTATTATGACTATTAAGAATTTATTAGATTCAATTTTTTTATTCATAAGAACTAATTTTTTAAGTTCAAATGATAATTTTATACAAAATTACTTAGAGTAGTTCATAGATTTTCAGAATTGTAAATTGTCCTTGATAATTTAAACAATCATACTTCAACATATAAACGAAAAAAAGTTGAATTTGATAATGTTCCCAAACCTCAAGACCCTTGGATATAGATATCAAAGAATTTTTGTCGCATTTTTGATAGTGTCTAAATGGTTAAATATTTATTTCAACAACAACCTCTCTGCTTACGAACTTAAGCAACCTGAAATAAAAAAATATTCTATTCTAAATCTTAATGATATTTATTACCCATGGCCGTTTGAAAAACATTTAGTTGATGATAGTTTTTAGTTTTTTATAGTTCCAAAACATAAAATCATATAAAACAAATTTAGTTAAGTGGTTAAAAATAATTTTAAAATATACACATGTAAATGAAGTAAGAATAAGACTTTTTTTATCAAGACATAATGTATACAATATATATTTGAAATATAATTATAAATAAAAACACAATAAATAACATAATAATAAATAAAATTTTTTGTTTAGAAATACAAACCCATATATATATATATATATATATATATATATATATATATATATATATATATATATATATATATATAAATATATATATTTATATATATATATATATATATATATATATATATATATATATATATATATATATATATATATATATATACTATGTACATATGTATAGGTACATAATAATCTACATTTATAAAGAGTAAACTTTGCCAATGTTAAATAGCATAAAAATATTTTGAAACCTGTATCTAATCACTTAAAATTGGTTACAGCAACAACTTAAATTCTTCATTTTGAACTACTGCTAATAATACTATTTACCACCATCGCGTTGTAGAAAATGCAAAATACATATGCATGTTACCTATAATTGGTTGTTTATTAGGCCTCTATTAATACGGTTATAATATAAAACCACTTTTAAACTGGGATAATTAACTCCATTAAGTAGCCACGGAAAACATAAAAACATCATTTAACTATTTGCAATAGGCAAGTTAAACATCGCTATTGTGATTTATAATGAACTACAACTGGCAAGAACATATTTTGGCTCTGATGAATAGCACAAATGCAAAATAAAGTAGTTAATCACACACCCTTTTGGTGCTTAATAATCCTAATGTACGTAATTCCTTGATTTTTCATTATTTTAAAATATCTAGCTATTAAAAATAGCTAAATATGTTATGCACTTATTTGGTGGTCTTTTGCAATCGGTCTCAAATTAAGACTTCAGATTTAGTAAATACATATATAACACGAATTTTTTCCTGTGTATACAAGAGCCGGTTCAGTTACTTATTATCTAAATATAGACATTAAGTGTTAAATAGATATTAAAATATTTGCACAGCTACCTAATATTGTACCATAATAATTTTGGTTCATTAATTTAAATGTTTCAGTTTTTTTAATAGTGCGGTCATGTGAAGGTTTCGTATATATGATTTTCCTTTCTTTTTGATTTATTTTATGCTAATTCTAAATTTTCGTTTGCTATAATGTGCGATACAGTGTTTGAGTGAATATAAGTGAGTGTGTAGTGACATAATTCCACGTGGGCGGGAAGCGTCAATAACAAAAATTAAGTGCTGATCAAATCATCGAAGATCGTCCATTATTAAAATAATTGAGGTAAGTTAAATCCGCCATTTGTGCTATCCAACTTTAATTTTTTTTATTTCTCAACGATGATCATGGAGAATCGTTTATGTAAGTTATTCCTTCCTGCAGCACTACAGGCTCCTTTTAATTAGTGGCAAAACCCTCCCCCATCGCTGTAACCTAGCAGGCAAATGTGCTGCAGCCACTAATAACATCATTACATATTTCAAGGAGCTTTCTGATTACGCCTGTCCTATAAGTTTTTATATTTTTATTGGTGCATTTTGCTGCGTAACAATCCAGCAATCTATAATTTTCAAAGACTAGCAATCGTTCTTTCAACAGGGTCTCCTGCCGGACATCATATCGTGACATATTTTTTTTATCACCACCAGTAATCAGAACTTTCTTGGAACTTTCAAGTTGTAAAAGAAGATTACCACTGATTCTAACGCTGGTATGATTTTCACATATTCATTTCGATATTTTCAAATTGCTGAAAATTATTTAATATCTATTACATAAATATTTATAGGCTCTAACAGTTATATTTTACACAAAATTACAGCATTAGTTAATTGAAACAAAGTGGAATTAAGGCATATCCACAAGAAACAAAAAATATATTAACGTTAAACCGTGTTCTCGGATCGGATTTACATCCTAGGAAATCAAAGCCGATCTCTCTCCCAATTAAATCAACTAAAATGACGAAAAACACGTCTATTTTTCTGTTCTTTGAGTTGAAATAAACACACAATAAACTCACAAAAATTCTCTCAGAGAGAGATCGGTTTTGATTTCCTAGGATGTAAATCCGCTCTCGAGGATACGGCTTTATAAATTGATGGCAATTTGAAGACAATTTATTTTTCTATTTTGTCATACACTCCATACACTAACATCCTTAGGGATTTTGTCAAAATTCTTTTAGACTCAATAGCGAGATATCTGCAGAGAGATGATAAATACTAAAAGCAGACACCCAATACAGGAGTGGCTAAATTATTATTTTATTTGGCCAACTAATCTTATTTTATAAAGGATTTATATAATTTTCTAATTTGTGTATATATGCACAGATAATTATATAATAACTATTATTTTAAAAAAATATATACGATTGGAAAAATGTATTTCACGCAAAATATGGTTCACATCTTATTTCTTAAAAAAATTTCCAATTATGTATGTATTTATTTCGTATTACAAATAATTTTAAATCGAACGTATTAATAAATTTTTAAATGTTATAAAGTTATTTTTTCTCTAATTTGTTAAAATACTCGAGTTTAGTTTCCTGAAATGAAATACGAATACGACAAAGAATTGCAGGATTTAGGATGTATATACTAATTGATCTTTACTTAAAATTCGACCCTAATGATTTCCTTTTTCAAATTAAATCCCAATATAAGAAATAGTAGGGCAACACTGAATTTACCGCAAAGCCGTGAATGGGCCACTTTACTAGTCTGCAGTAGTGTCACAATAAAAAAAACAGTTAGTACAAAAAAACTAGCAATAAAATTTGCGGCAAAACCATCTATAGATACAAGCCGGAAAAAAATGCTTCGTTCACAGATACCACCGCAAATTAATGCACACGCGAATGTTGTAGTTACCATGGAAATTGATACAATTTAATTTGCTTTATTATTTCTCTTATAAACGATATTTGTTTTGGCATATACATATGAGACACATACTATCGCGTGTGTAGTCAAAACCATTTAACAGTATTGATTTAGTTCAGCCTTGATCTATAGACGGTTTTGCATATACATATACGACACATACTATTGCGTGTGTTTCAAATAGATTTAACAGTATTGAATATGTTTTGGCTTGTATCTGTAGACGGTTTTGATGCATATCATATACCTGTTACATATCAGAATATTAAATAATATATTCTGATATGTAACAGGTATATGATATGCATCAAAACCGTCTACAGATACAAGCCAAAACATATTCAATACTGTTAAATCTATTTGAAACACACGCAATAGTATGTGTCGTATATGTATATGCAAAACCGTCTATAGATCAAGCCTGAACTAAATCAATACTGTTAAATGGTTTTGACTGATGTGTAATTGGAGTCAAACTGCTAATTTGTTTTGATAAAAGAACGAAAATCTATAGCATAGATAATATGTATGTATATTGTGTATGTAAATAATTTATATGCTTTATCTCTTTTCATCATTTCCGTTTATATGATCGATAAAAATAGGGATCATGGAAAGAGATAAAGGATAAAATATATGGACCTTTCGTTGAATCTCCCAGTATGCTTTTTGATAAATTATAATATTTTAGTTCTTGAGAACAATCTAGTAAGGAAGATGTTCATCTTTACTAGTTTATCTATGGTTTTACTCTAGCAGCAATCCCCGAGGACTCTTACTCCGAGGTCGCTACTGGTGCGGTTGAAAATTTAACTGATTATGTTAATGCTTCTAACACTGTTTCAATTTTTGCATAATGGTCAAACAATATTTAATTTTATTTTTTCTTATTTAATTCTTTTTTTTTTATTCTTAAAACACTATATACTTCGTGATTTTTAGTATTTTTGTTTTTTTAGCCAGTTCCCGCTGTTATCATATCACAAAACATACACAATTATACAGTAAAAACGGTATAACTGCCCATATACTAAGTTGAGGTGACAAGTCTTTGATGCTTTTTGTTTATAATGAACTATATTATATAATTATGTACATTGAGTTTGCAGATGCTTACACTATTATACCATATACATAATAGCCATCGTATGTTCGATATATATATACATATATGCATTGGTATATAAAAAAAAAATTTGACAACTGAGAGGTTAGGGCTAGTAAAAATGTGGCGTTACACGATAGAACAACGTATTTTCATTATTATTGACCATCAACAAGTGGATGCTGATTTTTCGAGCAAAATCATCCTAAGCGATGAAGCACATTTTCACCTTGATGGCTTTGTTAATCGCACAAATCTCAGGATTTGGGGTACGGAGAACCCACAAGTGACTGTCGAAAAACAAATACTTCCACAGCGTGTCACTGTTTGGTGCGGATTTTGGGCTGGAGGCACCATTGGACCATACTTTTTTGAAAATGCAGCTGGTCAAGCAGTAACTGTTACTGGTACTCGATATCGCGACATGATAACACACTTCTTTCTGCCTCAGTTGGATGATATTGACATAGACGATAAATGGGTTCAACAAGATGGTACCAAATGCCATACAGCCCGTGAAACAATTCAATTACTGCATAAGACTTTTCCTAGTCGTGTGATTCAATTACTGTATAAGACGTTTCCTAGTCGACTCTCTCGTTTCGATGATCAGAATTGGCTCCCTAGATCTTGTGATTTAACACCATTATTATTTATTTTTATGGGGTTATTTGAAGTCAAAGGTCTATGTCAACAAGCCCACAGCCACCCGTGCATTACAGGTGGAAATTAAACGCTGCATCAACGAAATTCAGCCACATTTATGCAAAAAGGTCATGGAGAATTTCGATAAGTATTTGCCAGCAAAGCTGTGGAGACCATATTCCCGATGTGATAATCCATAAATAACTCTATCCTGTGTATTTTATGATTCAATAAAAAGATCACAATCTGAAGACTAAAAACTGGGTTTTCTATTTAATTCAAATCTTGCGTTAATTTTGGGACACCCTTGTAATATGTATACATATATCATATCAGTCACTGTACTTTCTTTATATACCAATAAAAACAATGCATCAATTGCATCAAAACAATTTTAGCATGGTAATTACGATGATTCATTTTTGTACGGTGAAATACATTACAAACAACTTAAACCAATTTTTAAAGTTAATTAACCCATATTTTCAAACAGTACCCAAAAAATAAATAATACACACTCAGGGATTCCGTATTAGCTACTATACAATGTCAAAATTGTATTTGACCGAAAACTATTTTCTATGCAGCCGTAACAAATAATTCTTATTTAAATTTTAACCTTTGGGAAATCTATTCCATTGCAAAAACGAAATGAGAATTAAATATAGAATTGCAGGTTGTGCGAAGGAAACGAACGACTTTGTCAGTACAATTTTACTGGAAAAAAAGTTATGTTTGTGTTAGTGTACTGCAATAACAAATTCTGGCTGCTTTAAAAAAGTATCAAGTCAAGTACTTTTTATGGCAACATTCTTACACAATACACATCGACATAGAAAATGTGTGCGGATACATAATTTTTCCCACCCACTCACGTAATTTTTAATTTGATTTTTTTATGGTCAAATGTCATTTGGTTTTGTTAAGTTTTGAAATTTTTCATTTGGAGCGGTTAATATATACGGTAAGTTTGTGTTTTTTGGCGATTGGTTAAATTTTGTCTTAATTGGTTTATAAACAAAGTAAAATTTTATACAAAAAATGTTGGTTATATGTATGTAGGTTATTTAAGTTATGTTTATAAAATTTGATCTTATAATATATTAAGAAATAATATTAAATTTAAGAAATACCAAGATTGACTCTAAATTTAGTACTCATAAACACGTTCGTGCAACGTGAGAAATGTAATAAATTTAAATATTTTTACGGGGCAAACAAATTGTGCATTAATAAATTTCGGTTGCAAAACGTTTATTTTTTTCAAACAGTAGGTAGAATAATAAAATTTATATGTATATGGGTGGTGGAGAGCAAATCGTATAGAATGTGACAGCTTAACAACAATTTATTCAGGAGGAATAAAATTTCACCTTTTGGAGAATGTGAGGGTTAACGTTCCAACAAGGTCCAATGACCCGGATAGTTCACTGCAAAGCTATAATTCCAACGACTGGGAAGAGGAGTATTTGATGAACGAAATCACCGGTATCCCAGGTGAGACAGAAACACCAGCATGTGTGTTATTCCCGGTGTCCACGACAGTGACGTATCTAACAATTATCTGAAGAATCATATCGGTATACCTAATCATAATTTTTGAAATGGTCTTTTGAAGCTACAATAAATCAATTTTAATTTTTCAGAATAAATTGTTGAGACAGTTCGATCCAAACTGATGTGGAACAGAATTCATATTGCTTATATTATTTACAACATATTTTTTATTATTATTCAATAAATTCGTTTGTTACAATAAATTAAGTGAACACAATCATTGAACAATGAAAAATTTATGAAATTTGTTACAAAAGCTGTCAAAATGTATCCATAAAGTTTTGCTATAAATTAAAAATAAATATGGTCTTTGTCACTCTAATGGAATTTTAGATTTTTTTCTCCTTTCGTTTTTTCAGTAAAAAAATACCGCCAGTAAATTTTTCGTAATGGAATACAGGCTTAAATCAATTTTTTCGGCGCATACTGAATTATTTTGATGTTATTTTTTTGGGCTAAACCAATTTCCGAGCCTCAGCGACAATTTGTATAGCTTCGAGATTACTGCCACATTCCCGATGCTTCAAATTCCGCGTGAATATTCGGTGTTTTTGCCTATATTCGGTGTGAATATAACAGTTATGTACATATATATATATATATATTATTTTCTGCTCAAGACGACCAATTTCTTTGAAAGTAGAAATATTTACAATAGCATTTTATATATACTGGTAGTTTCTGCATTGGAAGATTTACAATGTGCAAAATCTTGCTTATAATATTAATCACTACAACAATCTTGCTAGCTACACAACAACCGAAATTTATGCTGATCAGTTCAAAATACTTATTAAATTTTAACAACTGATAAATAGTCCAAAGTTTTTATAAAAATAATGGTCATTTATCACTGTCAGAGGGCCAATGGCTTGATGACCTAGATAATGAAAAATCAAAAATTGAAGATTAAGCAAAATTAATTATTATACAATTCTAAACGAAGTAAAATAATTTGAATACTCATATAAGGCTGACATACTCGTAGCTAGAACAAATCAGGCAGAACTAACAAAAGGAAATATCAAATCGAAGAGGGGAATCCAACTGAAGATTTGTGAAATGTGCGAGGAAATAATTTTATTGTAAATAAGTTTTATGGAATATTGAGAACACAGCCATATGAATTTAATTTCAATTGTTTATTCTTCATATAGATACAGATAACACACAACATTTAGCTTTTTCATATTGACTGACAATCGTTACAAAATAAACAGAGATATTTAAGTTATACATGATAAGACAGTACAGTTTATTGAATAGGTACAAAGAAAGCATAATAATATTGAAGTATCGCTACAATAAAGTATATGTTGTACAGACTACAGACAGATATTACTCGTATGCATTTGAAAGATAATTTTATTATGATAGAATTTTGGAATACCGTTTGGAACAAGTTCTTAATGCCCAGAGTAAAATATTATTAAGATTCTTATCACTTCCTCCAACAACACGTGTCAACTTTCACACATATTGTTCGATCGAATCGATCGATTTTATTTAAATGTCCTTAAGAAAAACGTTGTCTAAATTTCATTTCGTTTCTCATTGTGTTCCGTCTCTACTTTGGCTAATGCAGTGTACAATACATCGTTTGAAAGGTAAGAGATACAGGCACACGCTAAAATAAAACACCGATTAATTTTGAAAAACCTCTAAACTGGCGACTTTGGCAAAAGTACCACCTAAAATATTCAGAATTTCTTGAACCACTCAACATGATCATATGCACTAAACTCTAACGATACTCGTATTTAATGACTTGCAATAAATAGTAAAATTTATTAAAAACCTAATCTGGAGAATCAACCGGAATTTCCCGTTGTGTTGTTGCCGGCTTGGACTTTTCTATCATAGTCTTGGTTGCCCTCATAAGAAGGGCATCATAATTGTCGAAGGGTAACGTAATGGTTTTTAGTTTTTTTGAATCGTTGGCGTCGCAGTTGTGGTATGTCTAGTGATGTTGCGTCATCCAGAGCATGAACCTAATAATACTGAACTTAATAGTATAGCACTTTGTACTATAGGTACCTTAAATCCAGCCATAGTGTATGGTGATTAGAAGGGAGTACGAAGAAAAGTGTTATGTGTTTAATTCAATTGCAGCACGCAAATCACATTCGCATTATGGCTATACTATTATAATTATAAATTATACGATATTATAGTAAATATTTGTTGTGCTTAAAAACTTTAACAATGGAGTATACAAATAGCATCTGTATTGCTTTTTACATTACTTTATCTATAAAAGTAAATAGTTAAACTTAAACACTTAAAATAATCATTCAAACCTTTTGTTAAAATCACCTCAAAAGTTATGTATTTTTTTTGTATGTACATGATCCAACTATGTATATTGAATTTATCATGGCATTTTAATACAGTTGCAACCGTTTTTATTGTTTTCAGCAGTTGTCAAAAAGATATTTTATGTACATATATTCATATATTTCTATGACGTAGAAATTTATTCAAAAGATAATTTAATACAGGCCCAAGACTATAATTTACACTTAGTTGCTATAAGGTGGGGGCTTACCCTAATTTAAGATTATTAAAAACAGAGCCAGTACCTATGAGTGATAAAGCTACTTCTAAAACCAAATGTTGCTTTAGTTTAAAAACGTTACTCCCGGTATCATCATCGTCCATTGTAAATTATAAACTGAAGTTTAAAAAGTAGGTATTGGCAAAATCTAATTTATATCGAGTAAAAGGACATTGATTGATGTAATTTGGTATTGACCAATTAATTAATTTGGTATTCCTCACGAGACCACATTATATCTTTTTGACGTTCTAACATTAAACATAATAATACATAATCGTATGTATAACAAGTTTCTTGCGATTGAGAAATTTCCCGATTGAACCTGTTTTTTATTATATAATAAACCTTTTTCAGTATTTACTAGCATTCACGCGACCACCGAAACAACCAACTATCGCCAACTAAAAACTGTGTTTTCTATTTAATTCAAATCTTGCGTTAATTTTGGGACACTCTTATAATATGTATACATATATCATATCAGTCACTATACTTTCTTTATATACCAATAAAAACAATGCATCAATTGCATCAAAACAATTTTATCATGGTAATTACGATGATTCATTTTTGTACGGTGAAATACAATACAAACAACTTAAACCAATTTTTAAAGTTAATTAACCCATATTTTCAAACAGTACCCAAAAAATAAATAATACACACTCAGGGATTCCGTATTAGCTACTATACAATGTCAAAATTGTATTTGACCGAAAACTATTTTCTATGCAGCCGTAACAAATAATTCTTATTTAAATTTTAACTTTTGGGAAATCTATTCCATTGCAAAAACGAAATGAGAATTAAATATAGAATTGCAGGTTGTGCGAAGGAAACGAACAACTTTGTCAGTACAATTTTACTGGAAAAAAAGTTATGTTTGTGTTAGTGTACTGCAATAACAAATTCTGGCTGCTATAAAAAAGTATCAAGTCAAGTACTTTTTATGGCAACATTCTTACACATCGATATAGAAAATGTGTGCGGATACATAATTTTTCCCGCCCACTCACGTAACTTTAAGTATGATTTTTTTATGGTCAAATGTCATTGCTGGTTTTGTTTAGTTTTGAAAATTTTCATTTGGAGCGGTTAATAAATTTTTGTGGTAATAGGCAAATAGTTTATAAACAAATTAATTTTTTATTAAAAAAAATTATTTTTTCCTTAATAGTTTAGTGTGTGTGTATCATAGAAAATGGAAAAAGTATACGGTAAGTTTATGTTTTTTGGCGATTGGTTAAATTTTGTCTTAATTAGTTTATAAACAAAGTAAAATTTTATACAAAAAATGTGGGTTATATGTATGTAGGTTATTTAAGTTATGTTTATAAAATTTGATCTTATAATATATTAAGATATAATATTAAATTTAAGAAATACCAAGATTGACTCTAAATTTAGTACTCAGAAACACGTTCGTGCAACGTGAGAAATGTAATAAATTTAAATATTTTTACGGGGCAAACAAATTGTGCATTAATAAATTTCGGTTGCAAAATGTTTATTTTTTTCAAACAGTAGGTAGAATAATAAAATTTATATGTATATGGGTGATGGAGAGCAAATCGTATGGTGGAAAGAAATTTCACCTTTTGGAGAATGTGAGGGTTAACGTTCCAACAAGGTCCAATGACCCGAATAGTTCACTGCAAAGCTATAATTCCAACGACTGGGAAGAGGAGTATTTGATGAACGAAATCCCAGGTATCCCAGGTGAGACAGAAACACCAGCATGTGTGTTATTCCCGGTGTCCACGACAGTGACGTATCTAACAATTATCTGAAGAATCATATCGGTATACCTAATCATAATTTTTGAAATGGTCTTTTGAAGCTACAATAAATCAATTTTAATTTTTCAGAATAAATTGTTGAGACAGTTCGATCCAAACTGATGTGGAACAGAACTCATATTGCTTATATTATTTACGACATATTTTTTTATTATTATTCAATAAATTCGTTTGTTACAATAAATTAAGTGAACACAGTCATTGAACAATGAAAAATTTATGAAATTTGTTACAAAAGCTGTCAAAATGTATGTAAGTTTTGCTATAAATTAAAAATAAATATGGTCTTTGTCACTCTAATGGAATTTTATGTTTTTTTCTTCTTTCGTTTTTTCAGTAAAAAAATACCGCCAGTAAATTTTTCGTAATGGAATACAGGCTTAAATCAATTTTTTCGGCGCATACTGAATTATTTTGATGTAATTTTTTTTTTGGGCTAAACCAATTTGCGAGCCTCAGCGACAATTTGTATAGCTTCGAGATTACTGCCACATTCCCGATGCTTCAAATTCCGCGTGAATATTCGGTGTTTTTGCTATATTCGGTGTGAATATAACAGTTATGTACATATATATATTATTTTCTGCTCAAGACGACCAACTTCTTTCAAAGTAGAAATATTTACAATAGCATTTTATATTTACTAGTAGTTTCTGTGGCATTGGAAGAATTACAATGTGCAAAATCTTGCTTTAATATTAATCACCACAACAATCTTGCTGGCTACACAACAACCGAAATTTATGCTGATCAGTTCAAAATACTTATTAAATTTTAATAACTGATAAATAGTCCAAAGTTTTTATAAAAATAATGGTCATTTATCACTGTCAGAGGGCCGGCCAATGGCTTGATGACCTAGATAATGAAAAATCAAAAATTGAAGATTAAGCAAAATTAATTATTATACAATTCTAAACGAAGCAAAATAATTTGAATACATATAAGGCTGACATACTCGTAGCTAGAACAAATCAGGCAGAACTAACAAAAGGAAATATCAAATCGAAGTGGGGAATCCAACTGAAGATTTGTGAAATGTGCGAGGAAATAATTTTATTGTAAATAAGTTTTATGGAATATTGAGAACACAGCCATATGAATTTAATTTCAATTGTTTATTCTTCATATAGATACAGATAACACACAACATTTAGCTTTTTCATATTGACTGACAATCGTTACAAAATAAACAGAGATATTTAAGTTATACATGATAAGACAGTACAGTTTATTGAATAGGTACAAAGCATAATAATATTGAAGTATCGCTACAATAAAGTATATGTTGTACAGACTACAGACAGATATTACTCGTATGCATTTGAAAGATAATTTTATTATGATAGAATTTTGGAATACCGTTTGGAACAAGTTCTTAATGCCCAGAGTCAAATATTATTAAGATTCTTATCACTTCCTCCAACAACACGTGTCAACTTCCACACATATTGTTCGATCGAATCGATCGATTTTATTTAAATGTCCTTAAGAAAAACGTTGTCTAAATTTCATTTCGTTTCTCATTGTGTTCCGTCTCTACTTTGGCTAATGCAGTGTACAATACATCGTATGAAAGGTAAGAGATATAGGCACACGCTAAAATAAAACACCGATTAATTTTGAAAAACCTCTAAACTGGCGACCTTGGCAAAAGTACCACCTAAAATATTCAGAATTTCTTGAACCACTCAACATGATGATATGCACTAAGCTCTAACGATACTCGTATTTAATGACTTGCAATACATAGTAAAATTTATTAAAAACCTAATCTGGAGAATCCACCGGAATTTCCCGTTGTGTTGTTGCCGGCTTGGACTTTTCTATCATAGTCTTGGTTGCCCTCATAAGAAGGGCATCATAATTGTCGAAGGGTAACGTAATGGTTTTTAGTTTTTTTGAATCGTTGGCGTCGCAGTTGTGGTATGTCTAGTGATGTTGCGTCATCCAGAGCATGAACCTAATAGTACTGAACTTAATAGTATAGCACTTTGTACTATAGGTACCTTAAATCCAGCCATAGTGTATGGTGATTAGAAGGGAGTACGAAGAAAAGTGTTATGTGTTTAATTCAATTGCAGCACGCAAATCACATTCGCATTATGGCTATACTATTATAATTATAAATTATACGATATTATAGTAAATATTTGTTGTGCTTAAAAACTTTAACAATGGAGTATACAAATAGCATCTGTATTGCTTTTTACATTACTTTATCTATAAAAGTAAATAGTTAAACTTAAACACTTAAAATAATCATTCAAACCTTTTGTTAAAATCACCTCAAAAGTTATGTATTTTTTTTGTATGTACATGATCCAACTATGTATATTGAATTTATCATGGCATTTTAATACAGTTGCAACCGTTTTTATTGTTTTCAGCAGTTGTCAAAAAGATATTTTATGTACATATATTCATATATTTCTATGACGTAGTAATTTATTCAAAAGATAATTTAATACAGGCCCAAGACTATAATTTACACATAGTTGCTATAAGGTGGGGGCTTATCCTAATTTAAGATTATTAAAAACAGAGCCAGTACCTATGAGTGATAAAGCTACTTCTAAAACCAAATGTTGCTTTAGTTTAAAAACGTTACTCCCGGTATCATCATCGTCCATTGTAAATTATAAACTGAAGTTTAAAAAGTAGGTATTGGCAAAATCTAATTTATATCGAGTAAAAGGACATTGATTGATGTAATTTGGTATTGACCAATTAATTAATTTGGTATTCCTCACGAGACCACATTATATCTTTTTGACGTTCTAACATTAAACATAATAATACATAATCGTATGTATAACAAGTTTCATGCGATTCAGAAATTTCCCGATTTGAACTGTTTTTTATTATATAATAAACCTTTTTCAGTATTTACTAGCATTCACGCGACCACTGAAACAACCAACTATCGTCTCCATTATATCAGGTGGTGTTGTATTACATACGTATATACTCGTACATGTATAATAAAATTATATGTACAGTACATGCGTGCAATATTTTAATTTTATTATTTTACTCCATATCTCCTCTATATATGTTTCCACACTAAAATCTTGTTTATAGTTTTCACATTATATTTTTTTACATGGTCGTTCTTTTAGTAATTAAGTTAGTACAGTAAAAATTCCCATAGGTAGAAATTGATTACCCGAACAGTCCTCAACGTCGCAATAAGTTTATTATTTTAATTCCAATTAAACGATATTCAATTATGTCCACGGCGACACTTCTGACTCCCTTCTAAAACACAATTAAAGGCAACAGAAGAGCCGGACATTTTTAGAAAATTAAACTACTTTTGTTCAGTTTATTTAAGGGGTACGACCAAGAATCGGCGGGATGATCGATAATCAAGAACTTAGTAAATGATGATATCCTGCAAGATCACTATACCATTTCGTACTGGTACGAGTGGTATAGTGAACGAAGGTCCTAAGTTTCAAGAGCATCAACATTCAACTAGTTATGTTTTCCATTCAAGAAAAACTCTGAATTTCCCAAAAGCTAAAGGAAATTGAGAAGTTGTAAAATTGTAAGTGATCAAGTTATAATGCTTAAAAATGAAAAAAACAACTAAAAAAGTTGTACAAATCGAAGTGGGGAATAAGCTGCAGACTGTGAACCATGATGACAATAATCATTTTTTACTGACGAAGGAGAACTAAAAATAGAAACAGAATTGATATTAAAAATGAAAATAACACCGAACAAATTAAAAGAAACCAGAACACTCTGCAGAAATGGCAGAAAGCTCGCAATCGAAATTGAATTAACAGAAACAAGAAAAACATCGTGTAAAACCTAAAGAGATGGCACCTCCTTTCAACATTATTGAGATTACCGAATATACCAGGGGTGCAATCGATAATGAAGTCAAGTCGATCACAACTAAAGATTATAGTCATTTTACCAAATAACAATTCATGGAAAAGTAATATAGCTTTAAATACGAAACTAAATGCAGAAGAGGTCGAATGCCCATATAAGGTTATAACCTTCAACGAACCTGCTCCAATAAAAACATTAGAGGAATTACAACGAAGAGGACTGCAATTAGAAGACGCGGTAAATATTTAAAAAAAATAAAAATGATAAAATAAGCCAGTGTCCTTATTCTGGGTTCCGGAGAAAAATGAAACGGAGAGAATTATAACCGATAGGAGGTATTAAAAAACCGAAAAGAAAAAGAAATTCTTCCACATTTAGAACAGTTTCAAGTATTATTTTACCATGTGGTAGGAGAATTTTTAAAGTTTAGGAAAAAATTAAATATGATTTATTTGACTAATTTTGAATAATGTATAGTAAAATTAAAATTGTTTATTATATTATAAAATTTAAATGATTTTTTCTAAAAATGAAAATTCTTCGAGAACTCAAAAGGCGATTTCACGGTAAATTTACCGAAGCTTCCCTTCGCATATAGGTCAAATGGGTTGTACTTGTACCCTTCCCTTACGATTTTCTATTAATTTTTAATTCTTTTAATTTTATTTAAGTTTCGAAGAGCTACAATAGTAAAATATGAAACATTAAGTTTGTTGCAAGTTTCTTCAACTGATCAATGAAAAAGAAAACTCTTTTAAATAAAAGTGTATAGTGTAAAAATTTGACATCTATTAGCACCACTTTTCAATATACGATGAACTAAATTTGATTTACCCACAAGGTATTTTTCCAGAATACACTTTCAGGGATTGATCAAAGATTTTTAGTGAAACATTCGTTTGATAGAATATTGTTGCATTCCTTTTTCTTTTTCATCATACCCCGAATCATAGAAAAAAAACAGAAGCCAAATTAAGTAAAATGGACGTTACGTTATTTATGCTATTTTTTAATAATAACAAAAGAATGAAGAAGTATGAAAATATTTTCAACATAAAGGCAATCCTTAATATGAGAGGTTAAATACATATAAATCCACTCGCTTTATACCACAATGCAAAATGGCTTTAATCATACCCCGAAATAATGCGAACGGGAGCTTACATGCACCAAATGGCATCATAATCAAAAATACCAATATAAACTCACCGAGATCTAAAAATCATGCATTCCTTATCAAAGTAAAAATAAAAGATGGAATATGCCGGAGCTAAAATAAATAACTATTGTAAGAAACACGCACATCGTCTAAGTCAGCACCAAAATTCAATGATACGCCATATCTTGGAAAACCCTAGCCTTGTAATTTGGCTTCAAAGGAAGAAGCTACTAGAACTACTTAGAACCTATCTAGAACTCTAAATTTTAACCTAATACATTAAAATTTAAGGTTATTCAAATGAAACAAATGTGTGCATCATATGACTTTATCATTACATTTGCTCAGCAAATATCTCATGATTATCAGGATACAATTACTCTCTGCCCAATACGAATTTATTTGTTGAGAATTGCGAATACTTCAAATTTTTAAAAATTCACCTAGACGTAATTTAGAAAAAGCCCTTTTATATTATATCGTTAAAATTTTAATCGTAATTAATTTTTTGAATATAAAACGCTATGTGAATTAATATTTAATTAATAATTTCCACAATTAATCAAAAACTGTGTAGCACTAGATTGCTTATAAAAATACGTTTCATTTGATATATTACATGAGATAACCGAAGATATTTATTTTCCAGTACAATACTATAATCCTTACTACGTAAGTGTAAATAAAGTATAAAAGAAAGAAGCGTATATTACGATCAAATCAATTTAGTATTGTTTGAATGGTTTTGTTTTGTGTAAGCGTGTTCTGGGGCATGAGTTTCGCATACTATTTTCGTCGGCTATTGTTTCCCTATATTAGAAAAAGAAAGAAAAAGGAAAACAATATTATCAATTTACTATTGTTTACCTTTTATTCCATTGCCTACTATAGGAAAACGATAGCCGTCGAAAATAGTAGGCGAAGGTCATAGTAAGGGCTCCAGAATGAATTTAAGGAACCAAATGGTGGTTGCTTTACTTTCGTAACAGATAATATGTTAGGCTATATTATTCAATACGTATAATGCGAAAAACATGTTTGTGGTATTTGTAGTAATTTAATTTGGTAGTTGTTCAATGGAAAGCATAAATAAAATGTGTTATTGGTATTGATGATCATAAAGATATAGCAAACTATGACAAACTAGCTTTGTTCTAATGAATTCTTTCCAATTGATCGCTACAGATAAAAGGTGAAAAGTTTCAATACGGGGAAAACAAAATTCGAACCCGGTATTATGGGAAAAATACAGGGTTGTGGAGTCGGTGAAGAAATGTCCAACCTCGACTCCTCTAAATACTTAAAGGCCAACTTGGACTTCGTTTCCAGCTGAAGTAAGTGAAAATACGCGAAGAGCCTCCTACTGATATTGAAAAATGATTGTTTCTCGCACATGCTAGGTTAGAATTTTAGAAGGGAATTATAATGTGTGTATACATAGTTAGAGTTTTACGTTACACTTGTCTGACTCCAACTTTTGCAAAAAATAAAAACAGACTTTAGGAAAAAGTATAAATCAGTGACGTTTCAAAAGTTTAAAAAGTGGTAAAAAATGCTTCTGAATTGTGGTTACTGTGGTATTTGGACAATATAACATTATAGATTAGTTTACTTTTGCTTCAAATCTGCTTTAATAACTTTGGTTTTTGGAAGCTAATATGCCGAGGGTACAGCTTTAGATGAATTCAAATTGATGAGCCGGAACCTTGTCATGCTGAAAATTATTTAAATGTGGATGGCCTAGTTCCTGAGACGCATGAGATTTATTTGGACACCATATTTGATCAACCTACTTTAAATTTTTGATATACCTTCGGCCTTGGAATATACATTTCTTCATCATCCTCACTTATTATATAAGCACCATCCATATATGTACGTTGAATCACCATCTTCAGCAACAGAAGACATAGTGTAAAACATAAAAAATAAATTGAGAGGTCATAAGTCAATAGGTCGCACTTGTAAATCGAGAAATACCTGTTTATTGAAATTTCATCTACTCGAATTTTCTTATTTGTGTGTACATACCTAGGCCGAAAAGATAGTCTAAAAAATATACGTTATTTGACATAATCCTCTTAAACAAACCGAAAATTCCAAATATAAAATATTAAGCACGCATATCATCTTTAAATGTGTGTTACATATTTTCATATAAATGATGGCCAAAAAATGTATCATCCATGTATGTGGATTGTATACGAGTTATACCAAAGTACTATTGTTATTATTTCTTGCTAAAAATACTAAGACGGAATAAATGGTGGTAACAATAGTAGTAATAACAATAAAAATATGGGTATGGCGTATATATTTAAGGTACGTTTGAATATAGCATACATGGTACAACAATTTTTTTTTCTTGTGTTATAACTTAAGAAAACTAAAATCACCTTTCACCACATCACAAGAAATTCGATTGTAAATACATTTTAATTTTTACTTCTTTTAGAGGTTGTTCAGTTTTTTTTTTCTTTATAATTTCTTGTAACTCGTTTTTATTTATTTATTATTAGTTTTTTGCTGTTTAGTTTTCGTCGTGTAGTTTATAATTTTTTTAATTTTTTAATTTTAAAAATCATTTGTCGACTTTACTTGGTCTTGTGAAGGTGGATTTTGTTTTTTAAAAACTGTTGATTTTATTTTGTCTGTATATAAGTTTGAGTTAATTTTTTTAACAATATTAATTTTGTCGTGTATTTTAAATTTAGTTAAGAAATTTGAGTCGAGTAGTAAAGTTAACGAAAAAAAAATTTCATTTCTTGCGGTATTTATAAAAATAAAAAAAATACAAAAGTTTTATATTATATAACAAAATATAGTGCTTTGGTGTATTATATATTTTGGTGCTTTGTGATTTAAATTATACAGTTTACACACATTACATTTTCTTAGGAAATTTATTTACAAATTTACAATCATGAAATCAATTAAAATGTGAGTTTTTATTTTGCATATTATTTAAAATATTAAAATTATACAGTTTTTTTTTTTTATAATTATCGTCTTAAAAATCGATAATTTTACTATTTCAAATTAAACATTTTATTAACAAAATCAAAATGAAAAGTGAAATGGTAAATTTATGTAACCATAATAAAGAATTTACGTTTAATTATTTTAATCATAAATTACAATTGTGAATCAATTCTTTAGTATTGAATTGAAGGATAAACCAAAAATTTAAAATACGCGCACGCCATAAAGAAAGTTATAACCTTCACTTTCAAAAAAATTAAAGTCCAAACTTTATTTTAAATGTATAATTAATTAGATACACCAATAATTTAAATAATAAATCAATCAACGATTTTAAAGAAACTGTTTTTTTTGTTTGACGCTATTTTGTATATATGTATAAGATGATGCGTCGAATGAAAGTTTCTTCAAAATACAATTACTTTTATTCAATTTAAAATTTGTAGAATGTTACTTCCTTATTAGATTTATTGAAAAATTATTATTATATAAAACTTAATTTATCATTTTAAACTTATACGAGTTTATATATGCTTTGTGGCATGGCATTTAAAATTATTGTGGTTTCGACATGATTTAACATTAAACAATAAATAATTTTATATGATGAAGAATATGTCGTTTAATCATTTTGAGGAATATGCTAAAACTTATGATACGTGGGAATGTATTTAAGTGTTGGTCCTTGAAAGTTTGTAACAGCAAATATTTTATATTAGAAAACCTGTAGCTTGAATAGCGGTTCTTTGTACATATTGATAATTGTGCGATTAAACGCTAACTATTAAATGTCACACCATTTATATGTATATATTGCTGCCGAAAGATGTATTTAAAAAAAATTCTATGATGACATTTATAAACTTGTAAATATTTGTGTTACACTCTCCTGTAGCATATTATAATCGGCGACCATGAGTATGTTAATTTAATTTATATACATATATCAAAAACAATGTAATTGGGTTGGTTACAATTCAAGGAAGTCATTATTATTATTCATACTTGTAAATAGCTATATGTTCGCAAGAAGAATTTAATTTAACTACGTTTAATGATACATTTTAATGTCAGATGCAATTTTTAATAATTCTGTGCAATAACTTTATTGGTCAGGTGCATTTTACAATTTTGACATTGACAATCTTTGATTATTAAGTATTTTTGCTATCAATCTGTGAATCTAATTGCCTGCTTTTATCATCACAGTGGAAACATTTAAATGACTGCAAGCATATATATGTATCGTAATTAATAAATGCAAATAGCAAAATGTTAACCCAACTAATATTGAACTAGATAGAATTTTAATATATTAATATTTGTTATTGTTCCAGTTTCACATTATTTATTGATATGTTTTTCTTAAATAATATAAAAGTAAAAAATATTTAATAAATTATTAATCAAATACAGCACTATAACTATTTTTTAAAATTATAATGGGTAAAATATAATATCCAGTTAATATTGGGGTTAAATAATAAACCAATATGATTATAAATAGTTATTGTTAATGCGGTCCAAGAAGACTTTAAAAATATATATGTTAATATAGAAAACATTTTAAATTAAAACATTCTGGTTTTACCTAAACTTTTATAATACAAAAACAATGTTGTTGGCTCCATGGCTTTTATGGCTTTTAGGTGAACCACACCTATCTATTTAATTTGTTCATAAAATTGCAAGCAAACAGTTTTAATAACGTTGCTTAAACGTGTACACATCCTGTAATTTATTATTGACCGCTTTTACGCACCGAAATCCATTTGTGTTTACGATATTTACGTTTTACTTTGCGCAAACAATCAAATTGTTTAATTTGTTCAGCCCATACCGACACATTTTGGAAAAGATTTCGTGAACTGACTTTCAGGGTTAAAATTTCGTTTGTACCCAAGCTTTTTATTTTGAATGAAATAGACATTTGGAATACATTAGATATAATATACCATATGGATTTAAATCTTGTAGCACGATTTTTTTATTTCACAGCAATACAAATAATTTGTAATAATACATGAAATACATAAATAGTTTTAGCAAAAAATATTTAAATATATACAAAAATGATGCAATCACCGTCATTGTCAAAAGACAGATGAAATTGATGTTAAATGACCATGAAATTGAACAGTTTTTTTTACCTGTTATGATAAAATATATAGTTTCGGTACCAAATAAACTATTTTATTGGTTGAAATGGTTATAAGTTGTTTGCATTGAACTAAAAATTCTTAGCCTTATTGTAAAATTAAACTTTAACATTCGATTACACTAAAAAAATGAATCTGTTTTTCGGCATCTTATCAGTTACATATGTAGTAAGTGCATAATAAATTCAACAACTATTTAATTCATTACATTCGTTTTCACGTCGTCTGGTGTATGTTCGGTACAAAATTTAAAGATTAGTTCAAATCAAACTGGGCAGAATAAACAATGTTGAAGAGCAATTACGTTAGCCAAAGTGGTTTTTGATTTCCGGGTGGCAATTGAAAAAATGTAGTTGTGGCTACATATGAGAGAAACACCAAAGTGGTAGCAAAATATTAGTGGTGACTCGCGATATTTATTGTACTTGCACGGATTATAACTGCATTTCTTAAATTTTTAATTTATCACGGCTGGAAAAATCATCAATCTACATATGTATGTATATTTTAAAGAAATTCGAATTCCCAATGTCATTTAACAATTGCTAGGATTTAACAAAAATATTTCAGTTTATTCAAATTTCCTATACATATGTAGTTATAATTTATCTTTTTTTAATTATTTCGAAAATACAAAATATTTTCGGTAATTTATTTCGACCCTGCAATTTAGTTTAGGAATCAAGCGTAAATTTTAGTCAACCAAAAAATAAGTTTATCCGTTTATTAGACAGAATTCGACAATATCCCCAATTTAATATTTAACCTTATACCTATATTTAATAATTCGCGGTATAGTCCTAATGTTTGAAACATGTGACAGACCAAAAGCACTTTATATTCTAAGCGCAGATACTCTAAAAAAAATTCGAATTTGTATTTGATATTTTGAAATTGCAAAAGTTTAATTAACAGTTTAGCATAGTTTAGCCTAGAAAAAATGCCAGTCGCTTCTAAATAAATTAATAATTTTTTGAGTGCAAGGTTTTATAACTTTAAATAACATTTTATTTTATTTTATTTGGAAGACGTTTGTTTTGAATTAGAAATAGTTTTAACATAGTACCTACCTAGTGCCTAGTTATTAGGTTTTAATCATTCGATAGCCGGTTTGAAAATATAAGGAAACCTTTAATTATAAAAACGGATATAGAAATAAAATTTCAAATATTAAAATCGGTAATAAAATAATTACACAATCGTAAATACTTAATTCATTACATAAAAAATATGTGTTAAAAATATTACCATTTCTTTTGGTTATACCCGTATACTCAACATTGAAGTTGAGTGGGTAAATGTCATAGTTTTTAATTATTTTTTTTTATTATTGTTAAATAATATTCCGGTTTCGTTGAACTTTTTTTTTTTGTGGTTATATTGTTATTTCTTTGAATAAAATTAAATTGTATATGTTAAATGAATTTCAATTTATTTATTAGTAATAGTAATAACAAAATGAATACAAAAATGTTTTATGACAAATCGTAGGCGAAATTCTGGGAATGCATTTGAAATTTATATAATGTTGCAACGTACTATAAGGTAATATTGATGATACAGCTCAAGTTCTTGGCTTTTTCGTGAGAAATTAATGGGCACAGTTTATGCAAATTCATTGAATAACATATTAGTTTATGCAAATATGGTATGATTTAATTACTTGCAAAAACATAATCGTGATTGAACAAATTAACAGTGCAATTATAGGTTTAGCAATGGCATCCATTTTTTTATATTAAAACATTTTGTGCTATGTATGTGTATATGCATGATCAAATATATGTTTTACAATTATAATGTCAGAGGGGATACATATCGCATAAATACATATTACCGCACATTAAAAAAAAATATTAACAGACGAAACAACAACAAAACATTATAAATTTAATAATCATAAACGATAAAATCGCATCAAATGTGAAAGTTCTGCAATTTCAAAATAATATGAATACACATAAAAATGAAAAACAAAATTAAAAAAAATTTTTTTTTTTAATTATTCAATTTAATCATTATAAGATGATTTCGTTTATTTAATTTATTAAATTAATTTTTTTCGGTTTCTCGAGATGTATCCAATATATACATACATACATACATATGTATTACAAAATTGACATTTTTAATTTTAAAATTTATTTGCTGACATTAAAAAATAATATTTAAATTCTTCTTATGCAAATTTGCGGTAAACTTTAATTTTGTCATCAACATTAACCCACAGACCTTACCGTGTGATACAGATATTATCAGAGACTACAAAATTTTAATAAACAAATATGAAATTATAGGTTGATATAAAATGTTATAAAATTACACAATTAATTTGTTGTTTTTTATTTTATTATCCGGAAACGAATTCATTCTAATCGGCGCCAGACAATATGAGAAACGCACATGCACAAAGATTATTGTTAACAAGTAATAAATTAATAAGCGAAACTGGAATATTATTTTAAGTTGATCATTGGAGTAGATTTTAAGTTTGTTACAAGCTCTAGTTAAGTTACCTCACGCCATCAAATTGCAAGACTCATTCTGAATTATTCTACCCAAATTAGTCATTTTTTCTGGAGTTCATTGTTCACTTTAAGTGAAAAGACATGCGAAATCTTGAAAATTAAAATATCACATTACTTCTTACTAAAAAGCACCTACTGAAGTGCTGGAGGCTGAACCTAACGTAACCTTGTGAGGTTAAAGTTGTCCTATTAAGAATATGAATTAATACCAATATTTGTGTTTAAATAAACACCGAAATTTCGATACTCAATACCGAATAGATTAACAAACGATTGTAATTATCGTAACAAAAGGGAACAAATGACATGCATTTTAGTTCTAATTTTTAAAATTCATTGATTTCTAAATGGTGGATACCAGTTACGGATATATCCGGTCTCATAAAATTTTAAATTTAAAATAATTTCAAATTTTCTTATTCGGTATTCTTGTCATAATATTCATAGCACGTACTAAATTTGTGTATATAAAATAGTTTGCCTTGATTGAGTTGAGTTCCAAATAGACTCTGGCAGAAGATTTAACTCAATTTCAATTCAGAAATTGTTATTCAAACTATGTATTTAAAAATTTAAATTAATTGTCGGTCAAAATAAATTAATATATTTACAAAAAATTTACAGTGTGAAAGTCTGAGAGAAACATGTTTAAAATGCATTTCAATTATGGAGTTTCTCCATATCAATGTACATAATATTTACATAATATCAGTTTCGATTAAATATTTTGAGTTTAAAAATATGTTGCTCCTTAAAAATTAGTTAAGTGGATACATACTAATTAATAATACATTCTTCTTCAGCGAATCCGTCATGTATTTTTTCAATTATTTATAATGTTTTCTTCCCATTTTCTCATATAAATTAATAAAAAAAGTGGATTAAAATCGTCTGTCAAATGTTAAAACCTGTTTGAAATTTTAGAATTCCTTTCCAATTTTGAACTAAATACAAAATCAAAATATATTCAAATTTGACAAATCTCGACTTCTTTTTGTCTCTAATTCTTCAATTTAGAAATATTAAAAGAGTTTAAAGCATTCCAAAGAATTAAATTTGTTAGGGAACTTATAAACTTGGCAGAATCTAACATACTGCACAAATTAAGAAATTATTTATAAATTGCACATATAAGTAAGAGAATAATCCGATCCCAAAATATATTGCTATAAAAAAACAATTTTATAAAATTTGTTAAACCAAACTGCCCTTGAAAATTCTGCACACAATTCTATCACGAATTGAGAATTTTTGGAAAAGATTTAATTTTCCAGAACAAAATTTTTATAAAAACCAAAACTAAGTTAAAAACATTTAGTTCTGTTTCTATTTTTTGAATCCAGAATTGTTTAATGCATTAGACAGGAGATTCTTAAGATACTTTTTGGAAATTATTCACGTCAGAGTAGTCAGTATTAAATCATTCTAATAAACCACCTTTATATAATAAACAGGTCACCTTAGTGTTAAGCTATTTAAAAATATATGAACAAACTAAACAGAATATGGTAATACTAATCAGAAACATTAACACATTAACATTCCAGCTCAAGCTACGCTGAAATAAAAAAAATTGATGTGTGTTAGTGTTCCAAACAATTTACTTACGTTCGTTTTTATTGAAATTATATATATGTACATACATGTCACATGAGGCAACTACATACAACAAAATTAAAAACTTGAAACAAATCGAGTAACAGTTTACATTACTACCGGTTTCTTATACATAACTGCAGTGGTATCATGTAAAGTAATTTTTACACTTATATAATTTTCTTATGAGCTGAGTAAATAAAAAATTTATGAAAGTTTCCTTGTGAAGGACATTTAGAAAACAAAAAAGAATAAAATAGCTCAGTAAGAAAACTCGTTTTATTTTTTTAACATATTTTTGGTTTCTTTTTCTGTCAAAATATTTTGAAACTAAATTAAGGTTAAATGGCATTTAAATAAATAAATTAATTAATTTTATCTATGTTTTCTTTTTAGATTTTCATTTTTCATCATTTTCATTTGTGCCATAGCATTAGTGCGAACACAAGACGATGCTGCAGCAGCAAAAAAAAGTAATAATTTATTATTAAGACGAAATAGTGGTGCAGCGGGCGGACGAACTGGATTTTCAAAATCAACCACAACTACAACACCCGAACCAGACTTTGCCGAAGAGGTAATAATTTTAGTTTGCTTGCGCATTTGTATAAATAAATATTCTAGAAATACTTGAAATCGTGAAATTGGGGGCGTGGGTTTTAATGTACATATATTTATTATAAATATTATATATATATATATATATATATATATATATATATATATATATATATATATATATATATATATATATATATATATATATTTATTTAATAATAACGCGCTAGCTATATAATGAAAAATCGATTTGCTTAGAGTAACATGGATTAAATAACTGTTACTTATCCATAATTGATTTTCTTTTAATAGTTTGGGAAATTGTAGTTTTATATACATACGAGTACATATATAGCCAAATCAACATTCTTTTATTATCAAGTTCAAAGTTAATTAAAGTTTAATTGATATTTAGCTTGATAAGGCAATTTGTAGTACTTGACAAAATTACACAATTGAACGTAATAAATAAGCTAAGCTCAAACTTTGTATGGGGCATATTTCGTTTGTTTTTAAAATTTAAGCACAATTTTATTCCGATATAATGAATTTAGATACCACTACAGAAATTGTAACAAAAAGTGAAATCATTATTATTACATTTGTTGGCAGTATAACTGGAATTCATTACTTATGAGAATTAATATAAATGATTAGAGTATGTGACAAAAGCAAGAGTAAATTTGTATTACTATTTTGATTATTTCAAAAGTAACATATTAATTTGGGACCAATCACTAAAGCCCAATGCAATTTTCGTTAGTTTCCAAATTTTGAAAGATAAATTTTGCTGAAATATGACGGAAACAATTATTTTGTATAGAATGATAATGTTTCATCGCCCAAACATTCAACTTCTAAATAATTGAAATCGAACAATTTGATTTTATACATACGGTTTATAATTACACGATTGATTCAAAACACAACATTACTAAAATCATAAAATATACACGCAGATAAAAATGCTGTGAAAAATGTGTACAGATAAAATAGTGACATTTGTAGTCTAATACGAAAAATCTCCATTTCCCGGCGTACTACAGAATGAAACTTCGCTGTGAAATTTTCAATTTCGATTGTGCTTGAGTCATTTACATATGGAAAATTTAATTTCAAGGCAACTGCGTACCGAACTCAACGGTCTCGTGTAAAAATTTACTCAACTCAATTAAAACATGGGTAAAAAGACCTCAAATCAGTGGAACCCTAATCTGAAAAGTAAAATATAATTAGAAAATTATTTAGTAAAAATTATGAAGATTTTTAGAATCAGGATCCAGAACTATTGACGATCTTAAAACACATTTTATTCATGACTATGCGGATCGTCGACTGCTATTAGAATTGATTTGCCAAAATCTAGTTAACATACTTTGCTATAAAGCAAATAAATTTGATTTCATTCTCAGTTAAAGGTTCTGAAAATTTAAAATTATGCTCAACTCATTTGATCAAAACTTAACACCACATAAATAAAATTAATATGGATCAAATTTTTGTGTTTAAAATTTTAATTATTTCGATTATATTCAATTGAAAATTTCGAATGAATTAAATTGGCACACTAATTTTATTCTACTCTAAAGAAACATCTCATTAATGTTAAATCTAATTATTTAATAAATCAATAATTTATTTAATGCGAATGATGAAATACTTCTACCCCATAACAGTAGTGACGTAAATCTTTTTATTAAAGAATGTTGCTAAAAGAAAATTTATCGATTTTATGTTTAATATTAATTTCATCGAATTGGTTAAATTAAATATAAAAAAAACATTTTGAAATCACTATATATCACCATAAATTTTTTTAATCTTTAACAGTTTTTTTTTTTTTTTTTTTTATCACGAAAAATTTGTTTAAACCAGCAGGAAAAAATGCATTCAACAAATACATATATAAAAAAAAGCAAAAAATCGAAAGTAAACGAAATATCTCCATTACACAATCTTTAATGTTTGTGCTGATATAATCATAAGTTAACTCAGATTAATTATAATAATGTGCTGGAGCTAAAATGGTCCAATTTGTCTTATAAATGTTAATCAAATACACCAACAATAGAAAGACAATCTTCACTTGGTCAAGGTGATCATTTTTTATCCGTGCGCAATTATCATAAATTATTCAAATTTCCTTATCAGTCTTAAGAAGTTCGATTAATTTATGCTAATTTAAATCATTGATATGTGAATGTTCTGCGTTGACCAGACAACATAAAATATCTAGTATGATCAAGGTTTTGTAGTATCGATTACCTTCACGTGATTTGTTTGATTATTATTTTTTAAATACAATATGTGATATTAAGATAGTTTTTGATTTAAAATGAATGGCTTTTATCGTTAAATTTTCGTAATTTTTTGGAAATGTTAACCGGTATGATATTGAAAACATATGGATTTTATATATAAATGTTAGTTAAGATAAGAACATATTTAATTTGAAGTCAAGGATGCTGTAAATTATTCATATTTAAATAATCGACTGGTTAGGAACTAAAATTATTTTGTTGTCCATATGTCACATATGTATATAATCTAAACTAAGTTACCATTATAGGAATGTAGTCTATGGTAAACCATTCAGCTGAGCATTATGTTTAGTAATTAGTAGATTTGGACATCAACCTATATCGAAGAATTGCACTTGGAATTTTATCCAGAATTGTATTATTTTAAGGCATAGGGTAAAATTTACCAATAATATTTTCATTATACATTAACATTATATTCAATAATAATTTTAAGAAAAGCCTGACGTATGCTAACAATTATGTAATAAATCAAACCATTTAATTTTCCCATTTCAAATTGCCAATTTATAAAACTCATAATAAAATCTTCCAATATCATCAATATACATACATTTAGTTTAATATCAGTGCTGTAATATTCATAGAAATTTCCTATGTACACATATTTGTCTTCACCGGCACTGTTTATAATGAATAAAAATCTTTCCGGATTATACATATTATGCAGGATTTTCTCTCCACCAAACCAAGTATCATATTTATTTCCGAAATAAAGGCGAATAATTTATCCTTTTTAGTAATTTTATATTATATCGATAATAATAATTTATTCATGACGCTTCATAGCCACAATTTTTCATTTAATGTTAATTTATTACATCATTGTATATATGCATAAGCAAAATTTCTACTTTTTGTAAATCTTTGAGTTCGGTCACTTACTTGATACTTAGTATAAAGTATTTGTAGGAATTATTATGAGGGTCGTGTTGAAATTAAACTTTTATATTTGTTTTTAGGAAAATGAGAATGGCGGAGAACAACAATACGACGAAAATGAAGAGTATGATGGTGAAAATGAAGAAGGAAAAGATACATCATCTTCAACTACAACAACAGAAGCACCAAAAAAAGTTATTGGACCAAGAATTCGTCCATTCCGAAGCAATGACGATTTACTATCAGCATTGAAACGGCGACAACAAAATGCTAAGGTAGCTAAGGTAGCTAAGGTACCAGCACCCACAAAATCAAAACCAAAACCAACACAAGCTGCAAGTGAGGAAAGAGATAATGAGAGCGAAGAAAGTGCGCCAGCAGCACCACCATCGAAATCATCACCAATAATTGCACCAGCAGCAGGTAAATATGTTTGTTATTTTATACGCGTTTATAATTTAGTGACGGCGCACAGCTTCCGTGAAGATTTTTCGTCAGCATAAATCACTGTATTATAATTTACAACATAAAAATAATACATCTTCAATAAGTATCAATGCTAAGTAATGAGTACTAAACACAGTTTAATTTAATGCGTTTAAACTACCAAATAAAAAATAAATAACAAACTTAGAGTTAGAGATGCGTAAAATAATGTTAAAATAGGTTGATATTTTCAAACTTTAATAAAACGCATTGAATTGAAACGCTTTGAATGGCATCATATAAAATTCATAGATATAAAAAATATAGTAATAGATCGATTGAGACCAAATTTCGATTGGACTACAAATATGCCAACAATGCAATTTGACGGTTATGAAAATATTTTCCATACATTATTTTTTGTGTATATGATATGCTTTATTTAAAAAAAATTAAAATTAGGCGGATTACTCCAGCACACAATGCAACTAATGGGCACACGGTGCAATACCCGGACAAACCCACATACTTACACATTAAAAACACCCAACCGTGATTTTTGGACACCACCGAACCCGAGACCCGATGGTGTCCGATAACAAAGCAAGGACGCTACTTACTGTGCCAACGAGACCGGCAAATGCTTACATTTAGCTTACTGGATTTGAAACAAATTCAGAATATTGCTGGTCTTGTTTACTATGGTCTAAGGAAACTATATAATGAATCAGCGAAATGTAGAAAGTTTATTAATTTGGCAGAAACAGAATTAAAAAATAGTTGGTACCGAAGAAAACATTTAGATTGCATAGGACGGACAGATTGGAGTTTATCAGAGAAAGGTGAAACTTAAATAGAATTGGTCACCAACGAAGAAAATCCAACACTAAAACTGTAGTTATTTCAAAACTCACCGGTTTCCTTACACGAAATGCAAAACGATTTAATGTGTCAGTATCGTATGGTTCTGAAGTAACAAAAAATGATCATTGGAAAGTGATGCTTACGGTTACATCTATATTAGATTATTTAAAAGACATAAACATAGTTTCCAACAAAATAATTGCATAAACGAAGGCGCTTTCATAACGAGAAAAACAACTACATAATAAGTAGATACACCTATTAGAAAAATAATACCGAACGAGTCTTTTCTACACTGCTATGCCCATCGATTTTTTATGTGCTTCCGACCAATAGTACTAGTAAATTGAAAACGGAATTGAGTAGTCGGTCAATTAGTATTTATTTAACATTTTCTAAATAGAGTATGGTACAAAACATGAGGAAATTTTGAGACGAGGACAACCAGAAATACAGTTTTGAAGGTTTAAAAAGCTATCGTATGAAGCAATAACATAAATTGTATATGATATTTTAGAAAGTATCAATTTTTGTAAATTTAATTTTACAATGTGGTACACACCGCATATTCTGTATTTCACTGATATATACGACATACATATACAGAGTGAATAATCTGGAAATTTGAAATTTTCACATTCTGTGAACCATATATTTTAAGGCCGCGCATTTAACTCTAAATTTTGATTTTTGGATATTATCAAATTTAGAACGATTTTTTTCGTTCGCATATTATATATGCGACGATGTAACGTCATATTTTTAGTTGAATTTTGACACAAATAAATAAACAATAAACAACAACTAAAACTTAATTTAATTAAAACTCCTTCGTTTTTAAAATTTTAATTACATGATCCCGACAGCCAAATTCTAATTACGAAAAAATTTCAACCTTAAAAATCATTTTTATTTTTAAATGATTTATTTATTTATTTCGTTATTATTTATTATTCATATTTCGTCATATCCAACTATCATTAAACATTAACTAATTTGTATTTATTTTATTTTCAGGTGGAAGACGCCGTTTTGGTGCACCAAAATCATCAAATCCTGAACCACCAGCATCAGATGCTCAATCACAATCTCTTGAAGATACAAGTCGACCAAGACGACCTCTTAGTCGTGCCCGATTCTTGGGATCAAAATAATTTTAGATTTTGACTAATCTATATACACAATTATAAATATACTTTAGGAAATAATTATAATAATTAAATTTTATTATTTTTTTAAGATTCAGAACCTAAAACAAAAGTTTAAATTTTTATATAAATATTTGGTATAAGAGATACAAAAAAAAGTTAAATACTAAATGTTAAATTCGTAAATTTTGTACAATAAAAACAACTCCATAATCGTAAGTGAAAAAATTAAAAATACAAATATCAAATACCATTGGGTTTTATTTTGTAATTAATTTAATAGAATGGAATAGATAACCACATATTACGAGTATGTTTTACAAAACTTCATAGTGTGAAGCGAAGCATATTCATAACATACTTATACATATTTCAACACACATTCAAAATCAATTTACACAAATTAACTATTACAAGGATACCTTTTATACTTATATGATTCTTTTCCTACACGTATTATTCTATTTATTGGGCGACTATGTTGAAAGATTGTTACATTTGGAGAATGGTAACGTAAACCAATTCACCCCTCAATTACACAAATCGCACATGTTACCGTAAGTTAATGTTTAACATATAAAAATTTACGTTTCGAAGAATATATTAAATTAATATAACTTTTAGCCACATACACGCTATAAACAAAACAAAAACAACTTTTTCAACTGCTTTCATAAAGTTCATAAAGTAACTTTTAATAACTAAATAAATATCAGCGTACAAACTAATTGAGATAACTGTAAAGTTAAATAGATACCACATATTGGGCTTGAATGAAAATAAACTTTATAAATATGTATAATAAGACTTTACAGATGCAACAGACGGTTTTGCCGTTTCAAAGTATAATTTTCCAGTTACTTATATTAAGTGTGTTAATTTTCTTTGGCTAATTATTGTATACAATGCAGTCAGCATAAAGTTGTTTCATTATTCTAAATCTAGGTTAGGTTAGGTTAGGTAAGGGTGGCTGTCCTAAAGGACTAGCATAGACACAAAATTGGTCCGTAGCTGTACCACATTCGAGTTCCCTCCTCTTCACTCGCTAAACCATCCTGAGCTTACCAAGAAGCGTTTAAAGTCCCGGATCCCGATCTTACTAAGATCCGTGAGGTCGTTCAAAGGGGAAGTTCCCATAAATTTTGTTCTGCTGTACACTAGACTAGGGCAGGTGCAGAGCAGATGTAGCACATTTTCCTCCTCCTCCTCATCATCACAGCTGCGGCAGAAATCGTGGGCTGGGACACCCAGTCTGCTCGCATGTATCCCAATGAGACAATCTCCCGTTATAGCTCCCACGACCATACCAATATGGTGCCGTCGAAGCGATATCAGTTGGCCTGATCTGGACCGGTGAAGTCCAGGCCAGATCTGCCTGGTTGTTACACACGAACTGGCTTTACACCATCTGACGTTCGTTTCTTTTATGGCTTCTTCATGAAGCAACAGTTTACATGAAGCAAGCGGTATCTTTATATCCCGCTTGCTTTGGATTATTAGGCGTACTGTACCCTTGCGGGCCAACTCATCTGCCATTTCATTCCCTGCGATATTGAAATGCCCTGGCACCCACGTCAAGCGGATGTTGAACTGATCAGCCATCTCATTTAAAGATGCCAGACAGTTCTGGGCTACCTTCGACGTCAGGGAGTATAATTGTAGTGTTTTAATAGAAGCCAGGCTGTCCGGAAAAATGCGAATATCCCTCGTAGATATTACATTATACTTCATCCAGTCCATGACTTCCATTATCGCGGTCAGTTCAGCTTGAAAAACGCTGCAAAGACGAAAAGAGAGGTTAACCTCTAGTGCCTCACAGAATACCCCGCAGCCAACCCCACCATCCCTTTTTGAGCCATCCGTGAAGAAGCTTAGGGCCTCATTGTCCATAACCTTTTCGTTCACCCAGTCCACTCTGGTGGGAAACTCAGTTTAGAATTTAATCTCAACAGATGGCAAAGGAATAGCGTAGTCGGTAGCTTCCGGAATACCCCTGTTGCATAGGATAGATGAGTGCCCTGCATTATTACAGGTCCACATAGATATGGATTTGAGCCGAATGGCTGTGCAAGATGCAAGCTGCTCGGCCGCAATATCCAAGGGAGTAAGATGAAAGAGAATCTCCAGAGCTTGAGTAGGTGTGCTCCTGAGAGCCCCACTTATACACAAGCAGGCCGTTCTTTGGACTTTCATCAATAGTTTAAGGTTGGCCATAACTTTTAACGCTGGCCACCAGACGACAACCCCATACAGCAGTATAGGTATGACCACTGAGACGTAGAGCCAGTGTACTATGTGGGGCCCCATACCCCATCTCTTTCCAATGGCATTTTTGCAGGAGTAGAGCGCTATAGTAGCTTTCTTTACTCTCTCTACGATGTTTGGTTTCCAGCTTAGCTTGCTGTCCAAAAGTAGTCCGAGGTATTTTGCTCTATCCGTAAAGATCAAGCGAGTACCATTTAATGTCGGCGGGTCACACTGAGGAAGTTTATGCTTCCTGGTAAAGGAGGACCAGCTCCGTTTTCTGTGGGTTTGCGTTCAGTCCGCAGCCGCGTGCCCACTCAGAGAGGTAGCCAAGCGCGCACTGCATGCGCTCACTCAGCGTACTAGGATATTTACCGAAGACCACAATAGCAACGTCATCCGCGTAAGCAACCACCTTGAAGCCTTGCCCTTCCAGGTTTAGTAACAGGTCATTTATGACCAAGTTCCAAAGAAGGGGGAACCCCAGAATCCCACCTTGAGGTGTCCCTCTGCTCACGTATCTGCCGGCAGACGTCCCACCTAGATAAGCTGTCACGATCCTGCTTCTAAGCGTATGATCTATCCAGCCTCTGAGTGACGCGTCTACCCTCTACCGCGTCTATTTCCAAGAAGGGCACCATTGGATATTCCTTATATTCAAGTGATTTCTCTATCGGGCCTATAAGGGAGTGGAGAGCTGTTTCCACCGATCGTCCCTTACAGTAAGCGTGTTGAGATCCCGATAGCTCGCCCGGCTTGATTGAGCCTCTAATGATAGCCTCTATTAGTCTTTCTAGTATTTTCAACAGGAAAGAAGATAAGCTTATAGGCCTAAAGTCTTTGGGATAGCAGTGAGAGCTTTTTCCCGCCTTAGGTATAAATATTACTTTTACTTCAGCCCATTTTCTAGGAATGTGACAGAATTCTAGGCTGCCTTTGAAGATAACTTCCAGCCATGGTAGGGTTAAGTCAATAGTTCGCTGGATATCTGCAGGGATAATGCCATCAGGTCCTGCCGACTTGTATGGCTTAAAGCTGTTTATTGCCATAGGATATTCCGCCTTTTTACTATATGACTTACGGAGTCTATGCCCCTATTTATCATGGGTCTTTCCGGAGCTAGTACCGAGCACTCCGGGAAATGCGTTTCTAGTAATAGCTCCAGGGATTCCTCACTACATGTAGTCCATGAACCATCCGGTCGTTGTAAATAACCCGGAATGGAAGGACTAGAACATAGTACTTTGCGTAGCCTGGCCGCATCCGAGGATTCCTGTATATTGCCACAGTAGAGCTTCCAGGCCCTCGTTTTGGCTGCTCTTAGCTCATACTTGTAGGTTTTGAGGACTTCCTTATAACAGTCCCAATCTGCAGCAGCATTTGTGTTCCTCGCTTTCTTGAACAGTCTCCTGCATTTCATACGAGTACCTTGGAGTTCTCTCGACCACCAGGGTGGCCGAGATTTATCTAAGGGCCTACTGATAGGACATGCACCTAATATGGCCTTGCTAATTCTAAATCTAAATATTGTGCCCATTAAATAAAAAAATTAAAGCAAACCGTTGATTCTTCATAGTTAACTATTTAAACAACTTTTAATATGTTTAGTTTTTTGTATCGATAGCAAATATATGCATACATTCATATGTACGCTTGTTCCCAATTTCCATGTAATCTGCAAAAATCTTGAAGTGAATTTCGGGAGTAATTAACTATTCTAAAAATTTAAATTGTTGCTAAATGCGCATGTTGGAAATTACATGTGAAGTTAGCCAGGGTTGTGTTTAATTTTATACATGGGGGTCGATTATGTATCTTTCGTATTACGAGTTACGAGAACTCGTAATCCATGAAGTCGTCCTTGCGACATAACTCGATTATGTAAGCACATGCGACCAAAATATATTTTGATAAAACGTGTTGCATGATTGCTTCATTTTCGTACTTGTATTATGTTATTGTTTTTATTTTGTTTACAACAATTTTGTTGTAATTTATATTGCAATTTGAAAATTATAGCGTTCGACAGAACTGTTTTTATGTTTTAATTCGAAATTGTTTGTATTTTAAACAAATAGAATTAAATTTCAAATAAAATCCAAAAAATAAAATTAGATTAATTTTATTTAATTATTTAATTGCAATACTAAATATATAAATTAATCTCGCAATTACTCGTATACGGTATAAAAATTTAATTATTAATAATTTATATTAAAAAAGACTAAGTATTATAATATATGTACTATATTAATATTTCCACCACACTAACAAGTGTCGCTGTTTTATCAAAATGGAATGAACATACTAACAGATTAAACTATTAAATTTTTAATAATTCATAATAGAATCCTATATTATTGACTACTAAAAATTTTTAAAATCCATATAAAACTTATTTGGCTACATAGTTAATTTTGACAAATTTTCCTTAAAAACAATCATTTCAACCATTACGAGTTCCTTGTCATACTCAAAAACTTGTACGAGTAAAACAACAACAACATGTCGCAATTACGAGAACTCGAAATGTCTTACATAATCGCGTTTGGTCGTAATTTCGAGAAACTCGTAACTCGTAATACTTACATAATCGACCGTATGGTCGAGTTAACTTGATCTGTTCGAAAAATATACTATGGTCAGTTTCAAATGTATAGCAATTACATATTATACGAGTATAAAAAATGTTGTTATTTTTGACATACATTTGTATATACATTAAATTTTAACAAATATATATTCTGGATCCTAAACGGTTTAAATGTACTAGTAAAAGGAAATTCGGGAACAAGTTTTCTATCGTGCACCCAAAATTTGTCGTGTCGCTGTGCTTCAAAAGTACGGGCACATAGAAACGCGGTTTAGTAAACGTGTCGTAAATATAGGAGCTATCTCGGTAAACCATAAATCTAAATATTTTGGAAAAGTTAATCATTTGACTGGTAATGGCGAAATAATTCCTAATTTGACTTATGGAACTGTTGATTGTCTACAAGAAACAAACAAAAAGTTAGAATATATATTTTGGGCGAAAATGCTAATTTCAAGAAGGGCTTTTTTTTAAATTTCGGCTTAAACACATATTTTGTTAAAAATATATATCATTTTTTAGTGTAGACACTTGACCATTTATTGATAAAAAACAAAAATATCTGGAAAATGTCCACCACGAGCACTTTTGCAGAAATGGTCATTGATCTAAATTTTCGATCACATTTCTACATAATTGGGGTCATAATTGGATCTCATGAACGTCGCATTCTTCGTCAAATTAATCGTCGATCAAATCTGTTTCCCAATAAACCGATTGTTTTATTGGCTGTATGACATGTAGCGCCGTCGTATTATTATTAATAATAATCATTAATATTAATACTATCAAATATTGTCCATAAAAAATTTGTTATGATGCCATAAAATCTGTAAAAATTTGTTATCTGTATCGAACACTATTGACAGTGACAGCTTCATTTTCGACACATAGCAAACAGCCGGCCTATAGAGCGCACCATACAGTAACACGAGAAGAATACAATGGCCTTTAAATATTGGACCTTATAAGGATGTAAAGATAAATCCTTGCGTAAAACATATCATTAATCCAGTTACTTATATTAAGTGTGTTACATGATTAACTGCCTAATTTAATTACAGAAAACTAATTTGAAAGTCTACTATGTGATTTGAATAAATGCCACATATAATCGAAAGGTTTTAATGTCTGTTTTTTTAAACAAATGTTAAAGTCATTTTCAGAGGTTCGACTTAAACGTCTTTTATTTGACGAACATGAATGTCACTTGCAGAAATTTGACTTTAAAATTAGTAATTGTCTTGATACTAAATATTGTGTACCTATAGCATTGGAAAATATAAAATTTAAAATAAACTTGTTAGTTATAATATTTTAAATGAATCAACTGAATGGCTCAAAATCCTCCGTTTCTGAATCAAAATACTTTAGTGAATATTTAAATTAGATTAAACCATATAACAATCGACAAATCAAATACGTTAAGGAAATTTTGCAAAAATGGTGAAATAAAACATCAATATCAGAATTATTAAAATTTTTGAAATACCTTTTTCCGGAAATGCCAATGGACTATGTTACAATTTCGACGGGAACTGGAAATAATTCCAGTCTTTTCAGGAGAATATGTGCATGTCGATTTTGTGGATTTAAAAAAAATAATTTTAGCTCATTTTGAGTTAAATGAGTATGATAAGCAGCCCGTTTTGAGTGATAATACTGAACATTCGTTTTGGCTTATTCTAGGTCGAAATTAATGTCTAAGCGTCAACAATGGTTTTGACAATTGCATTTGTTATTGCCTAAAAAAGCCTAATTATTAAAGTTCTTGATTTTCCAATTAAACATTCTCGTAGATGGGGATTTATCTAGAAATGTGTAAATATCACTTTGCGGTGGTCCAGTTTGCTGCGGATCAAAATAAACAACACAAAAATTTATGAGGTGGTACGATGTGCTCGACTGGCAGAGGAAGACAACATAAAATCAGCTAATATAGAGTGCAGCCTGCACTAAACTATACAACATCTGAATTATCCGATGAAGATTTTTAAAACAAAAAACAATTATAAAAAATTGAATTTATTTTAATAGTTTGATATTTTTTTCATATTTTATTTGAAGTTGGAATTGCTATAAAATCTGTATATTTTATCTAAATTAAACACATATCTTATTATTATAAACGTTCTTTATAATTATTACAACGTAATACTCATATGGCCTATTGTATAAATGTAACATCCAAAGTAAAGTATCTATATTCAAAGCCAATTGTATAATACGTAATTGGCCTGCTCTTCTTATATTCTCTTGGCTGACGTACTCATATAGATAAGTTCGCGTCTGTATTTTATAATAATATTTATGATTAAGAATGGTGTACTGAATTTTGTACGTAAAACAAAGAATTTTACTCACTATTGCCCAGCCACATTTGCGTTGTTTTACATGATTAAAGCTGTCTCTATATTGTTCATACGTGTCAATTAGCTGCAATATCTCCGCTTTGGTCCACGTAGAATAAATTACTGTAAACATTTTAAGCTGGGCTTTTAAGATAAAACAACATATGTAACTATTGTCTTATATAAACAAATACGAATATTATACTTACATTGGAGATCTGTAGTAGTCCCAAGTCCCACTTATGCTTTGATATCCTCAATCAAGTCATCGTTTTCCGCTATATTCTCCAGTTTTAAAAATATATTATTTGTAAATTGTATATTTTATACATAAACAGTATTTAGTAAAAAAATTATATACTTATTGGTTTCATAGGTTTTAAATAATTTTTAATTAATATTTATAATTACCCATCACAACACTAACGTCATAACCCAAATTCAAAATATCAAAAAAAATTAAAAACCATTGAGTTATGTACGCAAGCAAAATACCTCTTAAGTTAATTCAGTGGTCTATTTTTAACTGAAGGAAAGAGTTGCGAATCGATCAGTCTCTTCACTTCAGATGTAGCTACTACATCAGTTAATTCAGCTGAAACGAACACCCCTTACTCGTATATTTCAAGTAAAGAATATTTCAACACACATAGCTAACTTCGTAGTGATTTTTTCTGCACCAAAATTTTTATTTTTTATATCATGTATACGTACCTAAACTCAGACAAGATATCATTATTAAAATGTCATGTCATTTTTGGAAAGCTCATTTTTCAATATATCACTTAACTCTCCCAAAATTCGTAAACACTATAATAACCTTTAACAAAATGAACAAACGCAATTATTCCACCTGCACAGTGCAGATTATTACACTTACCAACATCGAAAAATAAACTAATTAAATGTTGGCCACAATCTAATTCAATTCTTTCTCTATTACTTTATGTAATATAATAGTAAAAGCTCTCACTATTAATAATTGAAAAATTCAAAAGAAATTTGTGTGTTTTGTGATGGTTTTGCATAGACTTATTACTTTTTATTTATAGTTAATAATACATTCGGGAGGATACATTTTATTTTATATTTTAAGTATGTATTTACAACATTATGAATATCTGGAGCACTAACCACAACTTTTACAATTATTCAAAGAATAATAAAAATTTCTTTCGCGGTTACTGAAATACTGATAATAAAAATAGTGGATAATGATTGGAAAAATATTTATTAAAAATGTATACAATGGCAGTTTTATCATATAGTATATTGTTCCTATTACTAACTACATCGTTACTAGATTGTCCACAGTAAATTCTCCAACAAGACAATTAATTATCTAATTAGTATTCCTTTCCTCAAGTTTCTTATGGACAAATTTCGACTTGAATTATGTCGTTAATGACATAATTTACTGGAACTACAACTCTAAAGTTCAGCACAAATAAGCTGATGCGGATATTCATGATCATCACACTTCAAAACGGCAACTTTAAATCTCTACGAATAAAATGGTAATCAGGAATCTCGACAGGAAAAAACACACCAAAACTTATTTATATTATATTACATTGTAATAGTTTTACTTTTAACCCACTGATTACTAAGTATTACATATATGAATATCACATTCTATCACTGCATTCAAGAACCCCATCAAATTTATCCAAATCATTCATACCACGTATATTCAGTTGAAAAACATTTAATTCCTTCTAGAAATGAGATCAATTCAGTTTTTACTCTGCAAAATATTGCATTCATCGATATTAACAAACTAATTTCTCTTGCAGTTATCTTCAAGTAATCGATTGAACTCGTGAAACTCGTTATTATAAAAAATTTGACATTTTTAAACATATTGAAGCATAAAAATATCATGCTATGTACATAAGTATGTAACTTAATAAAACATAAAAAACAAAATCTTTGACTAGAAATCCGACAAACATGAAGCAGATCAAAATAGAATAGAATAGAATATTTAAGTTTTTTTTTTAAATGATTTCAAACATTTTAACTGTGCTGTCAATCATAATTTTGTTATTCTACCTATACTCTCTAAAGTCAAATCAACTTTTCTTTTTATATTAATTTATTTTACTTTCTTGAATTTTCTTCAAATATGTATGTATTTAATATTTAAAATTAAGATAAGGAATGATACGAGGTTGAAAACCGTAAAAACCAACAGCAATAAATTGATTTATGCATATAATTTTTCCTTTAAAAATGAAATGACAAACAATATCTTCGAGTCATTTCCAAACGCTAAAAAAAATATTTTTTGCCATCCCTACTCTCTTAAGCGATTTTTTAAAATAAAAACTTTGGAATGGGGTGCGATTAAATAGAAAACTGCTCTTTTCACCACATTCAAACGTTCTTGATAGCAATATATTGTATTATACTGATTGATATTTTAGTATTGGAAAATTTTAATTCTAAAAATGGAAATATAATTTGACAGCTGTAATATTTACGAGTATTTCATTTTTATTATTGTCATATTTTATGAAAATTAAATAATAAAATGTGAATGTAATCTGCGGCAACGATAAAAGTATCTGTAGTTTGCAATTATAGTCTATTGAATTTGTTTTATCCTCAGAATTAAAATTATTAAAGTTCATTTACCCTTAATTTAATTTTCCTTCTTACCTTACTATACTGTTAACATGTTAAAAACTTTCGATAGTTTTATGTTAAAGAATAAATAACCACGAACGGTGGCTATTCGCCTTTTAAAGCGGTGTGTGACATCTTTTATTACTAGCGCTACTAAAGAGCCCAATAGTGCAAATATTTGTTTCCCTTATTTTTGCCCTTTTTCTTTATTTAAATGAAACTGAACTGGACAATGATTTTACCGTAATTTGGATTTGATTAATTGCGTTTGATATAATTTCTCGTGCTGTAATGGCATTTTAATGTCGTTATTGTTAATTAAAAATAAACAAAATGCCAAACAAATTAATTTGTTAATTTTGTCTCGAACGATTATTTACTCAGATCCAGTGTAACATTATACCCGTGTAATTAATTTTTCATTATAAAATGTTCGTTTCTTGGTAAACAAATATAGGAAAGTTTTATAATTATTATTACTTTAACATACTTACGTAGTATGGATAAAGTATTGTATTGGGTGTTTGTGACAAATTTTCTATCAATGAGAAGATTTTTTCAAAATTTTATTTTCAAATATTTACTATAGCATCTTATGTAGTATTGAAGGTCTAATTTTACTTCACTAGTACTAGTGAAGTTTTGTAGAAATTGATTAAAATCACAATAATAAGTAATAAATTAAAAGAAATGTATTTTTGGACTGTGTCCGAAACCTGTAATAAATATTTTTTAGTACAGAATTTTGACATTCTTTGAGAATTATTCCCCTACATTCACAATTTTTTATTAGGCTGTCCGAAATGTGTAATAAATCTCCCCACCTCAAATGCCCTTTCCCCACGTTATGTTTTTTTTTTGAGACGTCAAATTGAAAATTAAGTAAGGACCGTGCTTGCATGCTGTGTGTTCCACAATATATGTATTACCGCAAACGATACTATCACCTCAGATTGGTTAACTCTGGAAGAACCGGAACCAGAAATTCATCAACATCTAAACGAAACTATTGAGGAAAATGCCGGTTCCTTTAGGCAGAGAATAGGATAGTTTTTGAAAAGTTAAATAAAAAAATTGGATTTAATTTTAAATTCGGACTTTTAATTATTTTTATTTATCTTTTAATTATTTCACCTTACATTAATTCAGTGTGTGTCGTGTGTGTCATTCATGTGTGTTCATATAAATATTTATATAATTATATAGTATCATCCCATTATATATTACAGGTTTCGGACACAGTCTTTGGTGTAAGAAATTTGGTGTTACGCTTAATTGATTAATTTGAATTTTTTATCGATTTTTTTATATTTGAACGCAGTTTATATAAATTACAACAAGACCGTTTGCTAGATACATAAAATTAATTATGTCCTAAAGAGGAAGTAAAATTCAATCGCCCTGTAACACGTTCACATGATATATAGTAATGTGATGTACACCCATAATTAATTTTTTTGTTTGTTTATTTTATTCCTTGAAACGGTGTTGAAATGGAATACTATAATAATAATACTCTGCAAAAGCAAAGTAGTTTGTTTATTTTGTCTAGACGTGTTGAAAAAAATACACGAACATAACATATGTAAAAATTAATTGTTGGCGGTAGTTATATTTAAGATGAAGTTATGCTGTTTTATGTAAATAAATTATATAACGAGATTTATTATTAAATTCAACAACATAATGTATATTTAACGCAACTAAATGGAATCTAAATGAAACCAGAATCCTAACTAAATTATGATATTATTCGAAAATTTACAATGCGATTCTAGTTGGCAGTACTCTTAAATTCTTCACATATTTTTGAAAATATTTGAAGACCTGTCAATTTCCATTTTCTGAAAATTGAAAAGAAAATTTGAAAACTATTCCTCCTCAATCAATTACAGATTTGTATCAGCGAATCCATACAACCAAATTTGTTCGTCATAACATCAATTCAATTGTATCATGAAAAATACATTACATAATAATACAAAGGTTAAATTGAAACCGATTCTCTCATAAAATATAATTATTATGTATGTATATGCCTGAATTCAGAATTACAGGTAAAGTGATTATCTATAAATTTCTCACATTCTAAAAAGTTTTCATAATTACCGTAGGTGAATTGTTATTGTAATGTAAGAAATTTAGTCCTTTATAGGATAATTTTTTGGTATTCCAACGGAGGATTGTGCATACTTATTTTATTCATGTTGGACGGTGAATATTGAACTTACACCGTTCATTAATTTTTGTAAACTTAGTATATACTATTCGATTCAGTGTATTTGTGATAGTAAAAATTTACGGTCCCTATTCTGTTTATTATCATATAAAATTGACAAAACCATTTTTTTATTTATTTAGTTAAATTAAATAGTGTTTAAAAAATAAAAATATATTGAATTAGATCTGATTCATTAGAATTTTTGATATCTAGTCTAAATAATACTTCTGATAATCGTCTTGGAATACTATCGTAAGGAGCGGATGAAATCTACAGAGAGGTTGTTCCAAATTTGAGCAACCAACTGTATAAGGACGATTATTCTTTACGTATGCCCGACCTTTTTCGATAATGTTAAGAGATCGAGCCTTTCTGGCAGCCAATCAAGGTGATTTTTATCCAAACTATCTAAAAATGCAGTTACAATTTTTCCCTTATTATGTGGGGATATATCCTTTCCATTATGTAGGGAATGGTCTGTTGCAGAATTGGCTCCAATCATCGAACCACCAACTAACAGAATAGAGGCAAAAATACAACAATTCTTTACTTTTTTTCTTTAGAATGAACTAATTGTATACCCCAACTGAAATTCAAAAAAGAAACCGAAGATTTATCCATAAATAGGATATTGCGTCAGAATGCTAAAGACTTATAGAACTGTTTAGTAAATTTAATGCGTTTCAAATTATTTCGTGTTGTGATGTACTGTTTTTTAGTCCATACATATAAGCTTTGACTCCGGCTTGTTTGAGGGAGCGGTAACCAGACGGTTAAGAACTGTTTTTATTTTCAACATCTTGTAATGACTTAGCAAGATCTCTTTGACTTATAAATTTATCGTAGTCGTTGATACGAAAAAATTGACGTTTCATTGTAACACACGTGATCGTTGTCGTTTTGCGGACTTCATAAAGTATAGTATTCACATGACAATTATACCTCCCTCCTATTATTTAAAGTGGTCGATTATGATTGCGATCAGTTACCTTAGTTGATCTTTCTTCTAGGCAGATTTCACGAGTTTTAGGCATTCTGTTGGTTCTTTGACAAAATTTCAATGAATATTACAACAGTACAGCATTATTAAGCTGTATTGTTGTAAAAAAAGATTCAAATTTTTAATTGTTTTGCTCTTTTAAAATAAAATACAAAACAATCGAAAATCTGTCATTTAGAATTGAAATAAGCAATTTCGAGAATATCACAAATACTAATGACTCAAAAATGCTTATCGCAAATACTAATCAATCAGATTTGGTGCAATATATTTTTATTACAGCTGTTAATTTGTATATTATGTTTATATAAAATAAAATTAAAATTGAATTAAATAAATTAAATTTTTTTAAAAACAATATTTCTTTTTAAATCTTATATGATAATTAAATAAATCGCCCCGCAAATTTTTCTTATTACAAATACTAATGAATCGAATAGTTCATTAATTTGAAAGGACTAACAAATTTCAATATACAATTAATTTATTTTGATTATTAAATTTTTCGCCACGAAAATTACTTTAAATTTATAGAAGGATTGCTCAAACATTAATTGAATATTTGACTATGGAATTAAATACCTCTTTCCTGGGAAAGCCAAGAAGCATTAGAATTTTTTTTCAATTATTCGATGTACATAAAGGTATTTATAATTTCACACAAATTGTGTGATCCTGATGGTTGTAAAAATTTGCAGGTAACTTGGAATGTTCTTCGAGAAAATTACAAAGCAAGCCTCTGATGACTGTTGAATGTTAAACGACGATGATATAATAGTAGTGATATCAACCTACCTGAATTAAAACGAAATACACTATTATATTTTGCGCAGTGTATTGCGCTACTAAATCTAAGCTTCAATAATTGCATCCAACATCCAAAAAAATACTAAAACATCCCAAGCATCAACATTTTATTCAATTCCACAGTATCAAATTGTGTTCCTGATGAATGTGAAAATATGGAGATGATTTGTAAAAATTTTCAAAATCAATCGATGATATTAGTAGTGGTACCAACCTGCCTGATTTAATTAATTATTTATTAATGAATTTATTTAACTAGTTTTCTGTAACTTCTTGAGTTATCTGTGGATTAAATGACTTAATGGCATTAAGTTAATGTGCATGCAAAATCGTTCCATTCGTTACGAATGACATGTAGTAGTTCAAAAGTTATGAGCCTGTCACAAACTAGACAGACGGATTACAGCGTAGCGCCATAAGGGTTCTGTTTTACATTTTATTTACGTAATTCTAAAAAAAAGTCAACGGAAATCAAATGACTGTTATCTAAACCGTTGAAAACATTTTAAAAAATTAAAAATTAAATTAAACTGTTTGTAATTAACTGTTATTGTAAGGGTAGTATAATAAATAATTAATTGAGTGCACAATTCTCTGTTGGGATTACCCTAAAATTATCCTAATGAACCAAATTTCCTACATTATCACAGCAAAAATATTAACAGTACAACAAGAATTCATCTGGTAATCATAATTTACTTAATAATCAGTGATAAAAACGTTGAAGAATGTGAAAAATGTACAGATAATTTATCACATTTCCGGCAATTCTGAATTTAGGCATATACATATGTATGTATGATAAATAAATTCATATATTATTTTATTTTATGAGAGAATCGATTTTATTTCAAGTTTTGTGTACGTAATGAAATTTTTGTGGTAAAATTAAATTGAAGTTATGATGAAAAAATTGCATTGTCAAAAAATGTATTCAACTATTCGCAGATAAAGAAGCTAGCTAGTTTCCGCTATTAAAGAACCAGTGTAAATATTTTATTTGTTTCCGATCCGAGATAAACGTTATACTTATGATAAAATGAGCTTTTTTAGAAAGGATTTACTATTGTCCTAAAAGTTTAAGTATTTGTAATCATGTGCTTCTATAATTAAGATAGAAATGTAAATATTTTATTTCACTCTGACCTTACATAAAGTTGAAGAAGTTAAGCTTTTGAAACTAAGTTTCAAAATATTGTCCTTCGAATTGAAAATTAAAGTTGATATTTTTCAATTATTTGTTTATTTAAAAAAACCAATAAACATAAAAGATATTTATGAAAAAGTGAGCTCTGTGGTGAAAATAAAAAAAAATCCTCATTTTTCAACTGTTTTGCTGTGCCAATTGGAACCAGTTAAAATTTATGACGTTTAACAATTTTTGGTGTCGGCGCAATCTCGTGATTTTATAATTTCATTTTAATATAAGATTCTTGAATGAAAATAAGTTTTTGTGGTGAATAAATTTTTATTTTTTTAACTTTTTATGCGCTTTTAATTTCGCGTAAGGTCGTGTTTCAATTGGTTAAAATGCCGCATAAAAAGTTAAAAAGTTATCCGTGGTGAATTTTTTTTAACTTTTTAACGTTTTATCTGTTTCTACTGGTTAAAAATTTTGACACTCAATTTTATTGTCAACACGGTCAAATACTTCGAGTGAAAAAATGGAAAATAATAATTTCAAATTGTATATTTTAATTATAATTAATACTATATTATTGTTATATAAAAAAAATGATTATAAATAATAAAATATGCGCGGCCAGGAACAAATTAAAAATGAATTCAATAAAGGTTAGTTTGCAACCCTTTTATAAATACAATGATACGATTATTTATTATTTGAATTTACTTCATTTTAGAGCCCAAAATACCTACAATTGCGGGTTGTATCAAACAAAATTGAATTGATAATAAATGGAAGCGATACGATAGACAAAAAAAATTTGCGTGTGAGCCATTCAACTTTTTCAAAAATATTACAACTAATGCCGCATAAACGTTCTGGTTAGTCGACCGAATATGAAGTCATAATATTTTTGTATTAGATGGCTGCGGGTTGCAGTTCTCGAGTAACAGGAGATTTCGCAGGTTTGAGCCGTCACTCAATACGAAATATTGTCATAAAAATTTTTTCTGTTCGGAAATGCTGCATCTAATCCACACTTCTCCATTAAACGAGCTAAATAATTAATTGGCAGTAAATTTTGCATCAGAGCAAAATCTCCAATTTTTAAAAATGCTGTTGGTGCGATTGATGGGTGCCATATACGAATCAAATGCCCCATCAATAGACACGATGAGTTAATCAACTTTAAAAACTTTTACTCAATAATATTGCAGGCAGTAGTTGATAGTGGCGGCAATTTTATTGATATTTTTATTGGTTACCCGGGATCCGTACATGACACTAGAGTTTTGCATAACAGCCCGATTTACAGACGAGGAGTTTATCCACCGCCAATCTATTATTTACTTGGCGATGGTGGTTATGCTTGCAGATTGAACCCTTGTGCTATCATCACTCCATACAAAAATCTAAATACTAATCAAAAAAAGTTTAATGCCGCCCATAGTAAAGCGAGAAATATTGTCGAGTGCGGTTTTTATGATATGTTATAATATTTGGCATTATGAAAAACCGGTGGCGGAATATTTTTTTCAAGGCACTCGAGCAGAATATAGATAACAGTATTAAAATTATTGGAACTGCTTGTATCTTGCATAATATTTGTATGATGGGCGAGGATTTTAATGAAAATATTATTTTCGATTTTGAAGACGAAGATCAACCAAGCAGAGGCAATAACCGCAACTGATATTTAGACACTAGCGATGGAATATTGTTTCGGGATAGTTTGCTCCGGCAACTTTTAAATGAAAATACAGAATAAATTGAAATTCAATTAAAAATATTTCAAAAATCTTTTTATTTAAATATATTATAAATTCATTTTTATTTCACATATTTACATAATAATATAATATTTCAGATATTTCACATATTTTCATATACATATAAGTAAGTTAAGTTATTTAATTAATAAAGTAAGTTCTAGTTATTTAATTAATCGGAGGATGAATCGGACTCCACCAATAACTGTGAGACGTCGATAGATGGATAATTCTGCTTGACCATTTGGCCTAGCACTGGCATCAGGGGCGCTATATTTTTTGCCATTTTTGTTGTTTTGTTATCTTTACCTCAAACAAACTTAATTCCTCGTGGTTTGTTGAGGTACTTGCACGTGAAGGCGACCTGGATGTACTTGTAACGTCACCGGGAGACGCGCCCTTATCCAGCGAGGATGGACTAGATAAGTTGGTATTATTTATTTCCTGAGCTGGTGTGTGTTGTCCCTCCAAATTACTCAGGAACATCTCCGGGTGATAATTGTGTTTTTTTGCGGCATAATTGTGCACTTTCTCGTAAAACGACCACGTACTGGGATCGCAACCAGGCCCATCGTCATTAGCACCATCGCCCGAATGAACATCGCATATAGTCTGAATAATACACAAAATATGACTCAATATTTCTGTTTCGATATGAATAAAATTCTCAGATAGCGTTTAACTTCCCCTTTCCTATCATACAAAAATCATTTTCATAACGATCCTACTTACTTTCGCATAACCGCCTGCCACTGATGCCAACATATTTGTGCTGGTTTACGAATTTCCCCACTTACTTTTCTGAAATTTTCATTATTTTAATTAAAACATAATAGAATTTTCAGAATAATGTAATGCATAAAATCCTACATCCAGCCATCTCTTTGATTGACATTTTTTCCACTAAACAAATTGTCATGCTTTATCCTGGTATCGATTAATAAGTTCTTCTCTGCTTCTGTCCCTATAATAATAAAATTTTAATAATATTAATTATTTAATACTCATTAATATATAATTTACATTTTGTGTAAGCAGTATTTACTACACGCTTCCTTTTTGGTGCCACTTCCATATTTAAATGAAAAAATTTATTTCATTAACGGTTAATATTTTAAATGCCACATTTTTTGTTTTGATTATATTGTACAAGCACACTACACCTACAGCAATAAATTAAATTTTATCAGCTCTTGAAGCAGATAAAAAGTTTGACATTTTTATTCATCACAATTTTTAACTTTTTATGCGGCATTTAAACCAATTGAAACACGACCTATGAAATTAAAATTTTGATATTTGTATGCATCGGCTTCTTTAATTAAAAATCAAGTGGAAATATTTTATTTCATTTCGGTTTGCCTTAAAAGTGTTTTATGAAAAGATGAGCTTTTTGAAACAAAGTTTCACAATTATACTTCACATTTTTACATTAAATTTTTAATATTTGTAATCATTAGATTCTTTAATTAACCAACAAGGGTTTATTTTTATATGTTCCGCATTCGACGTAAAAGCATATTTGTGAAAAGCTTATGGGCATTTCAAACAAATGATTTTGCAATTTTTTGGTGTCCAAAAGAGTGATAACGAAAAGTCGAAAATTCAGCTCAGAAAATAGTTTTATGGTACGAGGATACATATTATGGACAATTGTACATTTATTTCAGTTTCAAATCACATTTGTTACAATCATGATAATCAATAAAAAATAAACTGCTTCTACACGATAATGTCTTCAAAAAGATTCAGAAAAGTTTTTATGCCGCACTTCGGTTTATATACAATGTGCCTAGGATAACTCATATGACTGAATATGCTATACGTTTTTTGGGTTGTACGTTGAAAATTTTCTATGAAATATAGGATTTGTCTTTTAATGCATAAGATCATTTCGTCGTTTTGGTAACAGCGAGCGTTTAGGCCGATTATTATTACCTCGGAATCATAGCCGGGTCAAAAATGATTCATTTTTTGTGTATGGTGTATCTGTATACAACGAAATTCCAGTTGGTATTAGGTCAATAGCTTCACTCGCTGCATTTAAAAAAACATTATTTGAATTTCTATGTAATGGTTAATAATTAATCTACTATTCTGAATTATTGTGAGATTTTTAAGATGATGATGTAATTTCCTTCCCTTATTATCTAAGTGTACCATTTTATTTAATTATAAGTTGTGTAATTTACTGTAATTTAATTTATTATTATTATTTAATACTTTAACCATAATTTTCATTTTGTGCATCACTCAAATATAAATGTATTTTAAATCGTAAATATGTGCGATTTATAAGGCTAGGCCTTATGTATGTATTTTTTTCGAATAAATAAATAAATAAACTGATATAAAAATTATATAATTCAAAAAGAAACTTAACTTTAAATACGTTGTGATACAACACAATATTGTGTATGTTTTTATAATATGTTTTAGAAGATAATTATATAAAAATCTGCGTTCAATCACGAACAATCTATGTTCATATTATACCTACATACTTGCATAGCCAGTAAAATTCCAATAATAATGTCTACTTTAAAATTATTCCTTTGTTTGTTCCACTGGCTAGCTGGTAGTGGTTAGTTATAAGTGACTATCACCTTTCTACATTCGCATTATGTCTAAAAATGTACGAGAGACTCGAAAAATCTGTAAGCTTATTCCGAATTTTTAAAAATATAAAAACACGGAATAAGATTCCAGATTTTTCGAGTCTCTGAAATAATCTGACCATATTTGATGTGCTAATAAACCATTTCATTTTATATATTCGTTTTGCGAATTTTTGAACTAAAATCCTTTAAATTGACAAATTATTCGAATAATTTATTATCGTCTAGGTAAAATTTTTATATCATCATTTAGCACTCTATACTGTCAATCTAGTACTATTTTGACATTAGTCTGGCACCCATGAAAAATACCATTTGGAAACACTGGATTGAGGAAGAATAATTCTTTCCGATAATGTCCAATATCATCACTTTTCTTGAATGAAATAATCTACTTAAATGGACATATGTGTTTTAAATAAAATTTTTTAAAAATTTTCAAATGGATCGTTCTTTTAAATAATCATTTTTTCCGCGAGAGGAGCTTAGGCTACTTTTACAATCGTCAATTGTACATAAAGTTTGGTATGTACGCAAAGTAGCAATTTCTTTTGTTAGTAGGATTTGTGCATGAAAAAGAATTTAATTTTCGAATATTCCAAAAATTTTTTTATCGTAATTATAATACTGCAACAGCAAAAGAGACATTTAATTTAATCATGATTATATGTATATAGCCTTTCGCTGGCCATGCACTCATTTCCTCTAAAAAAAATTTTATTTTTATTTATTTACATTTTGGCAAAGTGAACTCTGGTAATCTGTATATGTTATTATTTGTGCTATTTCTATACAGGTACTATTCCATGGACTGATTGAAAGACTCAATCAATTTAAAGCAAGAAAATAAATTATATTTTGTAGTTGTACAAATCAAACAAAAAAAATTTCTCAGTCAAAAAAAATTTGAGTGTTAGCAGTGTGAAAAGTATCAAATCGAATACTTTTTATGGCTGTCGAACAAACTACATACATAAAATTTGCGCATGGAAGAGAATTTTACTATAAAGTTTGTGTATGGAAAAGAATTTCACTATAGAAATAATTTTTGAATGGAAAAAAAATTTAATATCTATCATGGTATAGTAGTATTCAAATCTCGCTGGAATTCTGACAGTTATCGCGCAGAACGAATATGGTTTATTGTTTACATTTTTATGTTGTATTTGTATTTAAATGGAAAAGGAACGTTTTTAATCACAAACTGTTTTTATAATTTAACTTATAATCACTGATTTTGCTTTTTATGTTGTTGTGGTTTTGTTAGATATGAATGTCATTTGGTCATTTATTTTCCTTAGTCCGTACCAAAATTAAATGTTCACATTGTTTCCAAAAGTCGTGCAATTTTTTTTTTTGACCTATTATTTTTTACTTGAAATATGATTGTAATAACATAAATACATAATCATTTAGAATGTTTTGTGTATTAAAACTGAAATATAATTCTTTTTATTGGTTATTTATTATTTTATTTAGGTTTACTACCTAAGAAAAATGCGACCTATCAAAATTTTTATAATTTTTTTTTCTACATCACTGAAAGCTGCGCAGAACAATTAAAAAAAAAAAATTTTAAGATCTGAATAGGATAGTGAATTTGTAAATGTCAATTTTTCTTTTTATAAAGAATTTTGAAACTTCAAATTCGGTGTCCAATACTAAACTACGCTGTTAAATTTTAACCATATATTTTTTTGAAAAAAAGGAAACGTTTATTTGTTGCCTTTGTTACTCTAATGTAATTTTGTTGCTATCATCTTTTCAGTCAACTCAGTCAATCAGTCCATGGAATAGTACCTTTAATGATTTTGTCAAAACAAAAAATTAAGTTTTTTATTAACTATGTAGGATACATATCGTCATTATATCAAGAATTATTGAGATGTTTGTTTGTTTTGAAATTTTTGCGAAAACGGTTTATATTTTTATCAGCGGGCGCCAAATTTGAAAGTAAATCTATTGATCAAATTAGATTGTTAGTTCGTTAATTTATTTACCATTTTAACAAGCATTTCTATATAAAACTATAAATATTTTTACCATTTTATACAGTTTAAATGTAATTCAGTTTATTCATTTATGTATTTATTGTTCAAACTATATGTAGAAGTTATTTTCACCGATGGAATATAATTTCCAAACATATAAAATACTACAACTTTTTATATTAGACACTGTGTTAACTGAAATGGATTAATTTTCGCTTTATTATAGAAAAATAATTCGTAATTTTGTATCTTGGAGATTTTAGTTTTCCAAAGTTCAATTTAAACTAACCAATTATGTTTTATTTGCTTTGCTATTCACAATAGTCATAGTATTTTATTTTCAATTTTATTGTCATAGTGACGTGACTGTCAAAAGATCTTAGACTGAATTTTTGTAAATAAAGGAAAAATAAACATTGAAAAGGAAATTGGTTTATTTAAATTATGAAAAACAAAAAACCCCAAACCACGAAATATTATTTTGCCTTGAGCAAGCAATTCCGTCATGTCGCTCCGTTTTTGTTTATTATTGGTTGGAGGTGTGCCGTGTTTTTTTCAAACTTAAAGGTTAAAAGTATAAAAGATATAATGATTTGAATAAAACCAAATATGCGCACACAATATTTTCGTTATACATACAATTGTTTAAGCTTCACGTAATTGTATTTTACTATACAATTGTGCCAGAAACAAATCTGGCAGAGTAAAAATTTCGCCAATTGTTATGCAGTGAGTTTAAATTCCTCAATATATTTTATAGATAGGTAATTTCGTTTAACCCGAAACGATTATTTACATTCATAAACAAAACGAGATAATCACGGATCACAACAATGTTCCATTTTCCGATTCATATAAAATCTGTAAACCGTTAGTAAATTTTTCCAAAGCGCCTTTGCCTGTCGGTATCATGTTGCAATTCAATTTGAAGCCTCGGAAAATATAGATAGATAAGAGTGGTTAAATATGTCAGGTGCATCGGTTGAAACCTTTATTTCATTTGTTTAATGTTAGTCTCTCGAGCGAAGTAGTTTCTGATATTTGGTTGAAATTGTTTATTTAATGTTGCCATAAACTACATGCATTAATTTGAATGTGCAAAGCACAAAGACGTGTCGCTAAAATTATTTTCAAAAAATAACCAGCGCAATTTTGAGTGTCTTGAACAGCGAAACGCTGTTCTTTTCGTAAGGCATAATTGGAGAAAAAAAAATTGTATAAAATGAAACTAATTGATTTTAGATCGATTGACAAATCAAAAATTTGTTGCGCAGAACTGTGAATGATTGCGAATGGCAGCCGATCCCCCCTAAGTTGTTCAGTACCTACATCCAAATAACGGCCAAACATTGAGTTACGACCGCGATTAATTAATTAATTAATTTAATGGATCCATGATTGATTCCGTTGTGTCAAAAGTATTTTTGATCGGTTAATTTTTGATAATAAGGTCTTAAACTCGATTATATTAAAACTGATAAAAACAAATTAAACTGAAAATAGAGTATCACGCTAAGTGTACTACATCGAAGAACTGTATTCAACTATGTAATTTTAAACAAGTCAGTATTTCGACAATTTAGAATAAAAAATAATTTATTTTACTAATAAAATAGAGCTGAAATGAAAAATTTTCCAGAAAAGATAGAGAATAAAAAAATCTTGTTGACAACCGTATCGAAAAAATCTGTTTTCAACCATATCGGCAAATTACGACACAGCATCAGCTAGTTGATGTACATATATATATATATATATATTACTTTTTATTTTTATTAAGTTAAAATTACTCATGAGAAAACATGAAGAAAAGCTTAACACTTCCCACATAATGACATCAACGTTTAAAAAAAACTCATAAAAACACCTTTACCCTAAATGTTGGCTTCTCACTGTGCTTCAAATATATGAATTAAAGTAGCGGTCCAAATAATTACTTCTTTATTGCCATTCAATTGATCTAAATAATAAAGTATTTATGTACGTACATATAATGTATATGTATCACCAGAAATGAATGGAATCATTATTTTTAAACGAAGAGTAACCTTTAGGTATAATTGTAATAATTTATGTTTCATTAATTTTAATGGTATGTTTTCTCCAAAATATAAATTATTAACTGGGCTTATGAATTTTCATTTGCTTATATTTTTATTGTAGTTTTAACTTTGTTTTTGAATGTCAGGTTCAGGTTCACTCAAATGATTCTATAATGAAATGTTTAATGAACTGAATAAAGGTTTTTATTTTAATTTATTTTCAAAGGAAAACATTTTTAAGTTACGCCTTAACATCTTATGTTTTTATAATAGGTAATTTTACGCTAGTGTTAAATATCACATAGCGTGAGTTTAATTTTCGTATAAATGATGCGTTATTCATCTAATTTTAGATTATAACATTACGGTACAGAATTTTGTATATTTTCTTGGAAATTCTAAACATTTTGGAAGTGTTTGACTGCCTTTGATAATATGTATGTACATATATGTATGTATGTATATAGGTATGTGTATCACAAAATTGCGAGCATATTTTCCATTTTTTGTTTATCTTCTTAAATTTTAATGATTTTGCTGTGGATTTTTTATTTTTTATTAAATTTCTAATATTATAGAATAACATTTTATATTGTTGTTGCTTTTTAGAAATTTAATTACTAATTATAATTAAAAAATCATCATTTTAATGATGAACAGAGAAAAAAGTTAATTTAATTTCGATGAATTTTAATTGATATATTTTGTCATATTTTCATTATTATAATTACATGACTACATACACACTCGTAAATATTATGATGCTTGTATTCAAGACACGGTATACGTAGACAGTATATGTGCGGAATTGTGTGCCATACTGTACTAATAAATCAAAGATTTGGTACATATATTCTTAATAAAGAGACTAATGCCCATCTGGATAAACAAATTGTAATGTTTAAAAACGTACAAATAGATGTGTTATATTATAACAATATACGAACGTGGTAAAAAGAGATGCCGGTACCAATCGACAAAAATGTTAAAATTGGTCAATTGAGAAACATTATGATTGGGAAATGTTGCGTTCAAAATTAAAGATAAAACATCAACCAAATATTTTCTAGATACGGTAAGTATACAAACTTGATTTTATATTTACTTTATTTTTTATTTATTCATTTTAATTTCACTGTTGCAGATTTAACTGTGATATTAAAATTTGCAGCAAAATATTTTAATGCAAATTATTTTATTAAAATTTAAAACAAAGTAAAATATTATGTACTGAATCTGCCATTATAGGTTGCGCGTGTTTATATAAGCTAACGAATGTGTCTTCTTTTCTATTTAACAATTTCTAAATTATAATTTTTTTGAATGCGGTGACAGAAGCAACCGGAAACAGGTAAGAATTAGAAATGTTTAATGAACAGATTACATTTTACAAACTGTTCAAATTCATTTTATGTGTTAATTGAATTGTAAAACTGCCACCGTATTTACTAACGGGCAGCGGTTACATTTGACCGATTGGCCATAATATGTCATCAGATTTTTTTTTAAAACAACTTGGGCAACCAGTTTACAGTACATAAGGCATACATGTAATATGTATTTCCCTATCCCTATACATAATTTATTAATATATAATTGCAGCAGTAGGAACAACTTTTTCAAACTGAAATGTGATGTAGACAAGACATTTTACAATACAACATTTTATACAATTTACATTTAAAAATAATTTTTTTAATTCTCTCACTATTGGAGTGATCATCCTTCAATATTTAAAAAGGAGCGTAAGTTATTTCGCTTTTTTGTTACTGTTCTACCTCCTAATACATGGGAATTTTGTGAAAGAGATCGAGAAAATATGTCATACAATCACCTCTATGAGTCGTTACACTAATGTATTAATTTATAAAAAAAGAATCTTGCATGAAGGAACAAAAATTGTGAGTGAGCGGGTGTGATTGTTATAAAAAAGACAATGAACGTGATCACCTGTTGTATTTCTATACTCGCATACATCTTTTGCTACATTTTCATAAAATTCTCTATCAAATTAATTTATCAAAAAAATTATTGAAAAATATTTTCAGAATCGTTAAAGTTGACCCTTTAAAATTCTTTAAATTGGATGACATATCACATTATGCTAAATAAAAAAAATTTAAAAAATTTTAGTATTGTAACATTTGAAACAATAGTTGAATTATTAAATGGATTAAATGACTAAATGTGCATGGAAAATTTCCACTCGTTCCGAATTATTGTTCAAAAGTTATGAGACTGTCAAAGACGGACAATGGAGTGACGTGATACCATATAAGTAAGTTTTTGAACAGTGTGAATAAAGTATCTTACAAGCCGAAACATCCCAAATTAAATCTGTTATGATTATTTTTATTTTATTTTTTTAATCAATTAATTTAGAAATTTTCCGATTTTCGTAAATCTAATTTTCTTGATTTAATATATTTTGATTAATATTTAGTAATTCCTTATTATACTTAACATTGGGTTTCTAGAAAAATTTCATGTCTGGCTGAAATTATTGACCTCTTCCATTACACCTGCACTTTGCATGCTAATAACACTTTAAATTCTATCGCTTTTTAATCACAGCTGTTTCTCTTTTTATTCACTACTAAATATGCCACGGTAATAACTAACTAATTTCTTACATTCTATCTCGTATTTATACCACAATATGGACCATTAAAACATTCCAGTATGTTCGTAGGATATTCTATCTTGGTGTGTAAATCTAAAATAGAGATGTCACGGTAATCATAACAATATGAGCTGTGATGTTGTAACATCACCAATTTCGATACTTGATATACGTTTGTGTCTTTTTTTAACCCTAATCAGTATGGGTCATTTTACTTACATTAACGTACGCGATGAGTCTCTCAGACTCATATGATATTTTCTCATTAAAATCCAGTTTATTAAATATATGAACCTGACAACCGAGCAAATCCCAACAGAAGTGGGATGCGAAAGGGATTTTTCATCTCCCGATTAAGACCAGTGATTAAATTGAAAACATCTATGACCCTCTGTTGGAATGTAGAACTCATGGGCCGACCCATCTTCCATGTCACTGTACAGGGTGACATGGAGCTATGCGATGGTGGTACACTGTAGTTGTGTGAATGGGTTGAATGAATGTTAGTGTGAATGGTAGGTATTGCACCGTGGGCCCATTAGTAGTGGCATTGAGTGCTGCAGTAAAATCCGCCCAATTTTAAATCAAAAAAAATCAAATATATCAATATTTATTTTATAAATTCAATATGTAATAATTAATTTGACAAAAAAAAAATTAAAAAATTACTGTTACTTCAAATCACAACTTTCTCTGAGTGTTCAGAACAAACTTTTTTTGTACAGATCCCGCACAGTTGCTTATTCATTCGGCCAAGTTGAGCAGGGCACATGTAGCACCGACATTTTTTTGTGTTAGTACATATACGTTTTGCAATGCAGGTTTAATATTTTGACTCGCTCTACTATAATATACAACTTGCTGTAAATAGTTTTGGTTAATTTCGAAAGGCGCGCAGAACTACGCCTTTGAATATTTGGTACTATTAAATTTTGAACTAAACTTTGCAAGAAAAATTTGCGGCGTAATCGCCGGGTAGGTTCGGTAAAATTTTCTATTCAGGCTATGAATTTATCCAAACAACCTTTGCTGCTACTCCAGCTACGTCATTTAAATTGTAAAATTGAGCGATGGGCCATCTATTTGTTGTTTTTTTACAGAGAAGGAATCACACAGCTGGTCCAGAGTATCGACTCCTCCTTTTGTACTGTTATAATACAAATTAATATTCGATTTATTCCTATTTTCATTATCAATTTTATCATCGAAATGCATCGGCGACGGTTTTGTTTTGGAACGTAGCTCACCAAAGTTATATATTTCCGGAAACAAATGACGTTTGATTCGACACTTCTCCGACGGTTTGGAAGACAATTATTTGGTTTATATCTTTTATTTTTCTGTTTGTGTTAACAATTGTTGAACCACAGTGGACCCCAGGTTGACAGCTTTTTATGGTCCTTCTTTCCCCAAATATGGAATCCGCATCAAAGAATAACTGGTGGTGCTGTCGCATATCGACCCAATCTTCATCCCGTATTGGTCCGACCTCAAGGGTATATATTGCGGAAATGATACTCTGCCTCGATAGGGTACCAATTGCTCATCGGCTGTGAGGTTTTCACTGGGAATATAATATTGGTTGATATTTACCGAATCCCAAATTTCCCAAAAAGGAGGAAATACATATATCACGCTGCCTTCGAGCCGTGCGTGTTGATTTATCATCGAAACGAATATATTTGCATAATAATTTAAATATTTGACAAGACATACGTGCTTTGAATAAAATATCATCAAATGCTAAAATTCCTGCAAATCTTATATGCCCTGCTTATTTAGCCCGGCGTTTATCAGCAATCTGATGAAACAACGAAACACAACTTAGTCTGTTGGCTTCCAGGTTTCTACACGTTTCTCGTAACCGTATAAGTTTGTAGAGCTTACGATAAATTGAAATACTTGATCGCTAAAGAATAGCGAAAAAGCATCCCCTGGTGAATCTATGTGCTTTCCTGGTGGAAGCTTGACCTTGTTGATACCGCCTCTAATAAGGTTACAAGCCGGTGTTCGTCTTTGTGGAAATGGGCTGTTTTTGCATTGGGTCCCATCCTTCGCAGTAAAAAACGTTTAACCGACAGGTGGTTCATTATCATTCAGAGCATCTTCGGATTCAGATGCTTCTTGTTCATCTCCAGAGTCGCTTTCTAACACATTTATTTCGCTATCGGATGAATCGGCACATTCCAACACGTTATCCTGACTGTCATCATCACTTTCTTCCAAAGCAGCCCGAACTTCTTCCTTCGTCTACACTCGTCTTCTGTTTGCCATACTGTAGAATATTACAAAACTTTACATTTTCTTTTGAACAATTTTCAAACAGACTTATCTTGTAATAATACATCACTTGTTGAATTGGCGTTCACTTTACCGGTTTGTAAATTGTAATTATAAGATAATCAAACGAGTACTACGCAACACTAACACATGACTTATACTGACTAAATAAAATTCTAATATTCAACAGTAGTTACATCTATTCTCTAACGTTGCATAACAATCGAGCGCCGATTCGCGATATATATTTGATAAATATATATAATCTAGTTGCATAGATTTTTTTTTTTTTTTTTTTTTTTTTTGGTTCCTTTATTTTACAATCTATCTCTTTAAGAGACATTCAGTAAACTTTGTGTCTTTTTACATTGTCTTGATCGGAGTATTTTTACCCATTGATAAAATCTCCTTACATTATAATTAGTTTAAATTGATATAACACATTTAACTACGATTGGGTCGATTGAATATAGAGAATTTAAAATTTAATGTGTTTGCTTGTGACTAGGATCTGTTTGGCAAATCCAAAATTTTGTGACGTTTCAGCCTTTTCCTCGTTGTGGAGTTGAGTAGTTTGTTCGCTAGCTCGTTTGGATGAATTGACAATCTTGACTGATACCTGGCACTGGAGTTCCTAATTTCTTCACGTATTGTTGGTACCTTTAGGTCCCGATGAATTATATCGTTTGACACGAACCACGGTGCATCTACTATGATTCTTAGAATTTTAGACTGGAACCGCTGAAGAATGTCCAAGTTCGAGTTGCTGGCCGTTCCCCACAGCTGTATACCATATGTCCAGATAGGTTTTATTATCATTTTATAAAGCAATAGTTTGTTTTCAATCGATAAACTAGATGTTCTGCATATGAGCCAATAGATTTTGGACAGTTTCATTCCCAATTGCTTTCTTTTTGTCCATATATGTTTACGCCATGTTAAACGTTTGTCGAGGTGTATACCTAAATATTTTACTTCATCAGATTGAGGTATGACCTGGTTATTCATCTGTATTGATGGACATGTGCCTCTACGCATTGTAAAGGTTACATGATTAGATTTTGCTTCATTAACTTTAATTCTCCATTTTTTCATCCATACTTGGATATTATTAATATTCTCCTGCAAGACTTCTGCTGCTTTGTTGGGGTCTTCATGTGATGAGAGTACTGCCGTGTCATCTGCAAATGTTGCTACAGTTACTTGATTGCTTGTAGGTATATCTGCGGTATATATTAGATATAATATTGGTCCAAGCACGCTGCCCTGTGGTATACCAGATTTAATTGGACGGATATTTGAGTATGCATCCTGATGTTTTACTATGAAATGTCTGTCCATTAGATACGATGTTAATATTCTGTAGAAATCGTTTGGTAAGCATTGCTTGATTTTGTATTGTAATCCCACATGCCACACCTTATCAAAAGCTTGTGCTATGTCCATGAATAGAGCAGAACAATATCTTTTTTCTTCCAGAGCTTCTTGAATTGCTTGAACTATTCTGTGCACTTGTTCTATTGTTGAGTGTTCTGGCCTAAATCCAAACTGATGGCCCGGAATCAGATTTTTCTCCAGTAAAATGGGCTTTAGACGCTTAAGCAGTAGTTTTTCAAATAATTTAGAAATAATTGGTAGCAAGCTTATAGGTCTGTAGGACGTAACTTCTTCTGCGGGCTTTCCAGGTTTTGGTATTAATATTACTTGTGAAACCTTCCATTGTATTGGGAAATATCCAGTTCTAAGTATTGCATTAAATATGTAAGTTAGATATCGTATACCCTTATCGGGTAACTCTTGCAAAACTTTTCCTGTGATGAGATCATATCCTGGCGCCTTTTTAGGATTTAATTCTCTCTGTATAACTGTTTTTACTTCTAAGATAGAAAACTTCATAATTGTCAGATTCATTTGCAATGGTGATTCCAAATAGCTTTGAATGTTGTTATTCTCTTCGTCTGTAGTTTCTGAAGGATATGGTTGAAATACCTTTTCAAAATGGTCTGCAAATATTTCAGCCTTTTCTTCATTATTTCTCGCCCAGTGACCATTACTTTTACGTATCGGTGGAACATGCTGCTGTGGTTGTTTCAGCTTCTTGGTCGCTTTCCATAATGAATAATCTGTGTTTTCTGTTGGTGATAGTCGAGATAAGTATTCTTGTATTGATTGGTTTTTTTCATTGAGCAGCAACTCTTTTAACTGTTTGGTTGCTTTGTTTAGATTACGTTTATCTTCCGCTAGTCGATATCGTTGCCACTGTTTTCTTAATTTTCTTTTTTTTTTAATCATTTTCTTGACAATATTTGAACATCCCCTATCCTTTTCTTTGTCATTTTGTTCTGGCGTTGACTTCCAAGCTGCCGAATGGATACATTCATTGAGATGTTCAACTGCTTCATCTATATCACTCTCTGTCTTTAATTTGATGTTTATGTTTAGTTTCTCTGTTACATTATATCTGAAGAGGTTCCAGTCAGTTTTATTGTTGCTTAACATCGGCTGTTTCTTTGTATTCACTATCTTTGTACCCAAAGTGATTAAGACTGGCGAGTGGTCCGATGACAGGTCCAAGCACGGCGCAGCTTTAATATAATTACTGGCGATTCCTTTGGTGACGCAGAAATCTATGACATCTGGGATCTTTCTCCTATCACTAGGCCAATTGGTAGGTTCACTGGTTGAAACATGATGAAGATTATTTTTTTTGGATTGACTTTAATAACTCACGGCCTCTTGTTGTAGCCAGTCTTGATCCCCAGTCTTGGTGTTTTGCATTGTAATCACCCCCTGCTATAAAGCGATGACCACCCAAAGAATTAAAAAAATGATCAAATTGTTCCATTTTTATTGTATGTTTTGGTGGGCAGTATATGGCCGAAATGGTTATGGGACCTAGCCAATCTTCTATTACTACAGTAGTTGCTTGTAGATGCTCCTTCTCATACTTTTCTACTTCGTGGTGTTTAATTATGTTTTTGATTATAACTGTAGTGCCACCATGTGCCGTTCCATCAGGATGATTTGTGTTATAGATGCTGTATCTTGGTATTTTTAGGAAACTTCTACTGGTGTTATGCGTTTCAGATATTAGCATGACATCAATTTCTTGTTCCATCAGGAAACTTTTAACTTCTTGTCCATGTTGCGACAAGCCGTTGGCATTCCAGATTGCTAATTTAAGGATTCTGGACATTGAATGATTTGGACACAATGGTCGTTAAAAGGTTAAGGATAGTATCCATTTTGGTCATTAATTTTTCCATCATAGTTTCCAACCGTTGTGTGGAAGACTGCTCGGGCTGTTGTTCCTGATTTTTTGAGTTATCCATTGAATGCTTTACTTTGGTACGACTCCCTTCCGAAGTTTCAGTTTCAATTGAATTTTTGAGCTTCTGCGCATATGTTGTCCCGGTAACTAATTGATACGATGGATTCGGGTTTGAAACGGGCGGCGGCTTCGCCACGATCTTCTCTCTGAGAGGGGGAAATCTCCGGCTTTGCACTTCTTTGTAAACAGTGCAACCTCTATAGTTGGCGGGATGACTACCGTTGCAGAGCACGCATTTCACATTTGTACCCCACACTTTTGTTTCACACTTATTTGTGAGATGTTCCCCTGCACATTTCACACATCTGGGCTTGTGATTGCAATACGATTTAGTGTGCCCGTATCTTTGGCAACTAGTGCATTGGACTACTTCACGCTTGACATGCGGCTTTTCAACCTGCACAACTGAATGCATAAGTCTGCTGATCGAATGTACTTCTTTATTGTTTTCACTCATTCGAAGCTCTACTTTGAAGAGTGGGAGTGCCTTTTTTGTGCCACTTTGTCTAATGTTGTTAATATTGACAACATCGTGGCCTAATTCAATTAACTCACTTTTTAAATCATCAGTGTTAATTGATGGATGTAGGTTCCGTATAACCACCTGGTAGGTTTTGTTTGATTTTGCTTGGAACGAATGGAACTCTGTATTTCGCTCCGCCAGGGCTTTTACGACAACCGGGTATGTCTCGACGTCTTTTAATTGGATTTTTACCTGGCTAGTTCCAATTACTTTTAGATCGTAATTGTCATTAGCCAGTTCTTTTAACAGGTTAGTCAGAGGGAGAATAGCTTCTACCCCTGACACGAATATTGGAGGCGCTAAAATTTTTTTTGTTGCTTGACTGGGTTGGGGTAGTTCTTCGGTTTCCTCTGGCAAACTGTTAAAGCGTGTGGATAAAGACACTGGTTGTGCCAACCAGTAGTCGTTTATCTTCATCTGTTTGCGTTTGGTATTTGGGGATAAAGGACTCGTGACTCTACCTCTTTTGTTGGCCATGGCCCATCCTTCGTTATCTAACATCGTAGATGTGGACGGCGTGGGTACATTTGGAACATTTGACCCTTGAAGTTGTTCCGGCTGAGGCAATAATTGCGGTGTTAGCGGGATTTTTTGTTTTGGTGATAAAGGAGAACAAATTAATTGTTGCCTTGACGTGGATGATGTTGATGACTTTTCTAATTCTGAATCATTCGTATACATTCCTGTTGATTGAAGCTGACGAGTAGGTGGTGGAGTTCGTTGAGTTTTTGATGTTTTAGTAAATTCATTCATTACAATGTGCAATGACCTAAAATCTAGGTCATTAACACCTTAGAATGCTCAAACACTTTTTGTTAGCACTGCACTTAAATGTTTTATTGAGGTTTTTGTTAACACTGCACTTTTTACTTTAAGTAATTGGATACACTTTTTTATTGTAGTTTGTTTGAAATTGGTTACATTGCACTTTTAAATTTTAAATTTTTTATTAATTTTTTTTATTATCGCACAAAATGAATTTGAATGTTTGCTGTTCAATGGTTGAAATTAAACTTAAGATTTAATACATATTCCACGTGTTCATAATATATACATATGTATATAGATCACATACTGTCCAATGAAAGGTTATTGCACAATATTTTGATTTTAGATATTAAAAAATTATAGTGGAATTTGAAGCGAAAATGGTTAATTTCTTAATTGTTTAATTTGTTTTGAAAATTGGTTAATCTACTTTGAAAATATTTCTGTTTTAAAAATTGATTAAATTCGTAAGCAATTTTGAAAAATTGTTAATTCCTTTTTAATATTTGTTAAATTGTTTGGAAAAACATTTAACTTGACTTAAAAAAATTTCATAGTGGATTGATTTAACGATTTATTATTCGATACAAAGGAATTAGCAACTTTATTAGATGTAGCAGGTCAATTGAATGAAACCGTCGCATGATAATCCAATTCAAACTTCAAAGTAAATTGTTAATTTAGTATGTTAGACATAACCATAATGTCAATAAATAAAAGATTTGATTTATTGTTCAATTTAATTTTTTTTTGGAATGAACTTGTCGAAGTTTTCATAAAGGAACGCGATTCCGTGACATTAGTGGTGTAGATTGGTACAACGGTGATTTAACTGCGATAGATACATTCGATTATATTATTTAAAATAATTTGATTAATTCATTTTCCGACACCAACATATTGTTACGATCGTGGCGACATCTATGTTTGAATAGCGACATTATTGGTAATGTAAAATTGTTATAAAGTAGAACAGTATAGAGGTGTCTAGACTTATCTAGACTAATCGAATATTCTGGAGATTTCTAGAATAGTTAGAATATTTGGTATAAATACGCGACAAACATTTGGGAGAAAATCAGTTGTGTTTTAACCGTTAGAGTGCTAATAGTAATAAAAAGGAAAGTGTTTATAAAGTAAAATAAAGTGTTATTAAAGTGTTATTAAAGTGTAATATAGTGTTGTTAAAGTGTAGTAAAATAATTAGTGTGAAGTTAAATAATTAAGTTAAATAAGTGAATTAATTAAATTAGTGTTTAATCGGAAATAAATAAATTTAGTGTGTTCTAGAATTTACATCGTTTGTTTTATTCACAATCCAGTGATCGAACCTTGAATTTGACAAGGCAAAAACGTAACAATTGGTGACAGCGGTGGGATTGTGAATTAAAAGATGATTCTAGACGAATTGAAGATTTCCGATTTAAAGGAAGAGTCGGAGCGACGTGGTTTGTCAACGGTCGGTCAGAAAAATGTATTGAGGCAACGATTACTTCAAGCATTAGAGCTGGAGGGTAATGATCCGGCTAGTTATAATTTTGATGAATCGACATTTTCCGACCACGCAGAAGGGGACGAAGAGAATGGAGAAAGTAAAGAGGCGGTAGTGGAGGTTGCATCGGTACCTTCTGGAAATTTTGATATGGCGCAATTAATGGCAGCTATGATGGAAATGAAACAGTTCAATTTGGAAATGAAGCAGTCCAATTTGAGAATGGAACAATCTAGTAATCAATTAAATCAGAAAATTGATCAATCAAATCAGGAAATGAAAGAAATTAAACGGTCAAATCAGCGCATGGAACAGTCGGTGGGCGAGATCAATAACAAAATGGATGAGAAATTCAATGAAATGTATATCAATTTACATGAAGAAGTAGAGCAAATTGAACAAAAATTACAGAAGGACATCCAAGGGTTAGAAGAGAAAGTTCTAGGCTTCGAGAAGAAACTTCTATGTATCGAGGTTAACGGAACAGCATCGCCAGTAGCTCAGCCAATTCAAGCAATGAAATTTAAGCCACCGATATTTGATGGCACAATATCGTTTGCGGTTTTCAAATTTCAATTTGAGACAACGGTTAACCAAAATGGGTGGAATGATGCAAATCGGGGAACAGCATTAATAGTGGCTCTAAAAGGAGAAGCGGCTGAAACACTGCAGACTATTCCGCAGTATGACCGTAGTAATTACAACGAAATAATGAAGGCATTGGAGCGAAAGTATGGAAGTGACCATAAGCGAGAGATGTATCGTATGGAGCTGAAGAGCCGATGTCAAAAGATCGGAGAGACTCTTCAAGAGTATTCCGCAGCAGTCGAGCGGCTAGTGCATTTGGCACATGTGAATACATCTCCCGATTACATGGAGAGGATTAAAATGGACGCATTCATCGATGGAATACGGGATCCGGAAACACGTAAAGCAGTGATGTTATCACCTAAGGCGACTTTTGCCGAGACCATCGCGTGTGCTTTAATAAATGAGACTGCGCAGGCTATCATAAAACCGTCGCTTAAGATACGACGACTAGAAATGGATAGCAGCACCAACGTCGAGCGGTCGGTTCCAAGATACAGAGAGGGTGGTAGCAAAATAAAATGTTGGACATGTGACAAAATGGGTCATATGTCGTGAGACTGTAAAGAAGGAAAATGGAGGCGTACAAGATCACGATCTCCTATGCAACGAGCAACAAGCAGAGAGCGGACGTTGGTCAAGGAAGATGGCCAAGACCGAAAGGAGTCGTTAAACTACAACGAGTTAGCCTAAAGGGGCAGAAGCTGACTCCCACAACCAATTGCCCCATAACCTCCATCCCTATTTCGAGATTGGGACGAGTCGGTGACAGCTTAACAATTAAAGGAAGTATTGACGGGAAGACCTGTGTTATTACTCTGGATACAGGAGCGGTGCGCACGTTTGTCCGTGAGGATCTAGTAAAGGGAAGAGTAATACCAGCCAATGAGTTGAAATTATGTACAGCCACAGGAGAGAGCGCAGACATAAAGGGCAGGAAGCTTGTGAGAATTAAGATAGGCAATGCCCAATTCCAACACGAAGTGCTGGTCGCAAAGATAGTGGATGAAGTCATCTTGGGGATGGACTTCATCAGGGCGAATGGCTTCGTGGTGGATGTTGGAAGAGGAGTATTGGACTGTGATAATTTCGAGTTACTGCGAGTGGATGATGTGGAAACCACTACTAGGCGGGTAATAATAGAACATCGGGAACAGCTGCCACCGAATTCGGAAACAATTGTGTGGGGGATATTGGAGGGAGGTTCTGGGCCATCCAGGTTGTGGGTTGTAGAAGCCAGTGAAGAAGAAAGCGAAACCAAAGGAATTATGATAGGGAAGACGTTAGCAAAATCAGAGAACGAATGTAGGGTACCGATTAGGACCCTAAATCTCTCGGAAAAGACAAAAACAATTAAGAAGGGAACAGTTATCGGTAAATGTGAAGAGGTGTCAACGATAATGAAATGTGAGCAGAAAAATCCGATTAGAAACACCGATACGCAAGGACAAAAACAAATAGTAGAACACCTCATGCAAAAATGGACTGGGGATCTTACCATGAATCAGAAAAATTCAGCACGACAACTGTTCGAGCAGTATAAGTCGATATTTTGCAGTACACCGGATAATAATGGAAGGGCTAACATGGTGAAACATCGAATTGATACCGGAACGGAGACACCTATACGCCAAGCGCCGAGAAGGCTACCTTTAGCAAAACGGGAAGAGGTGGACCGAATGGTAACGGACATGCAGGCAGTTGGAGTGATTGAATCATCAAACAGTCCATGGAGTTCCCCTGTAGTATTAGTTCAAAGGAAGGATGGGAAAATGCGCTTTTGTGTCGATTACCGAAAGCTAAATTCAGTAACGAAAAAGGATAGCTACTCATTACCAAGGATCGATGACACGTTGGACACATTGTCAGGTGTTAGAATGTTTTCAACATTGGACCTGCAAAGCGGGTATTGGCAGGTGGAAGTCCAAGAGCAAGATCGTGAAAAAACGGCGTTCAGTGTGGGTAATGGGCTATGGCAGTTTAACGTGATGCCATTTGGATTATGTAATGGCGCGGCAACTTTTGAACGACTTATGGAGCGCGTGTTAATGGGACTGCACTGGAAGATTTGCCTCGTGTATTTGGATGACATCATTGTTATGGGAAAGGATTTCGAAGAACACTTAACAAATTTGTCAGAGGTATGGAAGCGATTACAATCAGCCGGTTTAAAGTTGAATCCGAAGAAGTGTTCATTATTCAGAACGGAGGTAAAATTTTTGGGGCACAAGGTAACGACCAATGGAATCCACACCGATGAGGACAAGATATCAGCGGTAAAAGACTGGCCAAGACCTAAAAATTTACGGGAATTACGGAGCTTCCTCGGATTGTGCACTTATTATAGGCGATTTGTGCCAGGGTTTGCCAATGTGGCAAAGAGCTTACATGATTTGACCCGGAAGAACAGAGCATTTGAATGGAGTGACGAGCAAGAGGAGTCATTCAATGAATTGAGAAGGCGATTATGTACGGCACCGTTGTTGGCATACCCTATACCTGGTGTTAAGTTTATTCTTGATAGCGATGCAAGTAATGATGGCATCGGAGGGGTGTTGTCGCAAGAAATTGAAGGGCAAGAAAGAGTAATAGCTTATTACTCGAAGGTGTTATAAACCAGAACGTAACTATTGTGTAACTCGTAAGGAATTGTTGGCTATAGTGGAATGTGTGAAACATTTTCATAAGTACCTCTATGGCCAAGAATTTCATATACGAACGGACCATGGAGCATTACGTTGGCTCTTGCAGTTTAAGAATCCAGAAGGACAAGTGGCGCGTTGGATTGAGCGACTACAAAGCTATCATTACCAGATCGAGCATCGGAAAGGGAGTGCACATGGAAATGCTGATGCATTGTCAAGACGACCATGTCAAGTGGAATGTAAGCACTGCGGGCGAATAGAAGCAAAGGAGGACGTTATCGACATCAGGCTTATGCAAATACTACCCGATAAGGAATGGACGGATGAAACGGTTAGGGACGAGCAGTTAGCAGATCCAGATTTGGCAATAATCATGCAACTTAAAGAGACAGGAAATCGTCCAACTTGGTGTGAAATTGTGGATAAGAGTCCCACGGTAAAGGCTTACGGGGCACAATGGGATAGCCTCCAAATCGAGAACGGATGCTTAAAACGAATATGGGAAAGCTTGGACGGTAATGTGAAGTAATTGGTAAAAGTGGTACCTAAGTCTAGAATTGCCGAGATATTGAAGGAGTATCACGGAGGGGCAAGTGGGGGTCATCTGGGAATTAATAAAACACTTGCCAAAATACGTCAACGTTTTTGCTGGTCAGCATGTAGACAATCTGTAGTGGAGTGGTGCCAAAGATGTGATCAATGTGCGGCGGTAAAAGGACCTGCACGGAAAAGTCGGGGAGCAATGCAGCAATATAACGTTGGAGCGCCGTTTGAAAGGATCGCAATGGATGTGGCAGGACCATTCCGGACTACGGATGTTGGTAACAAATATGTGCTAGTAATAATGGACTATTTTAGCAAATGGCCAGAGGTGTATCCCATACCTAATCAGGAGGCAACCACGATAGCTGACGCTGTGGTTAATAATTGGATAAGTCATTTTGGAGTACCAATGGAGATTCACACAGACCAAGGAAGAAATTTCGAGTCAGTTGTATTTCAGGAAGTCTGTCAGTTGCTCGGTATAAATAAAACAAGAACAACGCCTCTGCATCCACAGTCGGATGGTATGGTGGAAAGATTCAACGGGACGTTGGAGAAATATTTAGCAAAGGACGTGGATAATGATCAACGCAACTGGGATCGACATATTCCGATGATCCTAATGGCGTATCGATCAGCAGTACATGACTCAACGGGAATGACACCAGCGAGAATCCTTTTTGGAAATAATCTGCGATTACCCGGAGATCTAAAGTTTGGAGCCGTTCCATCATCAGCTTTAGATAGACAGAATTATGTTGATCTGATGAGAGGACAACTCGACGAGATACACCAGTTTGTACGAGAGGATACGAGTATCAAGTGATCGGATGAAGGCTCGATATGACATACGAGCAAATAATAAAGGTTTCGAAGAAGGAGAGTTAGTATGGCTTTACAACCCACAACGGAAGAAGGGTTTATCACCAAAGCTGCAACCTTCGTGGGAAGGGCCGTACACCATCATCACCAAAATAAATGACATGGTCTACCGGATCAAGAAAGGGCAGCGAGGAAAGTTGAAGGTGGTGCATATAGAGCGATTAGCAATCTACAGGGGTAGTGAGTTGGATCCTGTTCGGGACGAATCAGGATTAGGTAGGGGGTAATGTTACGATCGTGGCGACATCTATGTTTGAATAGCGACACTATCGTTAATGTAAAATTGTTATAAAGTAGAACAGTATAGAGGTGTCTAGACTTATCTAGACTAACCGAATATTCTGGAGATTTCTAGAATGGTTAGAATGTTTGGTATAAATACGCGACAGACATTTGGGAGTAGATCAGTTGTGTTTTAACCGTGAGAGTGCTAATAGTAATTAAAAGGAAAGTGTTTATAAAGTAAAATAAAGTGTTATTAAAGTGTAATATAGTGTTGTTAAAGTGTAGTAAAATAATTATTGTGAAGTTAAATAATTAAGTTAAATAAGTGAAATAATTAAATTAGTGTTTAATCGGAAATAAATAAATTTAGTGTGTTCTAGAATTTACATCGTTTGTTTTATTCACAATCCAGTGATCGAACCTTGAATTTGACAAGGCAAAAACGTAACAATATAATAGTTTGTGAATGCAATTCAGATTTACTTACTTATTTAAGATGGCAGTAAATAAGTCAGTAAGTATGAGATAAGTATCTGTTTCGAAAAGAACCTTAATCTAATAATTGACATTTAATTTTATTTTAATTTCATTAGAAAATTAATTGAAATGTTTTCTAAGAAGGTATAATTTTATTTTGTTGTCTTGCAATATAGGTACTATTATTTAATAATAAATAGTATGTACATCTTTTGTGATAATATGTGATATTTAATTATGTTAGTTCGATTTCATTCATCGTGAAAAAGGCGCAATTCAAACGGTACAATTTATTATGTAATTGTGATGGAGCGATACATTTAATTACTTTATATTCAGTACGCTAATATGGTAAAATTGAACAACTATTATAAGGAACTGCAACCAAAATAGAAGAAAATCATTCTAAGAATTTTCACACAAAATAATCCAATCAATTACCTTATCACAAAATACCATTTTTAAAATAAATGATATTGCTAAACAAAACATTTTAAAAGAAATAAAATTTCAATTTATTCTGATTGTGGCATCAGTAGCAATAGTAGAAATTTATATTTTGGTAAGAAATCATAAAGATACCAAATCATACTCAAAATTAGAAGCAAGAATCGTCATGCTCTTAACCAACAGCGATAAGAGAATACAAAAACAAACGATGTTGCATGCAACAAGTGGGTAATAATATTGTCGGTAATATTGCTTAACCAAATGTTATATTTTTCAAAATTCAACACAACAATAAATAACACGAAATCACACAAAGACAGAAAAACGAAACAGACATGTGTGAATGTATTGTTATAAAATCGTCGCAATACATTATCACAGCCGTAAAGATAAGATAGACAAATACAGTGAATGAAATGAATTTTTTGCAAACTACGAATTTTAATGGCGAGTGTTAAATTAGAATATAGTAAGTAATCCAAATATGCATGCGATAACTGATGTCAAATTATTTCGTACAAAGATTTTATTATACGTAGGGGTAATGTCCTGGATCAAAAACGACTAACAGCGCTACGATATTATTCATAAAAGACGACAACACATGTTATGTTGCACATATTTTTTTATGTTCACACACATGCACACACACACACACTACACATTTTTATTCTCATATGTGATGTGATATAAAAAAAAGAATAACCCAATGTCGCCGACGATCTTATGTTGTATTCGTATAGAAATCTTTGATCGGCACTAAATTTCTTAACGCACACACTTAAGAAAATAAAACCGCACTAATATACACATCGGATCAGCGCATAATATTCTTATTTGAGTTTTTGATTTCTTTTACTTGAAATTCATTTTCGACTTTAGTGTATTTTTAATAATCTCGTGTTAAATAACTTCGTTCAAAAATAAAAATGTTTTAAATTAAAACAGTAAAATGTAAAGTAAAAAGTTGTATATGTGTATAAGAAAATAAATTTAAAATAGAAAGATCGCGCGATCGAATAATTTATATATTTTACACAATTTTTTTAATTAGTTTTGTTGTTATATTTTACCGGTGTTCAGCTTCATTTACCTTTTATATATTGTTTAAATAAATTTTTTAGTGATATTGTTAAATTAAAAATAAAATCACCAATTTTTTTTTTGTAATTTTTGGGATATAAATTTGTCTTTAATTTTTTGTACGTGGTGTGCTTTTAAAAAAATATATGGTGCTGTTATTTTAAATCTTAGTTTTGGTTATCTTACGACCAAATAAAATATCGTAAGTGTTTTGTATAAAGGTGCAAGAAATGTGAAATTACATGAAAAAATATTTAAAATCGTGTTTTCAATTTGGATAAGTTTGTTGTACTCTCTCACCTAACCAACTTATACGTATCGTTATTATTGGATATAATTAACACCAATTGGAAAAAATATAAATAATAACATAAGATCACATCAGAAGGTATTCATATAGTTAGACGAGTAGAATATCATTTGCTACTCAATATAGTATACCATTTAACTTTATATTTCAGTTTATAAACGTAAGAATTTTTTTTTTGTTTAGTTTTAATTTTTTTTTAAGAGATCAAAGTAAATTTGATGGATTATATATAAATGAATATATGTATGTATGTATGTATTTGTAATAAATACATACCGATGTATATTCTTACCACACACGTTTTGGTTGTCTGTCTTTATATCTGTCTTTTTTTTTACCAAAAAGGGTAAGGACTTACGATACGTGTATGGTAGGGCATTAATCATTAAAGAATGTTTAAACGCAACTGATTAATTTATCTGGTTTATTAAACATAAATCACACAGTTGTAAGTTTGTAAACTGGATTTTAAATGTTCAAAAATGAAACTGAACAGTTCAAAAAGTTGAGATGAGGGCACGTTGACTGACTGTTTTTACAATTTCTCCATTCGACCGGCAAAAATAAATACATTTGTCATCTTAATCAAAATGCTATAATCTGCTGGCACGTTGATTTAAATAAACGACCAAACTATACATAGGAATAAATGTAGATCTTCTTAATTTATTGTTTTATCTCAATGAATTTTACATTATTTTTATCTTAGAAGTGCGAAGCCAATAGGTAAATGCTGACGGATGAGTAAGAAAGATTACAGGCGACATTCGAAAAAATATTATTTTGAGTGTATCATATGAACCAACACGTGACGGAAATTACCGCAAATTGGTGATATAGAAACAATATTTCATCCCAATAGTAGAAAGAATATTTCATGAAGTGTAAGCAACAGGGTAATCGGAGTATCGTCGAGGTATTCCAGCTAATCCTAGAAAATTGGGGTTGAGGGAAAAATGTTAAATTTACTCCTAAAAATATGATTACAAATTGTATTTTTAATCATTGTGAATTTATTGTTAATCCTGTTAATAGGGGGTATCAGTGAATAAATCCTGCTATAATAGCAAATACAGCTCCTATTGATAAAACATAGTGAAAATAAGCAACTACATAGTTAGTATCATATAAAATAATATCAATAGAAGAGTTTGCTAATACAACTCCTGTTAATCCCCCAATTGTGAATAAAAATACAAATCCTAAAGATCATAAAAGTGAGGGAGAATATTTTAATTGAGCTCCGTGTAATGTTGCAAGTCAGCTAAAAATTTTAATTCCTGTTGGTACAGCAATAATTATTGTTGCTGAAGTAAAGTAGGCTCGAGTATCAAAATCTATTCCAACTGTGAATATGTGATGGGCTCATACAATAAATCCTAATAATCCAATTGCCAATATAGCATAAATTATAGTGCAGGGAATTATAGATGTAGCATCCAGTTTGGTCAGGCTCTGGTAGTAGCATACCAAAAATTTGATATAAAAAAAAAATCAACTTTAAGTTGAGTTAAGTTTAAGTTAATTTCCTTTGCAGGCTACTCAAAATGTTGGACTCTTAAATATTTAACATTTGCTTAGCAATATAGCTACTATACAAATAGGACAGTGACCGAACAACAAGCAATCATCCATTTCTGAATAAGTCGTAACGCAAATCTAAAAGTGGTGATTAGAAGAAAGAAAGATCAGTAAAAAATTCTTATACCTTAAAAATATCGTCCCGAGAACATAAATTATGTTTGAAAGTGAAATTTTAAATAAACCTTCTGCAATTTATAAATTATCTTCTTAATAGAATTTCTATTGTAAATATATTATCTATCGATAAAACATTATGTTTGTCTAGTGAAATGCGAATGCATAACTATAGCGGTTGTAATACTTTTGAGAATGTTTAAAATAAGTTTAATTAAATTCGAATTTACGTTCTTGGTTTTTTTGTTAAATTTTATGTCGAACCTTATGTGTTATGTATCATGTTTTAAGTATAATTTAACGTAACAATATTACATGCATCAAGTTTCAATTGAGTCGCTTATGTTCCATTTCAACATAACTTTTAATCTGCAATTTTATTAATTTGTTTTGGTTTGAATAAATAGAATTTTACTATTTAAGAAACGGCACTTAAAAGTAAATAGTGTGTGTTAATACAGAATTAAATGCATATATAAGTAATAATATGTAATTAGTTATATTCTTAAAATTAAAATGTAAATTTTTAACGTTACAAACTGTTTCAAAGTATATATAAAAACATCGTCCATGTAAGACCTGTTTTAAAGATTTACGTAATTTCAACATAAAAAATTAATTTTTGTTAAATTCATGGCGAACTTATATTAAATATGTTGATGATATAAAATAAATATCTCAATAGACAGAAACAAATAAACGAAACGTCAACAACCAATCTAATTCACAAATAAACTATAAAAACATAAATTTTCTCTACTCTTGCAATGACATGTGAACCTTAACTTGAATTTTTAACCTCCTTATGGTTAAATTTTTTTGTCTTAAAAATTCAAAGTTTTTTTTTAATACAATCAGTATTCTAAAGAAATTATATACTTACACAAGAAACATATGGCATCTCAAAGTTATATTTAAAAAAGAATAATAATAATTTGTGCGGTTTTGGTTGCTTCTGAGAAAATGAATCAAAATACATACATATGTACTCGTATATCTACATTATGTATACAAGATTTCTGAACTGAGATTTTTCTGTTGTACTTACAAATTTTGTTGCTATTATAATATGATCTTCGTCACACATTCAGAACTATATACGTGTATGATTTTCGTTTTAACAAAAAATGTTCAGCTGTGATTTTATTCTCACGTAACCCTTTCTAAATTTGTGTATAAAGTTTTTGCTACATATGAATGGTTAAATCTTTGCTTTATCACATTTATTAACCAAATACAACAAATTAAATATTAAATAATCACAATTGTTGTAGTAACAATTTAAAATAAATTGAGTTAATTTAATTAATTTAAATGATATTCAGACATTTGTCTTTATGTTAAAGAACTGTAACAAATTTGTTTGTGCTTAAAACATTAAATACTCAAATATGAGTTGTACAAATATAGGCTGCTGAAGACAAAAATTTAATTCGTCACGTTACAATAAATTTTTTGGAATAACCGCGATATAAATGATCGAGGCGGAAATACACGTCTTATATACCGACAAAATTCGTTTTTTTTTGGTTTCATTAAATCGTTTTAAGCACAATCTTAAATTGCTGTTTAAAAGATTAAAATTTGTCGAAAATTATTTACGTAAACCTTATCGTATTAAAATACATATATACATATTATGTATAGAGAAACCGCTAATTATTTATATATACCTGATATAGTGTTTATTGTACATAAATAGTTAGCGCGGCGATATTTTTTTCGTTATCAAGATTGTGAATAGCTGCACACGGGCGTAAATATATGTATAGTTTTTGGATTTGGCGTTGTTTTGCAATATTATCTGTTTTATTATAAGATGATGATATCACCAAGATAAACACCTTATCGTTATCCAAAATAAGAAAACATCTTACAATTTACATACACATATAATAATTTAAAATTGCGAAAAAAGCTGGCTTATCACACCATGTTAACTAACCAAGCGTGGGAGTCGAGATGAGTATGTATCGACTAATAAAACACTTTATATAATTTTCTCCATTTAGTTCTATATGTTGATTGGATTTGAAATTGGAGGGTAAGGATGTGTTAATAAATGCGTTGTACTAACAGAATCAACAACAACATAAATGCTATATAGTTAGTATAGCATGTCTGCTTGTGATATAAATAGACAGTTGTGAAAATGAGATATCTTATCTTCACACAGCTATCTATAGATTTGTATTGTTTTTTTTTTTTTTCGAAAGACTAAGTGACATTCTTTCAACACTAATTGCACTTTTCTTGATCAAATAAAATAAAAAAAACACTTGGGAAAATGGATTTTTGTTGTATAATTTGGGTTATCAAAAAATCTCTAAAAGAATAATAAATTATACGACAAAATATGCAAATTCTTGCAAAAAATATCATCTGTATTAAATTTGTTTACTGATAAAATTGTGTTTTGTATACCGACTTACATATGTTTAGCAACCAACTGATAAAAAAAATGCAGTGTAATTTATAAACGAAAATATTTTTCCAATGCCAATGTCTCGCCATTTCAATGTTTTTCTAGAGATTATGTAAATAAACATAATATTCATAATTACTAGTCCATATGTTGAGCGAATGTCTGTTCTTAAATTTTGACTATGATTTTTTATTAGATCAGCCATTACCGTTTGTTCTTTCTTATTTAAACTCAATTCTTACTTTTCTACCTCTCAAACCTGAGCATTCTATAATTGAACTAAATGTTTCCACAATTTCTATTGCTTTAAGCTTTTTAACTTCTTCCAAAACAAATAATTCATTGATTAATAATAGAATTTTCCAAATTTTCAACTGTTCTATGATTTTTAAACTTCATAAATTAAATATGAGTAATTCTGTGAATTTCAAAACAAAGAATTGTTAAATGTAATTCTAAATTTATATCGAGAGATATGTTTTTATACAAGATAACATAACCTCGTCTTATAATAGGTACTCTGTATATTTTTATAAGTATTCAAAATTTTAATTTTGGCAAAACAAAATTATATCGTATCGGTAATTATACCAAAATTAACATTTTATAAATGTTTCACGATTAATTAAAGTTTTAACATTTGTACAACTTCAAAAACTTCTGATACCACATACAGCTTTTTCTCAAACCATAAATTATGCAAAAATATTATTTAAAGTACTACCACTACATTATATAAATGCGGTAGATTTATCCACATACATAGTTAAAAATAGAATCTTTTCATATTTCAATAGAAAAAAATTTGGTCATTTAAAAAAAAAAACAACGAAAACAAATTAATTTAATTAATTTTGTAAATAATTACATTACCATATAAAATCATGTTTATTTATTTTAAATATGCTTGTACTAATGACTATGTATGTATACATATAGATATAGATGTATATTTTATATACGTAGGCGTATCTATACAAGTATTCATTATATGAACATATATACATATGTATTATATAAAAGTAATCTTAAATAATGACGTAAGACTATTATTACTTACTTATTAAACAGTTATAATTCGGGATCAATTTACATGTTTGTATCTCGTATGGAACAAAAAACAACAATTAAGAATTTAATAATAAATAACATATATTTTCAACATACGTCTGTAATAACAAAGTTATGATTTTTTACTTTCCTATACAAAGTATAAAGAAAGTATATTATGTTTCTTGATAATAAGAAACATTTTGTAACTTATGATTTAACGAAAATGCAGGGCTTAATCAGAAAGAAGTTCAATTTAACCAGTTAATACGTATAAAGCAATAATATTTTGTATGCCCTTAACCATTCATTTTGGTTACCATCATGCTTTATAGCATAAAGAGGTGCCCATGTGCAATTGTTTAAAAATTCCATAGTAAACATTTGGGGAACCCATCTTGCATTAACTTTTGACAGCTTAAGATGATTGTGTAAAATTGTGTTAACACTGCCAATAGAAATATTTAATATTACACTTATTTTTGAAATGGTGATCCGCCTGTCACCCAACATAACATCCTCGGTTAAAATGACCATTTCGTGAGTAACAGTCTTCTCCTGCGGGGGTCATTTTCCAGCGACTCTCTACCTAGAGAATAGAGATATCCTCTTCGTTATTATGTTAAAAGACGGATTAAATTCTCCGTAAACATTTTTCATTCTTCTTTCGATATCCTTAGAAGTGTTATTTTCCTTTACAAGGGATTTAATCACAGAATATTTTCAATATTTTTAAATTTTCAAAACAAGTGTGTATTAAATCACTCACAGAAACTAAATGAAACAATTGATTTGCATGAAATTTGTTTTTTGTCGGTAAAATAAATAGAGTAGTAAAAAATATTAAAGGAAAATTTTTTACGGGACTAAACTTTCAATTTCCAATCCCAAATACGTAAGCTAAACAAAGTCAGACATTTAAAACGATCATTTCTTCCTCTCCTACCACGTATGTAAATTTTTTTTTTCTACCTGTACTGGGGCTAACAAATCTCCCTACTCCTCCTTCCATTAAAATAACGCTTTACACATATGATGACGTATAGCATCATCGTAGCAATTATCGAAAATAATGGTGATTATATTAATAAAAACATCGAACTAGTTGTCTAGAAATATTAGTGACTATTAAATGTTTAAAATGTGTCAAAATTACTGGGACAACCTTATATGTAATAAAAATAAAGGAACAATAAAATACGAAATAAAACTAATCAAATAGAATACGAAGAGCACATTTTACAAATAACATTCAACAACACAAGATAAAGGGTTGTCAAATAAGGACTTGACAATTTTTTTTTTAAATAAAACGCAAACCATTTGACTTATGTGCAAAAGTTTACATACTCTACAATCGCATCTCTGCATTCGAGCAAAAATTTAATTCTGAATTCGACTGGTTTTCACAGTTATATATTTTTTATTATTCTTTATTCTACCATAGTTCAATAAATAAAAATGAAAAGCATGATCTAAAAATAGGCAAAAAAAACTTTAAGGTTGTTTTTTTATGTTGCAAAAATCTGCATACCCTTGTTTTACAGCTATTCTGTTGTTCGATTATTCAATTTTTATTTGTGATTTATGAAATATTTGGAAACAAATTTAATTTAGTATTAATTGGACAGTCGACTAGCAACTTATTATATTCAATATATGTATATATTTTTGGAAATGTTTTTTTTGCAAAGATGTTTCGCATGATTTACGACAGTTGGTGGTCAAATTAAGGAAAGAAGGCAATTGATTGAACAAAATTGGACAAATTATTAAAAAAAGTAAATCGACGGTTCAAACAATTGTCAGGAATTACCTAAAAAATGGATCCGTAATGTCAAAACAGCGATCGGGAAGACAAGCTAAGCGAATGCGAGGAACGACGAGTAATCAGCCAAATTACAGCTGACTCACGTAAATCAGCCTCTAAGAAGGCTGCGGAAGTATCGCTAACGAGTGGCAAAAGTTGTCATTGGTCAACAATAAGCAGGGTTATTAACCGAGCTGGCTTTAAGAGCCGTGTGGCTAGGATGAAGCCATTTATTAATAAAATAAATCGCAAAAAGCGTTTAACCTTTGCAACAGCTCATGTCCTGCGGTCTGCAGAATTTTGGAGCAATGTTATTTTCTCCGATGAGAGTAAATTTAACGTGTTTGGCAACGATGGAAAGGTCAGAGTGTGGCGGAAAAAAAATTCCGAACTCAACATAAAAAATTTGGTTGGAACGGTGAAACACGGTGGTGGTAGTGTTATGGTTTGGGGATGTATGTCTTCAGCTGGAGTGGAGAAACTTGTGTTTGTTGAAACGACAATGACAAGATTTGGATATTTAAATATTTTGAAGCAAAATTTAAAGGAGAGTGACCGGCAACTAGGGCTTGAAGGCGTGTGCAATTTTCAACAGGATAACGATCCCAAACACACTTCCCATGTTGTTCGAGAATGGCTACTTTATTACTGCCCACATCAGTTGAAAACACCACCCCAATCACCGGACATGAATCTGATTGAACATTTGTGGGAGGAATGGTGGTCCAACATCATATTAATATTTAATAACCAATTTATTTTGTTGATCAAATATTTTGAAGTATGCAGACTTATGCATCATTAAATTTTGATGTATTTTCATTTATGTTTATTTTATTTTATAATGAATTATTTATTTTATAATGAATTTTATTCTTTTTTAAATTAAATCATCATTGAATTTAAACGAAACATCTTTAACTTGTTTTGTTTATATGGTTTTGTAGAAAATTTATTTGAATTATGAGTTTAACTAGTTACATATGTAGACTTTTGCACATAAGGTATCTCGAAAATTGTATTATTGGCTTGAAGTACAATCAAAACATTTATGTATGGAATTCGACATCGTTCATATGTCCACCACGGGCATGTTTGCAGGTGTCGATTTGTTGAACCCAATTTTCGATGACACGGCCTCACATTTCGACGGAAACGGCCGCTATCTCTCGTTCAATTTTGGCTCCGACCTCCTCTAATGACGACGGCTTGTTGTCATAGACCAATGATTTAGCGTAGCCCCATAAGGCGGCCGATCGACAGAACCATTTCTGGATATAACACGTTCATCATTTAGATTTCAATAAGTCGATTATAAGACCCACTGTGTGGCATGTCGCACTATCTTGTTGAAACCACATATCACTAATCTCATGCAATTGACCAAAGAAGTAACGCTGCAACATGTCTCTGTAGCGATCTCTATTGACTGTACCGTGACGGTCATTTTCATCAATGAAAAAAACGGTCCAAAGACACCACCAGCATGAAAACCACACCATATAGTTATTTTTTGTGGATGAAGTGGTGTTTTTTGAAGCACATGAGGGTTTTCACATGACCAATAACGCAGATTCTGTTTTTCGACGAAGCCGTTTAGCCAAAAACTCGTTTGACTAAAAATTGGAATTAATGCTCTTGATGTTGCATACACCGACTCGGAATTTTTGTAGTAAATCTTAATTATTTGTAAACGTCGTTCGTTCGTGTACTTCACCATGATGAAAACGTTGGCTTTACTGAATGGTTTGACACTGACAGTTTGGTTATTTGTTTAAGGGTGCGTTCACAGTGAAAGTTCTTAGAAAACCCGATAAATATAGTTCAACAATGTCAGAACAGAATCAGCCGCATAATTTTTAATTTATTGTATTTTGTCTTTTAATCTCCTAAATTCAGTCAATATTTACTAGAAACATAAATTGTATTAATTATTATTATGTTGTATTTATAATTAGTAATTACACTATGTATTAACAGAATCGTAAATTATGTTTAATAGGAAAAAATTTCCCAAATCTGGAACATTATCAACGTCGTAACAAAAAACAAAATTGAGACCATATAAATATTGATATCTGGTCTAAACTTTGCTATAGGCACATACGAAATCCTCCTAAAATTAAAAATATTTACATAGTGATACACAGAACTGTCTAACCTACTTACTTTAATACGCGGTATACACTATACCTTAATTATTTGGATCCAGATTTTAATTTTGGAAAAGGCATGTCAAAAAATTAAACTGGAATCCCAATTAATAATTAATTATAAATTTTCAAATTGTATACGGCAATCAATACTGGCAAAGTCGGTAATCTTACCGATACCACCAAATTTTACTCAATTATATTGGGTCGATATTAGAAAATTATCTCCGCAGCTTGTGGTATTGAAGTCACTTGGAAAAAGCAATAGAAAGAGATTATTTACGATGGTCAAGACAAGAACAACTTCTTCCACTCGGTCACATTAAAATCCTTTTGAATGGCAAAATACGCGTGGCCAAGAACATTTAAATGTTACCTGTAAATTTGTTGGAAATGTAGTAATCCACATCAATCGTTCTTTCAGAAAAAAAAATTGTTTGAGTTAATTTATTAACAATTAAATGAAGGTACCAAAACATTGTGTATTTTATTTATATTCCATGTAATATGTCATTTTAAATGAGTCACTTTAACCATGCTAAAAACATATGTATAAATTTTTGATAGCGAATTTTATGCAGAACAGAATAGTTCCCTGTAATACCCCGCTTCTCTCTTATCACTGAAAGTATAAATAAACAGTATGAAAAAAATGCAATGCAACCAGTGTTGCCAATTTAGCACTTATTGTTTCAGATTTACCACTATCGTTTATTTTACAATTATTTACAATAATTCTAACACTTTCAAAAACATTTATAAAATGTTATTTCTTTCTTGCTACGAGATGTAAATTTGAGGGAATAACACCAACTTATTATTATTGTAATATGTATTGTTTTATAGCACAATCCATTTTACAAATAGAATAAGTTGGTTTCATCCCTCAAATTTATACAGTAGCAAGAAAGAAATAACATTTTATAAATGTTTTTAAAAATGCTAGAATTATTGTAAATAATTGTAAAATAAACGATAGTGCTAAATTGGCAACACTGGTTCATTGCATTTTTTTACAAAGGTACCTACGGCAACTAATTTTTACTACATAAAATTCGCTATCAAGAATTCATCATTAAATAAGCCTATTTTGAAAATTGCTAAAGTGAACCATATAAAATGACATTTTACATGGAATATAAATAAAATACACAATGTTTTGGTACCTTCATTTAATTATTAATAAATTATTTCAAATAATTTTTTTTTTTTGAAAGAACGATTGAACTATCCGTCGATTACTTAAGGCTCTACTTTACCTAGCACAAAAATCAAAATTGATGTCGATATTTAATAGCCAAAAAATGCGTCTTAAATTAAATTTAAAATAGTGTATATCTCCGCTATCGAAATTTACAAAATACAATACACCAAAAATTGGTATTTTTGCCACCTATGACATCTAATTAAAAAACGGTGAACGAAAAAACACGATATTTAGTTCCGAGTCCTAAATCATTTTTGTATCGAAGACACAAATTATTCAATAAGTTGATCTGTCAACTTATCGATAAAAAATATTTTTTAAATAAATTTTCAATTATCTCGCTTATTAGAACGAATTTTTATTAAAACGTATATTAATCGCCAGATAATATCTCCCTGAATGTACCCACATACACATAGTATACAACTTTTACAAATTAGCGGAAAAATATTGATGAAATTGGTTTGTGAGTAAATGGTTTTTGTCAAAAATTCATCAACTTTGGGACGTAATTACGAGCCTTAAAGGGCATGCTCGTTACGAATGATAAGCCAAAAGTTGAAAACTGCGAACGACTAGACAAATGCACCACGAGGGTTTTATTTTACATTTTTATGTACGGAACCCTAAAAATGGGGATTGTTTAGTAGTATACTAATTACAATTTACAATACGACGTGAATAGACAGTAAAGTTTGATTTACACATTTTTAACTAATAATATGCACACATTAGTATTGGGATGGCTATGAAATAACTTTCATACACAGATATACTACAACTAATCATTCGCTTGGAAACAAAAAAATACAAACAAAAATTTAAGACAATGCAAAATTGTTGTTGTTACAAAATCAAATCCAACAGTAATGTTTATATTGAAATTAGTGTTGGCTTTGAAAAATATCTAAAAAATAAGTATTGCTTAAATAAATCTTTAATTTTGTTATTATCGATTTTATAATATAATTCACATAGTTAAATTCGCAATTGTTACAATGCAACGAAAATAATTTTGTTTTACTGTATAACAATAATCAATGAAAAGTTTGTGCATCACGATATTTTTAATAAATTTGCTTACCTATACAAATCTTAGAGATATCCAGTATTTTTCAGGGTTCGTCAAGGTTAATCCGCTTGGTTTTGTTTCATAAAAATTAGATAAGTATTTTTCCAAACAATCAAAAACGACTCTTTACCATACAATATACATACACAAAATAAAATAAAATATATAAATAGACTGCCATCTACCAAGCAATATATTAATTATATAAATAGCAAAAACTCTATTGATATAGTACGTACTCATAAATACGAGTATATTGTTACGATCGTGGCGACATCTATGTTTGAATAGCGACACTATCGTTAATGTAAAATTGTTATAAAGTAGAACAGTAGAGGTGTCTAGACTTATCTAGACTAATCGAATATTGTAGAAATTTCTAGAATGGTTAGAATATTTGGTATAAATACGCGACAAACATTTGGGAGTAAATCAGTTGTTTTAACCGTGAGAGTGCTAATAGTAATTAAAAGGAAAGTGTGTATAAAGTAAAATAAAGTGTTATTAAAGTGTAATATAGTATTGTTAAAGTGTAGTAAAATAATTATTGTGAAGTTAAATAATTAAGTTAAATAATTGAAATAATTAAATTAGTATTTAGTGTAAATAATCGGAATAAATAAATTTAGTGTGATCGTTTGTTTTATTCACAATCCAGTGATCGAACCTTGAATTTGACAAGGCAAAAACGTAACAATATCTATAGCATTTATTAGATTTTCGTTGCTTGAGTTTACGAATATACTTTCATAGGCAGTCGGTGTTAGTAAAAATTGAACACTGCTAAAAAATTTTATGGTATTAAATGAATTTGTACCAGCCAACAAGAGCGAAATTAAAAAAAAATTATTACTTGACGGAAATTAAATAATATGTGTATGAGATAAACGAAATCGTTTTTTAATATGATATAGATATTAACAGTTTATGCTGTTATGCTGTTTAAAATAAGTTTTGTATAGAGGTTTACATGCAAATTATGAGATTAGTAATGCTACAATGAAAAACTCAATTAAAATAGCAAATAAAATTTTACTGTAATAAAATAAGCAATTAAAATTATAATAGTTTTCTGTTTAGCTTTAGTGTAATAAACTGAATTTGAAAGCATGGCAATTTAAATCACATTCAAACTCGTCAAATTCGTTGAACTAAATGTATTTCTTGTTTATTAAAATTAAATACTTAGAATATAGTTAAGTTACATGGATAACCATTTTTTTGTATCTTTTATCACTTGAAATTATTTTTAAATAAATCTACTTTTTATTTTTATATTTTAATTTTTGAATGTTTTATATTTCTTCCTTTTTGTGGTGTTTTTATTATTTTATTTTATTTTAAAAAATCGATTTCGGAATTAATTCCTGCTAGTTTTTTTGTTCGATTTTATAATTCAATAGTAATATTTAAAAATCCTGAAGAAGGGATTAATTTCGAAATCGATTTTTTAAATATAAAATATTCAAAAATTAAATTTAGTATTATTTAAAAATAAAATAGCTATATGTACAGGGTGTCCGCCGGGAAGGTATACTACTTTATTTTGCCGCCATTTTGGTAAACGTTAGTCTTGACAGTTCATATTTGGCAGTCGTGAAGTAGACACGTGGCAAATTTATTATGGAAAAATATTCGATAAACCAACGTGTTTTAATTGTTAAAACATTTTATCAAAATCAATTATCGATTACAGTGACGATGAGAAAGTTACGTGAAATTTTTGGGAGAAACAACGTGCCAACAAAACGCACTATTTATCGTGTAGTGAATGATTTCGAAGAAAGAGGGTCTGTCGGTGATAGGCCCAAGCATGGGCCACAACGTACTGCAAGTTCGGCTGAAAACATTACTGCTGCTCAAGAAAGTGTTCAAAACAATCCATCAACCTCAATTCGACGCCGTGCTTGGTCTTCAAAGAACAAGTTTGGCCACAATTTTGCACAAGGATTTGCATTTGTTTCTATTTAAGATTCAGTTGACACAAGAGCTTCTTCCACAAGACCATTTACGCCGCCGTACATATTCCAATAGGATGTTACAGCTCGCCCATGACAACCCCGATTTTCAAATGTAATGAGTGACGAGGCACATTTTCATTTGAATGGATATGTGTATAAACAGAATAGTCGGTTCTGGGCAATGGAAAATCGTCAAATTATTCATCAGTCACCTTTACATCCATTAAAAGTGACAGTCTGGTGTGCAATTTGGTCAGGAGGAATCATTGGACCTTACTTCTTTCAAAATGAAAACGGTGTAACGGTAACTGTGAATGGGGAGCGATATCGTGATATGATTGAAAACTTTTTAACGCCAGAACTGTATGCTTTGGGCTTGATTAACATGTGGTATCAACAAGACGGTACCACATCGCATACAGCCAGGATTACAATGGAATAACTGTAAGACCTCTTTCCACAACAAGTTATTTCAAAAAATAGTGATGTTGATTGGCCTCCACGGTCGTTTGATTTGACTGCTCCGCACTTCTTTTTGTGGGGATATCTGAATAGCAAGGCTTATGCAAACAAACCAGAAACGCTTGAGCAACTCAAACAAAATATTCGTGATGAAATTAATGAAATACCGCGTGAAATGTGTGAGAATGTAATGAAAAATGTGCTCAAAAGGGCTCGCATTTGTGAGGCTAACAGAGGCGGACATTTATCTGATATTGTATTCCATACATAATTGCCGATATTAAATAAAACATTTATCAATATAAGATCCATTCTCTTTCATTTAATCAAAAATTATAAACAAACAAAGTAGGATACCTTCCCGGCGGACACCCGTAAATCGAATTAGAATAGTGTTTAATTGACAGAGCCATTTCAGCAAATGTGCTAGTGAATCTCATATAATTGGAGAATATGAAAGGGGGTTCATAAATGTGTCTATTTCCTTCTCCTGTATTGGAATTTGAATCCGGTGTCTCCCGGTCAAAACCAGCTGCTATTTGCTCGATTCAATTAAGTTTGACACAGTTTGACAAAATTATTAAATTATTATATGGTTGATATGTATTGTAAAACAGTTACAATTTAGAATTATATCAGAGCCACCTATATATACAGAGCCGTAAGGATCAGCCATGTTTTTTGTCGAGCTTTTTCTAGAGGAACTACTTTTTGCATTATCCCATAAGAATCAATGTAAAAATGACCATTTTCGAATTACTTTTCATCAATGAAAAGATAAATCGTTCATTTCGATAAACACTTTGTGGAATTGATTCTATATTGAAGCAGCACATATCTGAAAGTCAGAACCTTAAACCTTTTATTAATTTAATAAACATTAAATCAAAATTAAATATGAATTTATCATATTTATGTAAACATGAATTTATTTGAATGTGTAGGTAAAATGAATAAATAAAACATATATTGTCATCCTTTCGATCGATGATTTTGTCTCTTTTTTAAGAATTAAATCTCACATTTTTTTTTTAATTTCGCTTTTGCGATCGCAGCATGCTCGTATAAAGCATTATTCTATTTCCTTTTATACATTTGAAAATGTATCACCACATATTTCTATTTCATTACCTTGTAGCGAAATCGGAAAAGGGATAGAGTGCAAAATTATTCCAATAGGCTGAGATCGCAATAGAAAAAAATCAAAATTGAATTCACGAAATAGCGTAAAATTTAAAAAGAGAACATAAACATCGATCGATAGAAAAAAAATTGTGATATTGACAACTTACAACATGTCATAGGGGGTTCCAATAACAGCTGCACAATTTATTTAGAACCATAATTATGCACAAATGCGTAACAAAACTTTACCAAAATAAAATAGAACCGTGCCAGAAGAACTGTGATAGTCATGGTGTTCCATTTGTAATCTAAAATCCAAAATTTACGTTGAAATTGAAGTGAAATTAGTTTGAGATTTATTCAAACAAAATCATGCAGCTTTTATTGAAATACCCTTTAAATATTTTATTTTATTCACAAAAATATAATTCAAAAGGAAACATAACCACACTTTTACTATTTTCTCTTTTCCTCTTGCAGTTTAATTTTATTGCGTTGGTATTTGTGTGTATTTATATCAATTCAATGGAGAAATGCTTTTTTTTCTATAAATTTTATTAATAAATATATCAAAAATTAAACAACTTCATTGATCAAGCTTTGAATCAATTATAAAATGATAATTGTAGATTCTATTTCAATGTTAAAATACTTAATCCATCGACATTTTCATTGAAAAATATCGCACCGAAAAAAATTGAATTTTTCATATGTTTTGTATGGAAAAAATGTTTTTTTCGTCAATTTTAGTTCCTCTAGAAAAAGCTCAATTTTTAACCTTAGGGCTCTGTATATATAGGTGGCTCTGATTATATTCGTCAAAAGAAAACATTTTTCGACAAAGCGAACTTTTGTGACAAGCTTTTACTTTCCATTAAACACTTTTATGTCTTCAAAGTACTAAGCGTAAAAATTCATTATGTTATGAGCGAAAATCATAATTATAGAAGTCATTATTATTATTCATTACGTTACCGAACATTTTAATTTTTAACTATTAAAATATTTACTTTTATTCACACTAAATTTTTTGAGTATACCACTTAAAAATTTTAATTAGGATTTATGACATTCACACTACATAGTTTGTTATGATTTATATTGGAAGATACTGGATTCATTGATCATTAGACACAGTTTATTATTATTTCAGGCATCACAAATTCCTGTTTCATTTTGTTTCAATTTTATAGATTAATTTAGAAATAAATACTATTTCTTGTATTATGTATTTATTAAATCTATTTTGTATTAATATATGTTTCCACACTTCGACCAGAAAATTGAGGTATAACTCATTATTGGTTTTGGATTATTTGTATTAACAATTTCAATTACAAATTAATTATTAATAAAAATTTCCAGTCAAATCGAATTGTTTATTTTATTTTTTATTTAGTATCTATTACAAACATCTGAATTATAATTCATCTAATAACTTATCTATAGTAAATGTGTTAACTTTAGTGGAGTTTCACCCAGTGGTTAGCTCCAAACTTGTTATACGATTACATTAACAGCCCTAAATCTAAAGGCTTCGTCCTTCGAAGCCGTCTGACTGGGTCTGTGTTGGTCTATGTGTACATGTCCCAAGGCGCTTCCATGTGCAACGTACTCTATCATTAGATCCTTATGAAGGTTGTTTTTTCTAATGTACCATGGTGCGTTCACAATGCCACGTTAAACTTTGTTTTGAAAGATTTGAATTATATCAACGTTGCTCTTCTTGGTACAACCACACAGTTCTATACCATATGTCCATATAGGTTTAAGTATCTGCCGATATAATATCAGTTTATTATGTACTGTTAGCTCGAATTTTCTACCTAAGAGCCAGCACATTTTCCAGTATTTGATGGTTCTCTTCTTTTTTCTTTTTCACGTGCTCTTTGCACTTAAGTTTAGCATCAAGTGTTATGCCTTAGTATTTGCCGTATTTGCATGCGGGATTTGATTGGTATATGAAGTTAACTTTTTTGTTAGTGAAGTTGACGTGTATGGATTTCGTTTCGTTGAACTGAATGCACCATTTCCTTGTCCAGCGACATATTGCATTAATGGCTTTTCGTAATTTACCAGTTGACTCTTCTATGCTATCTCCAATTGCTAGGATTGCAGTATCATCCGAAAAGGTTGCAATGTTTGTTCCTTTTGTAATTGGTATCTCTTGTATAAGGTAAATACAATATTGGTCCCAAGACGCTTCCTTGTGGAACTCCAGCCGATATTTGTTTTAGATCAGAGTACTCAGCTTCAAATTTAATCTAACGCGTAAGTATTTTATACGCTAGTCCTCGGTGCCATACTTTGTCAAGGCTTGTGCTACGTCTAAGAAGACACTTGAACATATTTTCTTCTTTTGCAGTGTAGTTTCAATTAAGTCGGTAATTCTATGCACTTGGTCTATAGTAGAGTGCCTCTCTATAAAGCCAAATTGATGTGAAGGAATAAGTTTTCTTTCTTCTATTACTGATTTTAACCTTTTAAGCAATAGTTTTTCCAACAATTTTGAAATTGTAGGAAGTAGCGAAATTGGTCTATATGAGGTTTTAAAGTTAGGAGGTTTATTAGGTTCTGGAATCATAATCACCTCTGCCACCTTCTACTGGTATGGAACGTATTTCAGTCGAAACGCCTTTATTACTTGGAGCAGTTTTCGTAACCCCTTTTCGGGGTTCTTTAACAGTTCTTTAACTATTTGTCCTGAAATTAGGTCATATCCAGGTGATTTTTTGAGCTTAAGTTTTTAGTAATCTCATATTGTAGCCTATGTAATGTTACTGGCTGATTGCCTCGGATGAGGCTGAAATGTATTTTCAATGTGGGCTGCGTACAAGACAGCCTTTTCTTTAGCACTTCTTGCCTAAGTTCCATCATCCTTTTTGATAGGATGCACCTGAATGTTCGGTCGCTTAAGTCCTTTTGTTGCTTTCCAGAGCGAATAGTCTGTGTCATTTGGCCGGAAAGACTGGTTAAATATTCAATAAATGAATTGTTCTTAATTTCCTTGATTAGCAACTTCAGCTTGTTTCTTAAATAATTAAGTTTCGATTTACTCTATTCCTCTGCCAGGTTTTACGAGCCTTCCGCTTTTTATTAACCTAATCGCATACTTCCAATGAAGTTATTGCGCCTCGATATTTTATATTGGCTAGGGGGCGTACTCTGCCACGCTGCTTGCAATATATTATTATTTAATAGTTCTATTGGTCTTCGAGTTGTGTCGCAGTTTTAATTGGTACTTGTAAGACTGTATTCTCTTCGATCAGCGTTCGCAAAACATCCCAATTTTCTTTCTTGATTATGGTTGCACTCAGTGTCATAATAACTGGTGTGTGGTCTGAACATACTCCTTCATTGCTTTTTATCAGTAAATTTGATCAGTTTCATGTTTTGTTACAAAGTAATCTATTGAGTCAGGTATTTTGTTATAATCGGTAGGCCAATATGTTGGTTTACCCCCAGAATAAAACTCATAGTTTAATTTTTGCCCTGCTGCAAACAGGTCTCTACCTTATCTATTCTTAGCATTGAAGTCTTCCCCAATTATGAAGTTGGTTCCAAGCGATTTAAGCAACGCAGCATTATTTTCTTTAGTCAGTTGGTGACGTGGTGGAAGTAGTATATAGATGAAATGCTATATTCCTTTTCATCATTTAGTCGAACGTTAATCGTTGATACTTGCATAATTTCCTTTTCTATTTTAACTCCTTCGCTATGTTTAAAGCTTCTATACTCCTAACTATTTTTCCAGGAATTGGAATTTCTTGATTTTCCTTAGTATTAAATGGCTCCTGTTGCTGCAGGACAATCTGCGAGTTAGTCTTTGGGCCCGCTGCTGCAAAGGATTGTTGGTTAGCTTTCGCTGTGTTTTTCGGTGGTATATTCTGTCGAATAGTATTTCACGGTTATGCTTAAACTGAGTGTTTCTATTCCTCAGTTTATGCAGTTGTTTAGCTTATCTCGCATCCTCTGTAGTTGGCGGGATGATCTACTTTGCAGTTTACACCAAGTGTCAGGCTTGTTCTAGATGTCTTCCGGAGCATTTTACAATCTAGGCTCTCTGTTACAATATTTCTGGGTATGGTTAAAGCCTTGGTATTTTCTACATTGGTGTATTAAACCAGTTGTCTTTTTAAATGCTTCAATTCTAACCCTCATATTGAGAATAGCTTTAATGGTAAAGATGTTTTCCACTTTTTCCTCTCCTGTTAATTTTGACCCCTTGATCAGTTTCATGTTTTTCTTTTTTAATTATATTTGAGGCGTATTCTATCTTCAATCCCTTTCCTTTTAAATCGTCTATTATATCCTCTATTTTACACGTAGGATGGAGACCTCTAGCCATCACTTTTATCGGTCGGTCATTTTTGTCTTCATAAGTGTACCATTCTTTCCCTTCTTCTGTAAGCTTCGTAGCTAATGCTCTATATGTGTCAAAGTCTCTTGTGTTGATTTTCCATATATTATTGTTCAGAGATACGATTTTGTATTCTTTATCAGTAATTTTCATAAGATTTCATAAGAGGCTGAATAGTACCATATTCAGTTATTATTCAGGGGAAGATTCAGCTTTTCTTTTTTTAGTAGGTCGCTTTTTTCTGTTTTTTTTTTAAAGATCCAAAAAAAAAAAAAGAATCCTGGTGCAGGTTGGTTCTGCATTTCTTTGGGTTGAAGTGCTTGTTTCAAATTTCCATTTTATTCTTAAGAATGTTAATCTGGGAGCCCGCGTCCACTCTTTACCATGTAAAGGTAATGGGGTTACGGATCCCGGCACCGTAAGTTTTTCCCCTTCTTTATCACCCATGCTTGTTTTTTGTCGTGTAGCGTTACCCTAGCATTTTAAACCTACTACCAGGTATTTCTTGGATTTCTTGTTCACTAGTTTTGGTCCGCGTGTGTTATTTTATTTCCCACCTACCCGTCGATGAAACGGTTAGAGCAATCCTCTATCCGCCACCCGGGGATGCGCCCGATGGAATACTATAAACTCCCACGGGAGCAAATCGACTGTGTCATAATCTGTGGAATACGAATTAAATATATATTAGAAATTAGGGAGCAACCAATACTTTTGAATTGCGGGAACTCAGATGTTTGTTTAGACTACATTTTTTTCTCGTTTGGGAGCTTTGGTGTAGCTAAGCCGTAGTTTGAAGCAGGTTTGATTTGATTGTTAGAGAATTTCATTTAAATTGTGCGACAGAGCTAGAAGCCAGAAAATTGTAGAATTTAATGTAATGTTCAATTTGTTTTATTTATTAAAATGGATTTTAATAAAGTTATATAATTAATTTAAAGACAATTTGAACTGCTCCAAAGCTTAATTCGTTTGAATAAAATTTGAATTGAAATAAAATGTATAATTGATAATGTGAGGTATACTTCATACACAAGGCTTCATAATAGATTTATTTTATATTAAAGTCTGATGACCAGCAACCTAAAGGTCGGTGGTTCTACATATAACGTTGGCCCTTATGATGTTTAATATTAGCTATTTTTTTTCTTCAGATTATCAACATATTATTTACAAGCAGTATAACCATCAAATACAGCAAAGTTGAATATTTTGATTTTTTCATTTTAATTTGTTCATTCTCATGACGTGTGGCTAGTCATACTCATCTAACATAACATATTCCAAATCTGAAAATATTCTCGAACAGTTCCAATCCAACACTAATTTTTTTAAATTATAATAAAATATATTTCTACTTATTGTATTTCTGTAAATTAACAAACACTTATTATAATTTGAGTTGAGATTACATTTCGTAATATCTTCAATTTAAAAAAAAATCAAAACAACACACCGAGCATCCAAAATATTTAACTATTATTTAAACCTCACCTCTCACTTACTGTAATAATAAATATAATACATTTCGAAACAGTTTTGCGGCAAACAAGTAACCGAGCAAATAAGTGTGGAATTTGGATCGGGAGGTACCGGGTTCGAATCCCAATATGGGCATGATGCCAATGTTATTATTCATCCTTGATTTCAATCGGGATGATGATGAACACTTCTACGACGCTCTGTTGAGAGTGCACAATCCATAGGCGAGCCATCATCAATGTCAGTGTATACAATGTTAAACAAATCGGATCTGTGGCCGAGTGTCCTCGATTTGGATGGTAATTGCCTAAGGTAAGGACGCAAATAAACTAACTGTGAGATAGCCTGGAGAGCCTTGAACTCCATAACAATAAAAAAATAAAAGCGTAAACTTAACTGATTAATCAAAACTAGATCGTTACTTTCATAAAGATTTGGCCACAATTACAATCGGCCAAATCGTTTGTTTCTGGAATTATATGTCTGTAAAGTTTCTACATTGATACCATAGAGTAGCAGTTTCGTTCTGTAAATTTCATTTTTCTATATGAGAATATTTTTTAGGAATTGTTGGGAGTGCTGCGATTTTTATACTAAAGCATACCATTGCCACCTTTATACACTGACCTATGACTACACACAATTTTTGTCAATGACGTCATATTATGTCTCCTACCGATAGACGGGGTAAAGTTAAATAAAAAATTTTATTTTTGCTTTGTGTTTCGAAAATTTGTCTTTATTTTTTTTAGTCTCCTTCATTACATCGAAGTGGATGTTTGCTTTTAGTCTAAAGGAAGTAAAATGCGCTTTTTTATGTATTTTTGTTAGATAACTAATACTTTAAAAAAGTATAGGTGTCATCATATAGCTAGAAGATAATAATTTTTTTGCAATTTATATTGCAATTTCGTTATGTTCATCACTGTCGTCAATAAATAACGAACTGACATATATAAAATATATTATGATTACAACATAAATTTAATTAAAGGTTACAATTTATGCTATAATAAATATAATTTAATTCATATAAATGGAATGTTCTACCTATTTAAGATAAAAGATGTACGCAATTCTTCTCACCTCGACATATTATAGCAAACTAAAAAAAAACAAAACAATATTTACAAAATAATAAGATAATAAAATTGTTTGTTATTTTACTGCCGCTAGCGGCGAAATTGTAAAATGATATTTTTGTAAAATATACTTAAGTATGCGCATAGGCCAGTATATAAAGGTGGCAATGAGCATACCAACAATTTTAAAAAATACAAATCCGTTTTCTGGACGAACAATTTTCTTAATATGAATGACTAAAATCGAAATACATATTAATTTTAGATGCTATACCTACTTCCCACAATTTCCGAATATTATTATAGCTGTTTCACTTTTCTATATTGTTAGCAACGGTTTTTATATTATCAAATTGTTTACGCTAATTGTTGAATTAATCATATAATTAATTTACGAGACACATAATATTAATATTTCACGGAAAGAGACTCATGCGAGAGAAAGCGATGAAATTTGTAAATAGAATTTAATTGTTATTACATAGTATAATTCGCTAATACTGTGTGGACTGTATTTCTTCTCTATAAATATAGTTTGTTAGTTGTTGCTGTGGTTTTTACTAGAAACTGATAGTTTCTCACACTCACAACTATCTTCAACATTACGTTGCAAAATAAATACTAATTAATAGATATCAAAGTAATATATAGGAATACCACTCAATAGTATACTCAAGTATAGGGGGAGGGTAAAGAAATTAAAATTCATTCCGAAAAACTATGATACATAAGTATTTTTCAATCCTCGATTTGAAAACCTTATACTAAAGAAAATTGTTTATCCCGGTTTCCATTTGCAGACGTTTAACAACAATAAAAAAACACCTACATTAACATTAAGACGTACATATACATCGAAACATTATATGTTCATTAATTCGATGACAATTATGTAGATATAAGTTTTAATGATCATAATTTACGTTTACAATAATACACATCATTTTACCACTAATCGAAAATTTTACATTTTGTGAATAGGGCCTAAATCGCAGTAATCTGAATTCTGAACCCATATATTACTATAATATGCATATATGTATATGTATGAACAATAAGGATGGACCTTATTTTCAAAATCTATATAGTACGGGTTCCCTTCTTTCTAAATACAATTAACCAAACATTTTTCATTTTTTCCATCTCTTTAGTGTTTTGTTCAAAGCATTTGTAATATTTATTATTTGTGGTGTTGAAATTTTTTATATTCATCAAATACGTTCGCCAATCGCCAGCATCATTAACCAATATTTATTACATGGAATTTTTATAAAATAATTTAACTCTAAAAATCATATAAAAATGGTAATTTCTAGAAATTTTTATATAATTGGATATTAAATCTCCTAGGTAAAAACTGTGATCTGGCCAAAGATGATGACGAACTGTATCGTATAAAAAAACTTATGAGTCCAAGTGCTGTAACATACTCTAATTTTAATTATAGATACAGTTTATAAATGGTGTTTACTGTTTACTAAGCACCTAATTTATATTATATGCAAACCAAATTTTAATTATGTTCTCTAATATACTCTTATGTAATGAATTGAATATTCAATTACTTATAAACCACAAGGTTCGAAATTAAAAAATAATTAAATTAATTTTTTTATTTCATTGGTTAATCACGTTAAAATTTCATGAATAAACAACCCTAGATTTTTAAGGATATCAGTGTAGTTTATTTTATTATAATTACTCGCAACAATTTCAGGTACCCACGGTCCCACGCTAATAGTTCGAGATCTGGTATTTTTAGTATAAATTGATTGGGTTTAGACAAATTTTTTTTATTGATTTAAATTCAGAAAATTACCATTGAACCTTTTTATAATAGAACTCACATTTTTATTAATTAATTTAACAACTTCCTCGTGCATTGATCTTAGAACAGACATTGGCGCTCAGATGCCTCTCACTAAGATACGAATATAAGAGATTTACAGCTGATGAGCCAAACCGAAACTTATGTGTCATATTAACAAATAGTACTAATAGTGTTGGTACCATGAACATTTTTTATATGCAGCCTGATTTTCATTCAGTAGATTATGAGTATCCAAAGAGGCACAAATTTTAAGTTTTATAATCTTTCCAAATACCTTATCTAACGACGGTAGCATACTCGAAAATGGCTCGAAATTCATTAACAGAAGTTGCATTTGTATTTTTTGGTTTGGAATAACTGTTGCAGATTTCTATTGTTTGTTTCAAAATATATTGCAAATGTGTCGAAATTAAAAGACAATTTAATAACTATCAGAGAATAACCATTTAGTCCAATTGAATTAGGCACAACTAAATGTAGGGCTATGGTAACAGTATGTGTTTTGAAATGAAAGCCTATTACTAGACCCTACTCCATAAAAATTACATAAATTGTTATAGGTATCCGATACAACGCATTGAAATATGATATAATACTACCCAATAAATCAGCAACATTTTCGGTTTTTTTTACCAAAACCCAGTAAATTTTAGTCCAAAATTTCACAAACAATTCACATTAGATTTTGCTCTACAGATTAAGATATCACGATTTATCAACCTACTAGATTCTTGAACCTACAATGAATACCTATTCAACTTTTTTTTATATTTCATAGTGTCTAAAGTTGATTGCTTCTATTAGTGGTTTATATTCCAAACATTCTGTTTTGCATTTGCCATAAAGAAGCTATACTTAAATCAATTAATTTATAGATATTAAAAATTGTTGATTGCTTTTGCTGAACCCATTGGCAAATTGGATTTTCATCATCCAAAATTTAGTCTGCTTGAATCGGTTTTGTTTTTAATTCAGAAGACATATTGTTATCAGAAAATGAGGGTGCCATTGATTCATCTGCCATATACCAAAAATCTCTAGAAAATTTCTTAACAGTTGCCCGAGATGATTCCTATACTCTATTTCCGTATATAAGAGGATGATTTTTTTGGAAATTTAAATAATTTTGAGGTGCTTCTGCCGCTATTAGACATCGAAATTAATATTTTGCATAATATTTGGCAAAGTATATGTAAATTTCTTGCATATTTGATCATGTTGAATTATTCATTGAAGATGTATATTTTAAAAAAATCCATCTGGAATGATGAAAAATCATCGCCGTGTTGTATCTTTACAAAAGAATTTTATTTTCATCACAGTATTGCATTCGTTCGGTTAAAAAGTTTTATATAAAGATTCAGGGTTGCCTTCTTCAGGTTTGTTTCGTCATCATAAAATTGGCTTATATTAAATTTTATCAAGTAGCACGAACGATATATTAAATTTTATCAAGCAGCACGCAACTATGAATTCGCATTTATCCAACTTGATGAAAAAAATAAACGAAATCAGCCTTTAAAATCCTTTTTAATTATTAAAGAAATTTCTAAACGATTCAAACGTTGACAGCGCTGTATCGACGTTGCATATATTCATCAACAGAGTGGCCCAATGCTTTAGAAACTCCAATTAAATGATGAATTGCATGTCTATGACTCACTACTTTATATTTACACTATGAAAGTGTGTAAATGAAGTTCTTATGAACTGATTAGTATTGTTGATATTATTTGCTTTTAGAAATTAAAACCCAAAACTATGCCCCTCCTATTACTTTCGACGACGGTCGTTTTCCTATAGTAGGCAAAGGAAGAAAAAGGTAAACCATAGTAAATTTATAATATTGTTTTCCTTTCTCTTCCTTGGACTAATATAGGAAAACGACCGTCGTCGAAAGTCATAGTAGTGCCCCTGTTTTTAAAAGTGTACTATCTTTGAATTAAAATTAAAACTTTAACATTTTAAATTTTAAATGAACTTCATTCCAACACCCAAAGATAAAACTCAATAATGCGTTCAAGATCAAATTATTGATTCTTTCAGATCTCTTAACACTAAATAAATAGTTGTTGCTTAATGAATTACCTATACCAGCTTTAATTTAAATTTATACTACATTAACATTTTTCGATTTCTTATTTGAGTTCTATTGCTCATATTTTAATTCGTTATTTTTAACCAACGACGAGAGATATCTCATTTAAAAGATAATAAAAATTTTCATAAGACAAAAAATAATTAATACATTGGGCATAGAGGTCGAACAAATATAAATAAAATTTTGCAAAAAAATGGTTAATTTTTGTTTTAGACAAAACCTGTTATTTTTATGGGGTGAGAACTAATATTTCCCAGAGGCAAATTTTCTCCATAAAAGAAGGGCTAGCCACCATAGATAAGGTTAGGTTGTAGTACATATATATTATGCATATGTTTTTATGTTTTATTCCGCATATAATATTTTTCTGTGGAAAATTGATTTTGTTCTAATTTTAAAAATTAAGAATAAATTTTTTACAATAGGTGTTTCAGTATTGGCGATTATGTACTAAGTAAGTAATATAGTACAGGCGTCAGCATATCGTCTTCAAACCTGTTGCCACTAAATTTCCAAGCTGTTTTACTTGGTGTGCACAAGACGTTTAATTGTATGTACTTCAAAATTGTGTTCCAATTTACTTTATTTCTATAGGCAGTAACATATGATATTGGACGCTGATAGACTGAGTAGAATTGCACTTAAAATAATTTTAGTAGTTATGTGCACATATAATTAAAATACACTGTAATTAAATTTTTCATATTTTACAGTACGTAATCTTTTGAATCCTTATTAATTAATAAATAAAAGATATTTCCTATCATTTTCATTCATATTTTTGTTTAGTAATTTATCTAATCCCGAAACACCAATCATATTTAACCTAAACATTTCTTTATCTTTTTAAACACATTTCTATCTTCTAAAATATTTAAAAAAAATTAAATAATTTAAAAAAAATTGTTGTACTTGTACCTTCATCATCATCAACGTAATATCTTTATGTCTTGACTTTTCTTTGAAAGAACACAAAAATTAAAAAGAACAAGAAATTTTATTTTTTTCATTCAACAGTTTAATTGGCTTCAATGGAGGTTGAAAATTGTTTATTTTTTTTGTATAAGCCAAAAATATATATTTATATAAAAACGTGTATAACACGCACGAAGAAACAAAATAAACCGGTCGCGATATTCACATGCAACAATTAGCGCGATGTACGAATAATATGTGAATGACCATACAATTACTATTATTGTAGTTTATTTCGATTTGTTACCTGATTTAATTTTTCAACCGGCTATTTGCCAATATATAATTTGTATTGATTAATACGATATTAATCGCACGTCAGAAATCATATATACATATATCTGTATATTTATAAAGATTGATGTTTTATTTCGAAAGTTATGCTTTTAAATTATTTCTGTGTATTAAAACTGTGCCGCAATTAGAATTGGTCTTCAAGAGGTGTTTGTCCTAAGAGAAAAATATTAAAAACTGAATATATTATGTTTATGACTAAACTAAATGAGGTATTTATTTTGTCGACATCCTATAAGTAAAGACTTTGTTTCTTTTTATAATAAAAAATTATATTTCTAAAACAGCGCTAATTCTCGACACACCAATAAACCCCGTTAAACTGCAATATTATGCAATATAAGACCATAAAGAGATATGTTCCTCTCAATTGCTTTTGTTACTTGCTTATTTAGGCATATATGGGTGGTAAATAATCCGTGTCTCTAACAAAGACCATCCGAGCGATTTTACTTACAAGAGTTATGTATATCGATCGGTTCAAGTTATAAGTAATTAATTTGTTTTTGGTCAGTATCGAAAATCGATCTGGACTTCAGTGAGAATCAACTATCTTTACTACCACCATACGACCAACAACGACATGTTTAATAGTTTGGTATAATTCAGGATTTACAGATTTACACCCATATGTTTACGGTTACAATTTCCTTTGTAAATTAAATATATGTGGTCTTATTCAGATGAGGTTTTGAACCGCATGTAGGTATCCCCGGATTTTATCCCAGGAAATGAAAATTTTGATTCGGGTAACTATTTTAAATAATAAATTATTACAAATGAAAATTTAATGTAAAAGATTCTGCTTTATACGTTCATATTCGAGATAATAAATCGATGATAAATACTTAGAAAAGCAACACGATACTTTGTGGTTATAACTATATATACAAACATGTCTGGTTTATCGAAATTAAAAATTTGTCTGGAATATCTGAATACTGTAAAATTTAAATCAATTTCAATATATCAGACGAAAAGCTAAAATAAAATACAAAAGTCATGGTAAGATATTTTCAGCCCCGGGCATTAATTAGGTATTTTGCCACGGATTTTCAAAAATAATTCATGAAATAAGCTGTTGGTACGCTCATCTTAAAACCATATAGCTTTGATTCGACAAATTTTTAATTTCGATAAACCAGAAAAGTACATTGTTACGCGATATAACCACAAAGTTTTATGTTTTTATTGTAAATAATTTTTAAAATTATTAATAGTTAGAGTTGCCTGATTGAAATTTTGAATAACCATGGATATAATTCGGGGATAATTTCACATACATTTGAACGGTGTACGCACATTCAAATTCTACTGAATAAAATTTTATTATAATGGGTAGAATTTATACTTATACATAAATTTTGCCCATAAACTTAAAGACAGTTTTGTAAAATTATGAAAAATGATTTAAATACAAAAAAATTTAACTGAAGAAGAAATATGGAAAGTTACTAGTATTTTTAAAAAGCAGATAATCATGCCCATTTAACACCACTATATACCCCCATATTACCTATTTATTTATATTATACGAAAGATTTATACTGACCTAACTTCACATTATACATTCATCTAATTCTTTTTGTGACTAGACATAGACATTTATTATTAAACCATTCGCTTAACATTATATTCTGTGAAACTGGTTTATTATATTTGGTATCGTGTATGTACATAAATATTTTAGGATTTATTGTACATATGTGCGTATTAGTACGTAAATTATTATTTAATTTAGTATTCTAGCTAGATAATACATTATTATTCTTTTAGTTTGCTATCACGCACACACGCAATGTAATTTAAAAAAGTACATTTGGAATTAAATTACCAATAATAAAATCAAATACACATGGCATTATTTATTTGAATAACATTTTTTATAAAAATAATGTATCCATTATACTTAACCCTCATTATTACACCATTTATTGGGTGGATAACTGTAGTTACATTATGGATTTTTGGAGTGAAAATTGAATTAGTCTATTTGCCCGACGTATTGCAATGCAACTAGTTTGTACGAGTATTAATAGAGTTAAACGGAAAAAACTTTTGAAAAATTGCCAATATCTCATGGTGATTTAGTTTGGAATCTTGGAATAAAAATATATTTCGACTGTTTTATATTCATACATATACATATATACATACATGATACACTTAGACCGATGACCGTCAGTTGTGATACCACATCTTTTGAAAGGCTAAATGTTCGATTTTTAATTGACCATCTATGCTTTGTAAAGCCAGCCGGTACTGACATGGATAATGGTTTTGCCCATAGATTCTGCAGAGGGTTATAGAAGTGTTTATCATCATCCTGATCGAAATTAAAGAAGAAGAATTACTTTTGCATCCTGCTTCTATTGGGAATTGAACCCGATACCTTCTATATATTTTCTCTGATTCTAGTTTTTAAATATTACCCCTAAATTTATAATAATAAAAAATTCATGCTTTTTCAATGGTCAATGAAAACTGGGGCTTACTATCTCTAGTCGTTCGTTATGCAAAGTGCAATATTTGTTTGATATCGATGTATTTCTGTTTTTGTAAATATATTTTTTGATATTGAAATGGTGTGGGCACTGCCCATCTAATTAAAATCATTTAGTCTAATGTTTTTCTCTGTTGATATAATTTATTTTTTTTTTAAATTACAATAAATAAAATTTATGGTGTTGTTTTTATTTTATAATAAAAATCAAACCAAATTTGTCTTCAAAACATCAATAGATGTTTTGCACGGATTGTTAATACATTTTTCATTAGCTATTATAAAATAATAACAACGTCCTAATTTTTATCTTCATCTATTTTATTTAATATTATTATTTGGCATAATTTTTATTTGCAATCAACATTTAGGAAAAACTTACGTTAAATTTTTGTTTTTGATCGCATCAACGGTAGCAGTTGTATAGTTTTTCTAACAATTTTGATGGAATTAAAAAATATTTATTTTACTATTTCTTTCGAAATTGTTTTACTGACCAGAACAGTTGATAATGAACGATGTAAATGTTTGGCACCTATTTATCAGATATTCATTTCAATATCTGTTCTGGCATTTAATTACTAAAATATTTGCAGTCTGGTAAAATTGAACATTATCATGTCCATTATTGCAATTGCTGGATAATTTGATCTCAATATCAATCTTATATGTATTCAATTTTAATTTGAGACTCCAGCAGGGTTGTGAAATGTTTCTGATATGTATAAATTAAGATTTTATTTACTATTAAGAAAGTGTGTTTATACTGGTACTTTATGGAAATAACAGAAATAGTAAAAATGGTTTATCATCCCAAGTTATAATATTGACTTTTGACAAACTAAATAAAAGAAGATTTTATTGACCGCGTGTTCAACATTCAAAGGTTTCAAATATTTCGAAATTAATTAATGAATAAATGAATCGATGCAAAATGAAAATCTTACGAGTCATGATTTTTCTTTACTTTCGAAAATTAATTTTTAGTTTATATATAGGAAATTTTACATTTTTTAGTTTAATTTGAATTTTTGCCTTTTTAGCAATTATGAAATTCTCCTTCTTATCATTATGAAAATTAAAATTATTACTGGTGTGATAGTGGCACAGAACATTGAAAATATGTACATACTACTTATTATTCTGTGCACAAGATTTCACTTATCAAGTACTACAATATTGCAAACACATTGCTTTAAAGATGTGTTTAACTATATATTCTGCTTGATATACATTATACAATACTTGTTTGATTTCTAATTTAAATATAGATGCTTTTGGGATGATTGTACATTTTGTGGCAGATTAAGAGACATGACAAATGTATAAAATGGGAATGGATAAAAGCAAAATTTGTAAGCCAACGGTTCTAGTCAAGTGATGCCCTACTCCAAAAGAAACTCCTATCATTGGAGCTATTTTATGAGATGCGTATTGAAAATGTGAGTTCCAATTCAGTTTGTGATGAAATGCTTAACGCTAAATACGTAACGTTAACTCGATATATTTATGTTTAATATTTATCCAAATGAAATATATTTAAAATTCTCATAAAAAATATCAAATTGGTTATTTAGTTTAAATAGAAAAATTAGATTTTTGGATTTAAAGTCAACGTGCATTAATTTTTATTCTTCTCATGAAATGAGTTTTAGCTGACAAACATTGAAATTTAACAATTATTTGTGTATTTTTTATTCTGATTAGGTTTGATCAATTATGCTATGCATGAGATCCCAATTTTTGTTAAATGTGTGATAAACTGTCTTTTTGCAGCCTTTACTGAAGAGTTGGATGGTTTGGTTTGATTCTTCAGATTGATAATTGACAACTAATTGTAACTATAATTAAATATTCGTTTATATGACACTTTTAGCAGTTCAACTTTAAAATCATACAATCGAAGATATAAAATTGTATAATGGCCGTTAGTCTAATTTATATACATACATTGTAAATTAGGCTGCATGCACCCCCATAAAATATATTGACTAAATACACCCTAATAAAAATGCCTTATTTAGTATACTTAAGCATTCGAAAAACGTTCTCGTATTATACATAACATACAAGTCTGGATAGCAAAGCAAAAAAATCTATTTTCAAAATACAAAAATCTAAATCGTCTTTTTCCATTTTAAGAATTTGTGTTTCTCCAAAAACGAAGGCAAAATTTCACTTAAGAAACAAAAATAAATCAAACATTTCTGCGTTTTTTGTTATTTTATGTTTATCAACAAAAAAAAAACCGATTTTATTGTTAACCTAAAAATGAAATAGAAGAGAAGATAACGTAGTAACGTGGTTTGTAAGCAAACAAGAATTACTACACTCTCGATTCCACGAAAAGGAAACATAATTGGCTAAAAAGATTTAAAATCCCAAAAATTGTACTTTGATGCTTTATGCGTATTACTTTATCATACTTATGTAGTAATGATAAAGTATTTTTGACGAAAAAAAAAAATGTTTCTAAGATTTTATGGTTTTTATATTCCTCTGAAGGCCAGAACTCAATTTGATCACTTTTAGGTAAATGTCTTTATTCATCTATGGTAAATAATTATTCGTCCACGAAATGTGAATATCTACAAGTATTCGTGGAGTTTTGTAGAAATATAAAAAGAATTTGGTATATTCAATGGGGTCGAGTCGATTAATGAATCCAATTAATAACAACTATAATAAATGACAAATGATTAAAAAATTTAATATGTGTACAGGTTTTATCATGAAAAGATACAACAGCATATTCCATACCCGTACTATCGATTACGATACAGGGTGATTGATTTTTTGTTACTCAGAAAGTATGTCAGAATTGAAAATGATTGTTTGACATAATTTTTAATCAACTGGAGCAAGGATGCTGGTTGTTGGATCAACATTTTAAAATACAATATGGGTTATGTATCATTTGAACAAAACTTTTATAACCAATTCAGTTGATAAAAAAATTTTGGAACAACAAAATTCGAAATATTTTAGTTTGAACACAATTTATACAAATCACGTCTCAGAGAATTTCAAAATATGGTCAAATATTTCAGCGATATTTTGTGATCATTCTGTAAATATATATACTATTTATACATACATATCTGTATGATAAAGTCATGTGTTTTAAATTTTGTTGTGTTTTTGCTTTGCTTCCAAGAATATTGTAAGTCCTCCCCATTTCTATATGATTTGTGTTTGAAAATTTTATTATTAAATTAAATAAATGTTAGCTCAACCGTATTGAAAATTAATTTATTTTATATTAAACTGAATGTTTTACTGTATATTGTTGGTTACACAAAAGACGCAAAATTACGTTTAACCTTTTACTCGACAAATCGGTATCACCCGGACCCGATTTTCATATACTTCTTGATTTTATAAAAATAAAAAACCATTAAATATGTCAAAATGAAATTGTTTGTTTCCATTGCCTATGTACACGACTTAAATAGAAATAAATTTACATACGTGGTACTTACGAGTATATACATATAAAAAAATATATATTGCAACTTAAAAGAAGAAAAAGTTGTATAGGAGCCAGTTAAATATAAATTAAGAAGCAACTGAATAAGAATATTACTAACATCCTGTTACGATTTTGTCTTTTTTTGTGTATGTATATTTCTATGAAAGAGAATCAAGCCATGCTTAACTTTTTGTATTATACTACATGAATATTCTCTTAACTAACCAATAAATGTAAAGTAATTAATATCATTCAAATATTAGCGGCAAACTTGACTCACTTGAGTTTTAATAAATAGGCGAACGATTTAGTTACATGGGAGTACTAACTCTTGAACGATTGTTGTTAATTAAGTCAGAAATTATCTAAAATTATTATGAAGCAGTGGAAGAAGATTATAATTTTCTCATGCGTATCAACAGAACAAAATTATATACAAAACTCGAAATTATTATATTAACACAATAATCTAAGTATCAGTGCCGTCGTGAGATATTTATACGCTATAGATTTTATTTGGCACCTTTGATTCGATTTTCGATGGTAACCAAGATCCACGGTTAGATGTTTTTAATGTGATGGCATTGGATGCTGGATTGGTTCATCCAATTTTATCTAAGTGTTCATATAGGAATAGCAGTTTAACCCTCATATTGGTCCATATTTAGAGTGGGCTGCTGCATATTATTTTACTCTTACGTTTTCAGATATTGATTTGTGGCCGACACTAATAATATAACAAAATTTGGAAGAACATATATTTTAAAATCTACATGTACATATATATGTATACATACTTATTTTCAATTATTAATGGAAATAAACTATTAGATAATAAAAATACGTGTTTGTTTAACTTGATTTGGTATACATATTAATAAACACACAATGAATCATAAATTCAGTTACCAGTCGATTCGAGTACCGCAGCGCTCTTAAAAGCTATTGACACACAATTTGAACTCAATGAATGAAATCCACTTGACCTATTCGTAAACAGCGATTAATGCTGTTTTATTTCAAACACATGCTTTTAAAATCGACAGACAAGGCTTGTGTATGTATATAAATTTACGTACTTTAAATATATTTTCAACAAAATTGTAAACTAAAAAAATAATAGTTTATGTTTGCAAAGTTTTAAATTACAAGAATAATTGTATATATGTACAATTTTTTATATTCGCAGGAAGGAAATTGTATGAAATTACAGTGGATATAAGTTTTCTTCTCGTTTTTAAAAAACATAAAAAATAAAAATAAAATGGGAAATTTTAGACCGCAAGAATGTCGAAAGTAAATACTCAATAGCGTTTGGAATGTTTATTTGAAATAAAATAGAAAAAAATACATTTTTTGAAATAAAATTTGCAGTTAATATAAAAATAATTGGTTCTCAGTAATCTACATTAAATTCTTTGAAATACAAAACCGTAGATTTATGTTTTAATTAACATAATTAATGGGCAATGAACTTGAAGCTGCTTAAAAATTAGAAAGAAGAGAAAATTTGTATTGTTTGCGTGTTAATTTAGCTAATTATATATATTTTTTGGGTCTGGTTTTTTTATAGAAAGATTAAATAATTCATAAGATAAACAATGAACCGTTAAATTTTATAATAACGGTGATTTTAAATTTTTAGCAATAATATATATATGATAACGTCACCGTCGTGTGCCCACACATTGTATATATGGTAGTGCCGCGTGTATTTCGTTAATAAATCAAAAAATCACATTTATTACTATTCACCAAAATAGTTGTGTGTATTGTTCGTATGTTCAATAACATTAAATTCGAAAATTGTATTTCTTATATAAGTGTATAGTATGTATACTATGTTGAATTTATGCTGAATATGGAAAATCCATAAAACTAAATTATATATTTAGAACAAGAATAAAAACAACACAACAGAGCGCTAGACATTAACACATGTTTTATATATTATTATATTCAACTTAAGAATTGTATATTTTTTTTATTATTGTTAAGTTATTCACTTTTAAACTTATTCTAGTTCTTATTATTTTATAGTTTTACTCCTCTCGTTTTAAGATTTTATGTTTCATTTCTATGAATATATATATGTGACTAAAATTGTCAAATACAAATTATCATAAAGGCGGCTGGCGATTTGTTTTTGCACTTATACGCACGTATACTTTATTACTATTACGAGTAAGATATGAACTAAAAATATTGTCTAGATGGAGATTTTTATTATTATGTTTAGTGGGACGGTTTCACTTTCATGTGATACTTAATATATCCAATTTAATCGAATGGTGTCATTTTATAAAGTTACTGGATGATATCATAAACACGAATAACTTGAGTTGCACACATAAATCACTGTTAATTGGAAAACTTATACAATTATGAAGAAGAGATGTAAAAAACAGGTTTTCAAAAACTACACCTATTTTCACGGTAGATTAGTTCCTCAGAATAGTGAAATCATGGCTTTTTGTCTGAAAAACAGTGATGAATGGAAAAAACTAAATTCTAAAAATTAATTCATCAAATAATCACTGTCACAGATTTTTAATGTTTTATTCCTATGGTTCACTCACACGAGTGTATTTATTGAGGCGATCCTGGAGCGGAATCTGTACAACATCAATTTGATTCGAATGGAATCGGACCGAAAAAAGTTATAATCATTTCCGACTGCCATCAACATTTTAATGTTGCAACTATTTTTCGAAAATGACTAAATATTTATTTTTATATGCGTATAAAAACAACTTACAACATAATGAAACATTTTTTAAAAATTATTTTTTCAAGAATATGATGAATCTTTTGAAATCCGACGAGTTTTGATTTTTATCTGTGTTGAATTTGTATGCGACGAGTAAAGCCACTTCGCGACAATTTGCACATTTGCCGAAACTAACAGCTGACGGGGTGCAAATTTTTGCCGGCCTTCTGTATATTTTTGTGTACACAGAGGTGGAAGTAAATATGGGGCTAGTCAATAATAAAACACAGTTGAATATTCACCATGACAATCACCAAATCCAAAGTTCAATTTTGTGTTTGGTTTTCCATTATACCGTGCAATCCGAGTGAAGTTCAAACTCAACGTGTAAAGAGATTAACTACGCTACACCTAGGCGCATTTTATTTGGGCAAACTCTAATTGGTATTCACTTCGAAATCGAGTCTCCGTTATATTTCGTTATAAAAAACTCTGCTAAATTTTCGATTTGAATTGTCTCTTTGGTTTTAAATTTAGTAACAGGTTAAAACTCACAGTAATGAAAATTTTCAGATAATTGGAAAAAAAAAAATCAAAATTAATTGAATATCAAAAAAGAGCCACTGTCAATCGTTGTTAAAACTTTAAAAATGAATAGCACAGCATTGTGTTATATACTGTCAAATAAATGCGCCTATAGTTATGTTTTAAATGTAATTTTATATTGCATCTATATGACTACAGTGTGCATGGTGTTGAAAATCCAATACTGTTTTGGGTTATTGTCGTTAAAACCAAGCACACAATTTCATTTAAAAAATGTTAAAACTATCGACACTTTTTGATATTTATTTTATTTTGACATTATTTTTCAAATTGTCTGAGTATTTTCAAGTTTCAGCTGTGTACCAAATTTTCTAGAAAAAACAATTCAAATAGAAAATTTAGCATGGTTTTACGCGATTTCGAAATGAATGCCAATTTAAGTTTGGTCAAATACAAAGCGCCTATACACAAAATACTCTTCAACATATTTTTCTGTTGATTTATATTCTTGTACATATTAGAAGTTTTTAACTACAGATTTTGCGTTTTACTAAACTTTTGATAAGTAATATTTCAAACAAACGATACTAGTGGTTCTACTATCAAATAGATAAAACGTGCATTATGTTTATAGAGAACTTATAAAGTAACTTATGTTTATAGCGAGCGATGTTCTATGTTTTGTTATACGAATATTGTGTAAGACATGGCCACAGCGGAATTTTATTATTCATTAACGTAATACAAACATTTTTTTATGGATTGATTGTTATGTTAAGCCAAACTGATAAATCTTTTATGCTACCGCTTTACGGCACTTTGTTCGAACGGTCGCCGGTGTACCATGTATTCCTAGCTTAAAGCTTTTTTGAATGAGATCCGTAATTTGTGTTTGGTTTATGATTAGAATTATTTTGATCTCGTTATATAGTGCTAAATATTGATAAATGTCTCGCTGAAACTGAAGGGCTCATGCAAAATAGAGATCATTTTGTAGAAAATGATTTCACTATATGAATGCTACTGTTGTATGATGGTTTTTATCATAATATTTGTAGCTATCAAGATCTTTGTTATAAATGTATTCTATAACGATATATTTCAAGTTACTATTTTTGCATTATTTACATATTACATTGTTCAAGAATGGAACATATATGTATTTATACTTCTCTTTGGAGTATTTGTTTTATATCCCGGCTACAACATTCAACATTAATATTATCTGAAATAATAAAATATTATATAAAATATTACAAATTATTTCAAATGAAAATAAATAACTATTTGAATATTTCGAATACAAAAATCCTCCAGTTACCAGCAATTTAAATTTTAAATAAACATTGTATGTATATATTTCTATAATATGTTGTATGCATCAGTTAACAATGAACTTCAGAAATATTTTCTCAGTTGGTGCTATGAAGTGGATGCTACGAAAATTGAGTCAAATTTTACCAGATTGGTTCATGTGATTCTAAAATCATTACAGACCTCGAAACTATTTCTAATGATTTTGGTTTATATTTCGCCAATTTTGTTTATGATTTAAGGATAGCCAAGCAGTTTTCTGCACAGCGGTGTCCCCAATCAATTTATAACTGCAGTTATCATTCCCTTATTTAAAAAGAGTGATAAACTAATGAAGGAGAATTATCGACCTATTTCATCACAGCCCGCAATTTTGAAAATCATGGAGAAAGTCATAAAATCACGGATCGAAGGTTTCCTTAGTACGTTTAAAATTCTGATTGAAAGTGATTGAAAGTATGGATTTAGGTCTGGCAAAGGGTCTGAGTCCGCCTTAACAGAGCTTTTAAATAGGGTTCATTTTAATATTATTGAAAATTTGTTGATATAAAAAGAGCACTTCTTCATAAACATTTTTTTATGTGGCTTTAGAGGACTACCGCATAAATGATTTAGATCATATCTAAGGGACAGAAACTTTAAAGTAAAAACCGGCAATAGATTTCGTTTAGTGTGCCTGCCTAGCACTTTGGTACTGCTATACATTTTGCAAAAGAAGATAGTGCGTGTTATATTTTGTATCTGCTAAAATATTACCGTTCCGACACCTATATATTTTTAAAATTTTGAAGTTATTTTTTGCAAAACCATTTTCTTTTACTTCAAAGGTCTTTTAAATAAAATAGTTTATTCATAAATATAAAAATTCTAATATATGATTAGATTTAACATCACTACAATGTAAAGGACAAAGGAATAGTGAGGGGGATGTGAAAACTATTTATAGGTGCCAAGCTTAAAGGGCGCATTTTCATATCAAAATCATGTATACACTACACACTATAATGGAACTACCAATTCTAGCCTCAATCACCGAAGAAAGAGGAGCAATAAAAATTTGTAGGAGCCGTATTAAGTTAAAATGTGGTGAATTTTATTCAAGTTATTGTTACGTTTGATTAAAATCATTTGCCTCATTAATATTGTGAGTTAAATATATAGAAATGGTTCTAAAAATAATTTGTCCCATTCAACTTATCTTTCACTAGTTCCACTCAAATTTCTGTTTAATTTTTAATTGCGTTTAGTCTTTGGAAATCAATTAGAATTCTCAAACTGATCTCAATTTAGGCGGCATATGCAAACATTTGAAGTTGACGAACACTGGAATTTTAGAATTAAAAAAATAGTTAACGCAGCTTGTTTTTCAAAGTTCAATGAAATTAGTCTCAAAATTCGTGTAAAACTAGGTACTGTAATGAAGTTTGATGCAATATCACATTCGAAATGCTTTAAACAATAGGGGAATGGGGCACAATCTATGTTAATATGTTATACTCCGACCACCTTCAAAAGTCAGTACATATAATGTAACATACAAATTACTTATTATGTATATATTTTCTGCCAGTTTAAATAGTATAAAGTTGACTAGGCCGTAGCAAATTCATAGGCCGCAGTAGATTTATATCAATTACGGTGCTTCACATTTATATTGGGAATATCATACACATGGAAATTAGGTTTCCATTACTCTACAAAAAAAACGAACATTTAACGATTGATTAAATAATATACCAAAAGTGAAAACTAGAAAATTAGAATTTTAGTTCCTAGACTAATAAAAATTATAATCATCATTAAGCCAAAATACACCAATCGTCTTTATTTTAGTAGTTTTACCTTTGCCTTACAAATCGAAAATTATGTTAATTTAAAAGTCATTAAAGTTTGGATCTGTGATTAGTCCTAATTTAAGTCAAAGACGAATTTAATGTGAATAACTTTAGGTGGAGACAAGCGTTTCATGTAGCGTTTTTTGTTTTTAGTGAGACCTCAATGCGCTGCTGGATATGCTCAATGAAAGTTATACTTTCTATGTTCATACAAAAAAAATTACGTTGGACACCAAAAAATTCATGTTAAAAAAAAATTTGCTGATGTTTCAAACCCATGTCAAATAACAGATTCACAATTCTTTGTTAATTTACATACATATTATATTTAACGTTTAACCTAAATAAATTTAGCAAATCAACGATCATCTGTCATTAAAGCCAATTTATTTTGATTGCGAAATATTTTGAGAACAATATTTTCTTACATTGAGCTAACACATATAGATCTTTATATTTATACATCTTATATTCTATTCTATTTCGTTCAAGACTATATAAAATTATTTCAAAAAGGAAATTTAAATAAAATGTATAAAATATAGCGAGAACGAACGTTGATTGTCTTGTACATTTTTATTGTGCACAAATAGTAGAAATTGGAAATTATACCTATAAGATATGCTGTGCTAACAGATTTTTCCACAAACAAAAAAAAATGAATTGAACTGAAGTGAAAATGACAATTGCATATTTTTGATTGTTTGGTGGCTGGAAGCGTGCGAAAAGAATTGATTCACTCACACTGTTAGGTTTAGATAAAATTACGTGTATTATTTGGTTTCCATCATGGTAAATTGTGTTTAGAATATATATTGTACTTGTTTATATAAACAACAAGACGTATATACCGCATGTAGGTGGTAGTGTATACCATATCATAAGATCTGCTTTAGTTTTTATTTAATTTTTTATGTACAAAAATGTTTTCTACATGTTACTTTCTGTAGACGTACACAATATACTGATAATATATACAAAGGAAATACAATTGTTCAAACTGGTGTGTATTCATTGAAAAATTTTAAAAATATTTCAGAAAACTGTGAATTTGGTTTGTGTAATTTTTTATAATATATATGTTAAATAGAAACCTGTCGAATTTTGATATTTTTAAAATTTTATATGTTACTATGAAACGTATTATTAAACTAAGACTAGTAGTCCACATATTTGAGGCAAACGGCTCATTTTGATGGATAGGATATCGCACATTTGAGAACGACTAACATACACAGAAGCCTTTTAAAATATTAATGTAATGTTTTTGGTGAGCAATAGCACCATTTTATGAATATTAAGTTAATCAGTTAGATTAAGAAACAGCCAAAAGAACCCTTTATTTCATTACGTAAAATAAAAGTTCACTATCATCCAACTCCAATAACCGATATAATTCATATATTCTTGGGCAATTGATTATAGTATAAATATTATATAATATTATTTCTTCGAAGAGAGAACCATACAACTTTTATTCCTTATTGGATTTATAATGACTCCATGATACGATGATTCGCACTTCGAAGGTAGAATTTTTTCAACACTTTCAAAATGTATAGATTTCTTATTGTAAAAATATTAACAGTCCTACAATTAGATTATTTACATGTGTCACGCATTATATAACTTATAGAGGAGATGTATGTGGCTTTAATCTGACAATTGAAATTTAAGTTGTTGTCCAGAATTGCTCCCAAATATTCGAAAGTTTCAACAAATAACAAATTGGGTATTCATACAAATTGGGTATGCGCGACCACGAGGAAGACCACGTTAAACATGCCTAATTTTAATCAAATCTTCATAGTTCGATCAGATTTATTTTCTATGCAAGAACTAATTTCGACCTTTGCTTCAAAGTGAGTTTCCTAATTCCTTTTCGGTATGAGTTTTTTTTTAATTATTTTAAAGTTATAATATAGCTATTTGTATTTGTGTTCAAATTTATTTTAATCATTTTAATAAGAATCATGTTAGTGATTACAAAAAATTGCCACGCGTTTTTTATTGAGGAAATATTTGTTCAGTGGCTATTCTGGTGAATTGAAGAATATGGAAACTCCCTACTTCCTATTTGACCACAGCCAATATTTTATGTGATTTAGAACATTGAAAGAAATCAAATTTAGTGAAGAAATTAATAGATAAACGAGTAATAATGAACAAAATCATTATTACATATTAATTCATTTATATTGGAAATTAATTTTTGTTTTGTTTTGTGTCATATTGTAATGATGATAAAATATTAATACATATGTATACTGTACATAGGCACGAATAAATTATATGCATAAATATGTAACTTAAACAAGATTTTTTCGCCATCGCAAACATAGCTAAGTTCAGATATAAATTTGATACATAGAGTCAAGAAACTGTTTATACAAAAACATTTGTTCAGTTTTTTTTCTGTTAAATTTGTTCTATTGTGGTTGTTGTGGTAATCAATTTTGTACAAAACTCTAGCTGTTTATATTTTTTATTTGAAGTGAAGAAATTGTTGTATTACACAGAATTTTCTTCTAAAAATTTATCGAATATTTTTTCCAACATCATAATGATTTAGTTCCAATATATTCACTATGGCAATAACAAACTTTTTACTGTAGAACTGCAATCGCGCAGAACTCCACAAAATAATAAAAAATCAAATTTATTTTAAATTTTTCCCGTAGCTATATTAGCTCAAATCACTATCTACTTCTCTATCTGGTTTATTAATAGTAAATTCACATTCTAAGATTTTCCTAATTATATCATAATTTTAACTATAACAAAATCGTTGCGTTCGATGAAGATTGATATCATACTGTGCGCGACTCCAAATATTACAGAATATTGATATTTAGTTAGAAAATTACATTTTTATCAATCAACTCATCATCATTACTTTACTATTTACTATCGTAATAAAGGCAAGTCTCCTTCTCCTCAAAGTCTGATAAATTTCGTAATATGAACTATACGTAAGTAGTACATTTATATATGTATTATACATAGCATACACATGTAATATCTAATTAAATTAGCGTGTTACTGTTTCGATTAAAGAAGTGTAAACTGTTTTTGAATTAATAGTTATTTGATTGTATGCAATTTGGTATATCAAAATTTTCAAGATAATCAATTTGGTGTGCTATCTTTATTGTACTGTGGAGAATAGAAAATTTTCCAATACTGGTACTGATTTGTACGAGACAGCCGACCTTTTTCTCACACTACGCAGGCGATCTGTACAATACCAATCAAACAGTGAGCTTCTATACAAATAGCAAAAAAAAAAATTTTATTGACGATGATACAAAGTATCAGTATCTTAATAATTTTATTTTGGATTAATGTGTCCGTATAACTTATACAAAAACAATATAATAGCCTAAGACTTTCAATATATTTAGCTTATCGATAAATTATAATTTGTGTTTTGTTTGTGACAGAATCAGGTCAACTCCATCAAAAATGGAAAATTGAAAGAAAAAATTATGTATTATATAAAAGATTATAATGATAAAATTCCTAATATAAGTATATGTAGGCATACCTCCCTCAGAAAATCTATATTAATTCACTATAAAGTGTGTCGGTTGCTATCAAAATACTTATTTCAGTTAATTTACGCCTGTGCGATTATCTGAATACGAAGCGTAAATCCTCGTTTTATCAAAATTCTATTAAATCCTCGTTTTATCCAAAATTGTAAACGGGTCTAAATGCGATTCTTGCTTAAGTTCAATATAACTAGAAATAAAGATATGCGATTCACGTGGTTGTTATGTTATCAGCAAATCGATAAAACAAAAACAAAATTAAATGGAGACAATGTGTAAAGTAGAAGTCGATTATATTATGACAACATTTTTGGTTTGGTTTTGAATTATAGTTGATAAATCAATATGTCACTATAGGCTACGCTATAGTTTCCAATTAGCAAGCAACAAAGCGAACACCAGATAAAATCACATCTGACACGACGGAAGTAAAACTTATTTGCTGCTACTTCATAAAATCTTGAACATATGTATATATACCTATCTTGTATAAAAATTAAAATATTGGTAACGCTATTTTCGTTATCATAAAACAGAAGTTTTTTATAAATCGCATTAGTATTTTAACAATAATAGCATATAATTGTAAATTGCTGCATTCCAGCTACACACAAGTATACTTCTAAGGTTGTGTTTAAAAAATAAAAAAACATTTAGGTAAACAAAATATCAAACTAAAAATATTTGTCAAAAATATCTGTCAAAAATAATAAAACTTCCTCAATCCTATCATTTGCGATTTCGTGTAAGAGAAATATTAACATTTTTAACATTTAATTTAAAAATTATTGTGTATAATTATTAGTGATATTATTATCAAAGTTAACGGCAATATTTTTATTATTTTAAATGATACCAAAAATTTACCTTATGTCATTTTCGTTTGATTTTTTTCCCCTCATTGGCCGAGTACACTGAATTTGTGCGTCAATTCAAAGCCATCTTAATAAATCAAGCCTCCATGTTCAAAACGAACTTTTATTAGTGAGTCTAAAATGACAAAAATAATCGCTCTCTTCATACATTTTATATGGAGAGACATGATTTTCGTTTATAGAAATATTTGAATGAAAAATCAAAATTATAATTTTTTGAAATCAATTGAAACTATAAACATTGGTTTTCACCTGACTTGAAGGATTTTTCCGTGGGATTTCCATTTTATTGTATTAATTAAAGGAAAATAAGATACTTTATTCTCTAATAAAGCTCAAATAGAAATAGAATAAAAATTTGTAAGAAAGGGACATTGTGTACATAACCAAAGCCATCTTAATAAATCAAGCCTCCATGTTCAAAACGAACTTTTATTCGTGAGTCTAAACTGACAAAAATAATCACTCTCTTCATACATTTTATATGGAGAGACATGATTTTCGTTTATAGAAATATTTGAATGAAAAGTAACTCAAAATTATAATTTTTGAAATCAATTGAAACTATAAACATTGGTTTTCACCTGACTTGAAGGATTTTTCCGTGGGATTTCCATTTTATTGTATTAATTAAAGGAAAATAAAAATACTTTATTCTCTAATAAAGCTCAAATAGAAATAGAATAAAAATTTGTAAGAAAGGGACATAGTGTACATAACCAACAAAATAATTTATTCCCATCAAACAAATAAACCAAAAGAAGAAATCGTCAATGAATTTTTAAAAAATGGAACAGACATAATGATCATAAAACAACGCGAAAAACGAGAAAAAATATATGAACACAATTTTTTATTTCATAGCAACAACAAACAGTAATCGCATAAAAAATAATATTGAGAGCGTGATCAAATTGTCCCTCTCCTAATCCTAATTAACATATTGTATATAAATTATGTAACCTTTTGTAACTTTCAAAACAAAACACAACATTTTATCATTTATTTGATCGATACGATCAATATTTTTATTTTGGTTTAATGAGAAATTTCCCAGCATTTATCCGATTAATCTCCTAAATTTTAATTTATCGTAGTTATCATAATTTTTATACATATTTTTCGATGTTTAGATTTTGAATCGAACTATTTTATTTCTGTGTTGGAGTGAATGCAGTATATTGAAAGAGAGTATTAGAATATATCAGATATATATTTGTATATACAAATTTAAAAGCGCAAATAAATTAAATTAATGACAATATAATTTCGAAAAATAACCCTGGCCATCACCTAATTCAATTCTTTATCTATTACTTTATGTAATAAAATATTAAAAGCTCTCACTATTAATAGTTGAACAATTCAAAATAAGTTTGTATGTTTTGCCATGGGATTGCATAGACTTTTTTGTAAATTACACATTTTTTGGTTAAATAAAAAAAGCTCGTTTGAAAATATCGCTCAACATGGAGGCTTTATATATTAAGATGGCTTTGGTCAATCGAACATGAAACCGATTTACCCTCATTTATATTTGTATTTCTGTTTTCTGACAAAGAAAAATGATTATTCACAAACAAAACCGTCTATAGATAGATGGTTTTGTTCACAAAAGTCAAAATGGCAGCACAGTGACAGATACAATTATAGTATTGGTGTAAAATACTCGGGTAACTCGGTCGAAAAAACCAGAGTAGACAAAAGCAAAAAATTTAGCTCTCAGGCAATTTTTTTTGGTTCAAACGAACGGTTTTCGTGTAATTTTTTGCACTCAGTGCAAGTTTTTATGTTCAAACAAAAACGACATTAGTTTCTAATTTATTTAAAACTGGGTTATATCTACTTAAATATTAAACGAATGTTGGCTGTTTGTTCATATAAATTTAGATGCAGTAAAATATCTTTCTCTAAATTCGAAGTATAATTAGCAGCAAAATAGAGATACATTTTTTTTGCCACCTTATTTATCAAGCATACTTACTTTATAACTATTTCAGAAATATTTCAATTATTAGATTTTTCATAGCAAACGTGATTTTCTAAAAATTGTATACTTGTACTGTTTTAGCAAAGATTATTTATATATAAGATAGGAATACACGAACAAAAAAGTACGGATTTCTACTTTTTGATTCTAAATCCACAATTGAATAGAGCCATCTATAACAAGATTTATTAATTGTAATAGCTAAGTTCAACACCTGTCATAATTAGCTACATCTACAAAAGACAATCTAAGCTTGTATAATAATTTTATCTTTTTTTTTTTGTTTGATAAATTTAAAATGAAATGGTAGTTGAAATAGAAACAATTCAGCCTTGAAATATATTTTTGTTGTTTTTGTTTATTTATTTACTTTTCGTTTAATTTTTCGTATTTTTCCATTCACAACTCTTCTATGTTTTTATTAAGTACATATTACAATTCGCAAAGGGCTTCAATTTTTAGTAAGTTAATACTTCGCTAAAAAAAACTGAGTCGATTCCGTTTTTGATCGACGATATTATCATAATAACACGGGAGATTATCTCTTGAGTAAATATATGAAAATAATTACATACATATACTCGACCTTGATTAAGTTTATTTTTAAAATTATTTTTGATGAAAGTCCATATGCATAAATGGTATTTAACTTTTTTTTTATGGTTTTATTGAACTATCTGATGTAATTCTGTCTTAAAATATTTTATTATTAACCAACGTGTGATTTCCTTTGTCAAAATAGTGCAATATTGCAGATATATTAATTAAAAATGAATAGAATTGTTTTATAATTTTATTTAATATGTTTATATGTATTCATATTATGGTTAGAAGGGGAAAAGCCATATGGAAGTTTATTATATACAGATAAAATCTGCTTCCATTGGGCGTAAAAACCTCTTCTTTATATACATACCTATATATATAAGTATTTCAAAAAATTCATTATTCTTGCGAGTTATATAATATAATAAATATAAAATAATAATAAATAAGTACATAAAATTCCATAAATATAAATAATTTCATAATATAACTATTTAAATAATTATATAAATCATAGTAACGATAGTGCATCTTAGTGTAACACAAAATTTATATAAATCACAGGAACGATAGTGCATATGAAGTCACACAAATTATATATATCACAGGAACGATAGTGCATCTTGTGTAATACCAAATTTATATCACGATACTCATTTACAATCTCAGTGCCAGAGAGGTGGTTACATGAAAATAAAAAAATAATTCAGTTTTAAATATAAATATTTTATTAAAAATGTATGTAAATATAAAAATATAAGAATAAATGTCTAAATCTGGTATTTTGTCATAGGCCGGTTTAAATTTTATAGTACTATTACTATTTTTTGGTATTTTTACGAGTGGATATTAACATTAACTCAAATTAAATGTATAACTGTATGATTTTGTTTTATTGATAATTCATTGATTTAAAATTCTTAGTCTTCGATTGCGTTTTTCAATACGATCTGGTTCATTTGATTTTTTCTTTTGTCCAGATTTCTTATCATTTTTAATTTTCTCTAGTTGCCATATACAGTTTTTCCTGATTAAAACAAGAATTAAGAACTTTAGAGCATTTTCCTGGTGTACCTTACAAGTTCCTGTGAACCATGAGCTATATCTATCATCTATATTAGTCGCATTTAAGCATTTGTCAAATATTGTTTGTAGTAATCTTATGTTATGCAAATTTTTGATAAAATATTTTGCAAAAATTGATACATGAAGCGTAGTAATTTCTAGGAACAAGTCAGTCGGATTTCTTAAGTATAAATCATTAGAAGTATTTATATAGTTTCTACATTTTATTAAATATTCAGATGGTAACGACAAATCTTCATTTTGCTTAACCATATATTCCAGGCAAGATTCACAGTTCAGTTTTTTTGTCAACTTATAAATAATATATCCTAAAAAATATCGAAGTGCTGGCAAGTCAATCTCAAACTTCTCATTAATGAAATTTCCAACAAAGGCAATTTCGTTAAAATCATTGTCTTCAAATTCGTTTACTCCATTATTATCATTTTCTCTTTGAGAATCTATAAGTTCGTTTTCCTTCTCGTTTCTTAAATTTTCAATTTCTTGTGTAGTATTATTTGTAATATCAAACGGGTCAGTTTCCAAAAAAGTGCAATTATCTGGTTCATAATTTAAAATCGACGAATGAAAAATTAACTTACTTGATATAATTTTAGCAATAATAAAATTAAACTCATACACCGATGGATTAAAATTGTTCCCTCCCTTTGAACGAATTTGAGAGAATAAATTTTCTACTGCATCCGTTTGTAATTTTGACGTTAAGATGTATGAGATATTGAGGTTTGTATCACTTATCGCAGAAGTTAATTCTAAAATACCTCTTATTGTGTGAATCAGACCGTTTATACAAAAAATATTATTTTTTGTTTGAACCTTAATGTTTTCCAAATACTCACACATATCTTTCAAGATGATATACGGTTCATTATTACTGTTCAGAGACAACCCTGAGTTTGCCTTATTTGAGCAGAATTGACTTTTACTATTTAACGCGTCAAATAGTTTGTCCAGTTTTTCAATAAATATTGCCGTTGCTAAAGCATGCTGTTTTGTTTTATTGGTCTTAAATTTCTTTAAATGGTCGAAAGTTCGAATTCCATTCGCGCAACTACGGCTTAAAATCTGTGTAGCTAAGTTAACTCTCATTCGCTCAAATGTGTTGGGGTATATGTGCCTTAAAGTTAACTTAGGGCAAACTCTTGTAACCGATTGACTGTCTATTTGGTATAGCTCACTAACTACACTCCACGTAGCTAACCCTTCCGCTGTAACTATATCATATGCTAGAAGAGTATTCCGAACTGACTTAAACAAATGTGGTATATCGAACAAGGCAAACAATTTTTGGTTATCCACAATAAAGAATGGTTGAGTTTTACGAACTCCTAACATCTTGTACGCACTGCGGTTATTTGTACCTTGATCACACACAATTCCTCTAATATTTAACCCCAATTTCTTTAACTCTGATATTTTTTAAAATTAACTCCTTTAGTTTTTGTCCACATATGGGACCTCCAGTTGCAAAATAGCTTAAAACAAATTTATCTGTGCTAAATAATCCCCGTGACATAAATACACATGTGTATTCAGCGATTTTATGCTGTCGTTCACCATCTCCAAAGTCGACTACTCCTATAATTTGATCACTTGCTCGGTTATATTTTAGATCAGATCTTATCTTAATTTCGTCGAACAGTAAAATATGCTTTTTGTCTCGGTTAGACATTTTCTTAACCTTATTTTCAATTTGCTCAATTAGATTTTTATTAAACCCCGGTTGTAACTGGTTTAAAATATTCCAATTGGAAATTGTCCTTACGGCGGGTAATTGCAAATTAAGAGTATTTCTTAAATACTGATAAGTTGAGTGTGATCGAAATTCTATACTTTGCGCCAAGCGTCGTTCGTCATCTGTATATTTAGAATTTTTGTGACGCTTTCTCAATAACATCTTACATAATTGTTTAGTGTTATTATTTAGGTAACTTAGATCGTCAATTTGCTCAGAGATTGATTTTTGCTTTAATTTTTTGTATTTATTCATAATCTTACTTTTAAATTTATTTTTTTCATTATTATTTCGTAATTTAGATTTTAATTTTTTATTATTTATTTCTAGAACCGTATATCTTTTTTTTAGCAAAGTGTTTTGTTTTCTATAGTACATGGTATTTCTTTCATTACGGATACAATTTTCACAATCAGTCGTTTCATTATTATTATTAGCAAAATTATCGTTCGTCTTTGGATTGCAGTTGAACAACCTTTTCCCCGGAGCAGGAGGGTAAGTCTTTAAAATGTTGGTCTTAAAATTTGTGTCAAGCACGCACTTATTATTAAAATAAATCTTACCTGAATTATCAGTACTGCAAATCTCTGAGGTAGGTTTAACGGCAGAAGCTTGTGTTGTTTTCACTTTTCCTGGGTAAACTTTAACCGGATTTCCTAATCTTCTATTAGTAAAACTGGTATTTAAAAATAGAGTTGGTGTGGCAAATCTTTCTAAGTTGCGATTTTTAATATGTTTATTTTCGAAATGAAGATCACATATAAATAAATTTTTCTTATCACTTAAGTTAATTTTACATATCTGTAACCACTGTGCAAAACGTGCAGAATTATTTTTCGGAAATCCAAATAATCTACAATTTTTATCTGTACGTTTATTTCGTCCACAAACTACACACTTTCCACCAAATTTTAAATTTCTAATCATTTTGAATGAATTACTTTCTTCCACGATATTCAGCAAAATAATGATAATCGAAAATACGTTAAAAATACAAAAACAAAGGTCTTGTATATATGTTATGTACGAATATAATAGGTATATAGGTAATATGCATATAATATAATTCTTTCTATTTTTCTTTTGTTTTAAATGGAATAGTAAACTAAAAAAAAACCAATGTACAGAACATAGACAGGTTTTAGCACCAAACGTTGATTATATTGGGTTTTAAAATAAGGAAAATTCATATCCATACAAATACATACCGTTTGTGTATTTCGATTCATGGGATTTTCCGCACTACATGCATATTTCAATCACAAACAACAAAAAAGTATTTCAAGGTTGAATTGTTTGTATTTCATTTACCATTTCATTTTAAATTTTTCGAACGACAAAACAAGAAGATAAAATTACTGTACAAGCTTAGATTGTCTTTGGTAGATGTAGCTAATAATGACAGGTGTTGAACTTAGCTATTACAATTAATAAATCTTGTTATAGATGGCTCTATTCAATTGTGGATTTAGAATCAAAAAGTAGAAATCCGTACTTTTTTGTTCGTGTATTCCTATCTTATATATAAATAATCTTTGGTTTTAGTCTTGATTTAATCTACAGAGGAGTTAATGCATTTCACCAGTAGGTCGATTCTGGTTTATTTTAGGAAATCGGTATTTTTTTCCTATATAGGAATAATTTCTGCAAGTAGTTTTTCCTACTGTATATCTTTGTTATGGTTTATTCTGGCATAATTAGAAATAAGTTTCTATATATAAATACATCGGTCAGCAACCAAATACGTAGGCAGCGATCATTATTTGGTCGCTGCAAAGCTACGGTGGAAGTTTTCGTACAGGTCGGGGAACACAGCGAAACGGATGGAACGTTTCGACTGTGAAGGTCTGATAAATGAAGATCAAAAGAAACGATACCAGGATCTTGTCAGCGACAACATTGAAGGAGCTAATTACCAGTCTGACTGCGTGAACTCTGTCTGGGAGGTACTGAAAACTTCGGTTGTCAGTGCTGCTCAACAGACTTTAGGTATAGTGAAAGTCAGACCCAAGAATGATTGGTTTGATGACGAGTGTCGTCTTGCAGTTGAGCAACAAAATATAGCCCATAATGAAGTGCAACAACGTCTCACAATCGCAAGGAAAAACAAGGCAGCTCTTGCAAGAAGGGCAGCTAAGCGAATTTGTAGACGGAAGAAGCGAGAATGGTGGAAGGCCGAGGTTCTGAAAGTACAACAACTCAGCAATGAGCGTAGTTCACGTAATTTCTTTAAAGGAATTACTGGATTGCACCATACTTTCAGGCCTTCGTCAACCGCCATTCGGGACCGGGATGGAAACCTCTGTGTCAACATCGACGCAGTACTTGACGCATGGAGTGGACACTTTACTGAGCTGCTTGATGTTCATCATGCATCACAGACTGTTGTTGAGCCACCTCTAGAACAGTCTGCGGAGATTTGCACTGAGGAGCCATCCCATGAGGAATTCACTAAGGCCATGCAGAGAATGAAACGAAACCGCTCACCTGGAGTGGACTGCATTAATTCGGAGCTCTTGATATTCGGAGGGGATACTTTGTGGAACTGTCTTTTCGACCTTATTCGATTAGTATGGCGAACCGAAGTTATGCCTGATGAATGGAAAGTGGCCGCGATATGCCCCATCTTCAAGAAGGGAGACCGCTTGAAGTGTGAGAATTATCGCGGTATAGCTCTCCTTTGCACAGCATACAAGTTACTGTCATACATTTTATTGGATAGAATCACTCCTCTGGCGGAGGGCTTGGTTGGTGACTATCAGGGAGGATTTCGTCCGAATCGATCAGTCACTGATCAGGTCTTTTCGCTGCGGATGATTCTATCTAAATATTATGAGACATCCATCTCGGTACATCAGGTTTTCCTGGATTTCCGGCAGGCCTACGACTCGATCAATCGAGAGAGTTTGTGGTCTGCCCTGGAATACCTAGGAATGCCAACAAAATTGGTACGACTGTGTAGGATGACAGTGACGCAGTCTCAATGCTGTGTTAAAGTTGAGAACAGGCTATTGACAATTTTTTCAGTTAACTCGGGTGTTCGGCAGGGAGATGCTCTATCCCCGATACTCTTTAATCTCATGTTGGAGTACATCTTTCGTAAAACTGAAACACCTCAGCGTAACATCTTATATCGCCAGTCCAATCAAGTGCTTGCATATGCAGATGACATATGCGTGATTGGACTGAATAACAACGGAGTGAAAGAAATACTTGATCCGCTTGTAGAGTTTTCAGCTTCTGTTGGACTCCAGATCAATGAGTCCAAAACGAAATACCTGATCTCTGGTTTTAGAGACAATGGCACACCAGATTTTAGTAGTGGCCACCACACGTTTGAGGGAGTGAGGAGGTTCAAATATTTGGGCTCTCTTATCACTCACGATAACAGTGTGGGTGAGGATATTAAAGTGCGGCTGGCAGCTGGCAGTCGTTCTTTGTATCCTCTAAGGCCACTGCTAAAATCTAAACACTTATCAAGTGCCGTGAAGCTGAAGCTTTACAAAGCGTTGATCAGGCCCGTTGTTATGTTTGGATGTGAAAGTTGGGCGCTGACGGATGAGTACGAGAGGTGGCTCCTTACATTTGAGAGAAGAATCATGCGTGTGATTTACGGCCCTAAACGCGAAATAGATGGTACATACCGAGCTCTGTACAATTTCGAGATCAGAGATCTGATGAAGATCCCCGATATTGTACATGAAGTTAGATCTCAGCGAGTACGCTGGCTCGGTCACGTTCTGCGTGCTGATCCGGAACGAATTGTGCAGCGATCTCTGAAAGGAGAGCCACCATATGGTAGGCGCAGAGGTCGTTGCAGGCGACGATGGCTCCACGATGTAGAGAACGACTTGGCCTCTTCAGATTGTCTAAGACAGTATGAAGACCAAGCTCAGGATCGAAACCGTTGGAGCCAGATTGTTGATTCAGTAAGGGGCCAGTAATGGCCTTTAACACTGTTATTATTATTATTATTATTATATAAATACATAATTAGTAGATAGGTAATTTTATTGATGTACTCATATATTTAATTTACAATACTTACTTTTATTGTTAAATGGTCACTCATTTTTTAATATTTATTTAATTTGAATTAAACAATATGAATTAGATTAAATTTTTTACTAGAGGAATAAATGGAAAAACTACGGTAAATAGGAAACAAAAATTTTTATATACACACCAAATTCAGACTGCTATAAAAATGTAGTTTTTTTTTTCCTTTTCCAATTTCTAGGGAAAAGCAGGGGCACTACTATGACTTTCGCTTACTAATTTCGATGGATATCGTTTTCCTATAGTAAGAAAAAGGAAAACAAGATTAAAATTACTATTGTTTACCTTTTCGTTGCTTTGCCTACTATAGGAAAACGATAGCCGTCGAAAATAGTAGACACAAGTCATAGTAGGGCTCCAGATTCGAAACACAGATAACGAAATAGCTACTATATGTTTATCTACATATATTTAAAGAATTGTATTTAAATAAATAGCTACGTCTAACAATAGAATAATTTTTGATCGAACAGAATTCATCGAGCTTAACTTCAATTTAAGGAACGAAAAATTCATACTACTGATCGAAATCAAGAATGATACTGAAATATCAAATTAAACGTTATTTAATGTTTAAATTTAATTATATTCTACATACTTGAATTATTAAAAAAGGTTTAAATTTTGTTTCACTTTTTAAATTAATATCCAAATTAGTTTTGTAATCAATTCAAACTATATAAATAAATTTAATTCATTAAATATATATTCGAAATGTTTCGATTTAATCTCAGATAAATGATCGGTATAAAAAAATCGTGTTTTCAATTAATTGTGATTTGCGAAAGACTGATATTAGAAAATACGGAAAATAATGTTATTTATGTCAATTTTGGTTTGCATAGGTACTAGGTAAATAATTCTACCAACTTTTAAGTTAAACATTAATTTACCCAACTTTTTACCGACTATAGATAATATACAAAATATGAATGAATTTAGTTTATACAAGTATTGTGCACATATGACAATTATTATCAGCCGGGCGGCATATTAATAATGCTAACAATTATCATACTACATATATACGTATATGTATAAATTTTAGTTAACGTATTTTCATTGAACTGATAAGATTAAAATAATTTTTTTCTTTTAATTCCAGAATTTCGTATTCCACAATTTATTTTTAATTTTATATTTTTACGATGGACGACAGCTCACGTTAAGTTAAATCATGTGTTAAACAGTAGTGAAATATAATTACTATACATATTGTGTCATATTTTGTGAAATGTGTGTGAATTCAACAATCAGTAACATGTCGATGTAATTATTGTTAGAGTGTACTTGTATAGTGCTTTGGAGTTTTAATTTTAAGTGCTCGTTTTATTCATGGATATTCATAATCGTGAAGGGAAACTATGGTGAGTAATAGTTTGTATGCAATTTCGCTCTGTTATCAGTATTTTTACCTTATCAAATATATTTTGGAATTTGAATCATGCTATGCTGACTAAATATAATATCAACACGTGTAAATGTGATTGCAATATAAATGTAGTATAGAGCGTACTCAGCGTATATGCTAGTGGTCTGATACGTATTAATCATATGATAATATTAATCGATTTAAGTCATTAATTTTTGCTATAAATATTTGTAATTGTTTTTTTTTAATTACGTATTTATACGTAATTATTTCAAGTACGCTAAATTGCTATTTCGAGATATACGAGTATGTATGGAAACAATATGTTCCGTAAGGTGATTGTGGAAGTTGTACTTATATGAATAGTTATGATAAGTTCGTAATATATTGTTTTATTGTCACATCGTTATTCAGATGGAAGATATTTTTTGTTATTATTTGAAATATCGCTTTGACCTAGAGAATTTTTGATAACGTATTATCATGTAGGAATAAATTAAAGATATGTATATATATATAATCAGATTTGACGTATGTACTATAGTTATAGTTAGCCTATTATTACTCGTTCTACTATAACTTAGACGAATTTATTTTTATATAAGTGGGTGTAAAATATTTGTGTGAAAAAAATTATCGAGGAATTGGAAATTATTTTCAATTACGTAAATTCAAATCAAATTCGCGATAGCGATGTTTATATAATTGTAAATAAAAGTATTACTATATAAATAAAAATTGTCAAATTGCTCTTATTAATTGAGTTGCCCTTTATATACAGAAATCTTCAAGTTAATCTGTATATTTTAATTAGAGTATATGTATATTATACATATTATCTTTGCCCAATTAATGTATTTTTTTTATTTTATAACATCTCATAAATCATATGCATGGAATGTGAAATATAATAATTATATGAATATGCTAGAATAATTATTTTGAATTTTGTGTATGGAATAATTTTTAATTGGGATAATTCATTATACACCCTATCTTATAATAGTTGAATTCGTTGTCATTGAAGACATAATGAAACTATAGATACACTTACTATCTGAACTGCTAAATCTATTATGTATTGGATTTGGTTCATCGTTAAGGATGTGTGGTTTTCAGATTGTCTTGTATACATAGGGTTTTCCAATAAGAGGTTTTATTTTGAATAGCCTACTATTTGGGCAGCTGTAAAAAAAAACTACCTGTTTTTGCTTGGAACAGTGATAATTTTCCTTTTTTTTATAGTTTTGTAGACATATGTACAAGTAGATATTAAATATTTTTATTGTTTTATTTTATTTATTATTAGTTTAATTTATGATTAGTTTAGTTTTTTTTTTATTTCATCAAATCTATGTAATTGTCCTTAAGCTTCCTCTTTATATTATTTCACATATATACACTATACAGTTATTGGCACCACTCTATTATCAAGGTAAACGCCATCGTTCATTCACATAAATTTTATTTTGTTCACTTTAACTATCTTAGGATAAGTTAATTATTAAGTTAATATATTATATATATGTATATATATATATATAATTTAATCATGTTTATTAATTTATATTAAAGTCCATAACACTTTTATTTGTAACTTAGATACTTATACAATTTTTATAAATTATAATTTTTTTTTTTTTGATCAGATCGAGTTACCAGTTCAAAAAAGATAAAAGAACCGCTTCATTCCAATATTTTTATTTTCTTCCGATTACAAAAATGCATACAACCATACAAAAAAACCTCTATTCAGTAATACATAAATGTATCCTATTTTATGGCCCTATGTACATAAATATATTCAGTATATAAATTTGGAATAGTTATGTATATAAACCATACTTATTTACTAGAAAAAAAATATTTACACACATACAGTACCCCAGTATAGTGTTACAGAGTACTAAATTAAAACAGATCATAATTATTATACATGTTAGTCCAATTTCAATTTTCATTCACTTGATAAATTCTGAAGTCAATTAACCGTCACGTTCATCATTAACCGTTCAGTCATTAACCGGTTCGCAAAACTAAAGCACTTTTTGGTCGCCGTGAAGTGCCTTCTCGGCCGACAATAGTGAAGCTGGTGGAAAAATTTGAGCTGTTGGGACAAGTTAGTGATGTGAAGAATCGAAACAGTGTTCGTCGCTCAAGAACAACTGAGAATATTGCTGCTGTAGCCCGTAGTGTTGAAGAAAACCCAGGTTTGTCGGTCCCTCGTCGATCTTTGGAATTAGACATTCCACAAACGACATTACACGTATTTTGCATAAAGACTTAGGTCTTAAGGCTTTTAAAGTTCAGTTAACACAAGAATTCAAGCCAGTCGATCACCATAAACGTCGTATCTTCGCTGATTGGGACCTTCAAATGCTCAAAATGATCCGGATTTCATCGAAAAATCATCTTCAGTCCATTTTCACCTCGGAGGCTACGTTAATAAGCAGAATGTCGCATTTGGCTTTCAGAAAATCCAAGAATGTTTGTTGAAAAGCCTTTCCATCCTCCACTGTTTGGTGCGGTTTTTGGCTGGCGCTGTGATTGGACCTTACTTTTTCGAAAATGAGGCTGGTGCAACTGTGAAGGTGAATGGATTGCTCTACCCAGCTATGATTAATGATGTTTTATTCCCGGAATTGGAAGATATTGATGTGGACGACGTTTATTTTCGCAAGACGGCGCTACGTGCCACACAAGCAACGAAATAATTGCAATTTTCCAAGAAAAGTTTCTTGGCAGTATTATTTCTCGAAGAGGTAGGTGATCACAATTGCCCACCGAGATCTTGTGATTTAACTCGTTTAGACTTTTTTCTTTGAGGCCACGTGAGAGATAAGGTCTATGTCAATGCACCACAATCGATTCAAGACCTTAAAGATAGGCTTTGTGAAGTTATCGAGAACATACAGTCATGGACAATTTCATGAAAAGGATATGGTGCTGCAAGCGTAGCCGTGGCGGCCATTTGACTGATATCGTTTTCAAATGTTAATGGCATACCTTCCTCTTTACAATGAATAAACTTCATTGATTTCTCTTAAAAAGTACTCGTTTTTTTAAATATCAAAATGAAGCTTCTTATTGGAAAACCCTTTATATATATAAATACGGAGGTATGGACAACATCGTGGAGTTTGTTGTTTGGATTAAAATAGAAATATTACCATAATTTTGATTTTTTAACAATGTAAAATGTTAGTGCTTTTTGGATAACCCTTTAGTATACATATATCTAGATTGAGTCTAATTTGCCCATTTTCTCATCTATATAATCATAAAACATTATTCATTCCCTCTTCAACTCATATTACATACTCATTGTTAACACTTGTCATGTCTTACACTCCGTGTGATGCTTCTAAACGGCTTTTCTTACACCTACAACTGTTTTCTTCCATGTCTGACATCAACTTAAAATATTTTAATTGGATGGTCATGCCAACACTACATTTTTCATTAAAAAAAACCATTATCATTTTGAATGTCATCAGTCAACCGTAACATTAGAACAAATATTTGCTTGATATAATATTTTTTAAAACGGTTTTATTTAGCATGAATTCAAATTTAATAACTCTAAATTTACTCACATGCCATTTAGTTATAAACATGAAACTTTAGAAACATGTCTAAAGTTCAGTTAAACATACTATTGACCCAAACAACTAAACCATAATAACAGAAATAAACCACACAAAATGTAACTTCGTAAGTACAAAATGTTTAATTTTCAGAACATGGCTATTCGATAGCAATACACTTTAATCAGGAAGCTATACTATTAAGATTATTTTGGAGGTATCGATCCCATATGGCAAAGAAAAATAAAACCAATTTGAATAATAATAGACATATCGACAACAGATTACAACAGATCTTTAAGAGTTCTGTAATTTAGTATTTGTTTTACATTCATACATCTTAAATCTTGTTCGTCAGCTTCTACCCAAAGACAATTAACCAAACATCATCATCAACAACCCAAACCATCGATATTTGTTTTATTGGCAAGACCATTGTGTCCTTGACTTCTATAAACACATAAGTAAGCATTTATTTTAAATTAATTTTTTTGTTGTTTTGCTGTTTTTAATTTAAAATTCTAATGCAGAAAAAAAACACTTTATAGATTTATACAATTTTATGTTTTGTCACTTTAATGTACATAATATATGTATATTTTGTATTTCTTGTTACCAATTCTTATGTCAACAGTGAAAATATAAAAATAATAAGTATAAAAGAATGCTTATTAAAAAAAAACCTTCCTTTATAACTTATTTCAATTTGTTTTATTTAAGTTCAATGTACGTACAGTTTATGACTTAATAGAAAGGTTTTAAAATGGCAAGAGCCTTGAATTTTTTTATTCAGTTCTTAACTCTCTGACACATACAAAAATTCTTAGATTCTTATTTAAAACAAAAATAGCACATAATGACTATAAAACATCTCTTTACTGTGCCAAGAAAAATGTATCCTTAGCTCTTAAATACCTAATTTAGATTCTCATCTTCTTTTTATTTTAGAATGTCTGTTTGATCTGTTTTCAGTACATGATAAAGTTGGGATTATTCAGAAGATGTATAAATATTTATCGAGGTAATACGAAAATTATGATTTGGGACGGATTTCTATATTAGATTTGAGCGGTTGGAATAAAATGTTTATTTGTTTGCTTTATTCTACAAATATTTACATTATTGTTTTTATTTATGAAAAGCTGGATTACATTTGCACAAGCTGTGGGCATCAGGTTCCCTTTCATATTTTCTTAACATTTTGATAAAATTTGTGCTTCATTCAAAATTTAATAATGAATTCTACCTAAATTATGAAGAAGCACCCAAAAATAAATCGGTCTTCCATTCAACGAAAAAATGTGTTTATGCTTTTTAGTAAGAAACATTTTTAAGTGTAATTTTAAATAAAACATTAAAAATTTGATCAATGATTTTCTCACTTGTGCGGAAATTATTTTTCTTAAAATATAACATTTTCACAGTTTATGAAAAATAAATAAAATGTTGGAAACATATATATTTTCATTCAGAAGATTTTTTGTTTTAAGTTTTTTGGATTTTAATGAATGTATGAGAAATGTGGAAAATTCGTATTTATTTGTTTACGTTTTGGTATATAACGAAAATCGGTTGGTAATAAAAATATTATATGTATTATATAAAACGGTAAAATTGCATGTGTGGCATTGATATACGATTTCGAAATATTCTTAGATTTCCGTACAGAAGCACGAGTTATGGAATTTTAAATATTTATAATTAATTTTGTAGGTTTTAATTAATTACCTTGAATTATAATAGAAATATCCACCTCTAGTAATTAGAATGTATAGCCACTTCGTTCAGAAATCTATATTATATAATTCAGTCGGCTTTGTCATTTATCCTTTTAAATTTAGTACAAATTTTATTAAATTATTCCAATTTTCCTCAATAAATTGAACAACCACTGTATTTTGTATATTGAACAGATGATTTTTAAAACTTTTCTTTGAATTACACTCCTAACTTTTTTATTTCCCCGTTTTTCTAGTTTTTACAATAAACCACAAATGCAGTGAATTTAATATTATGATAGTGAGTAAATAAGAAAATTTGTAAGAAATCGAGAAAACTAAATTAATTTCTGTTTAAAAATTAACGATTTTAATTTTTAATTCAACTATTTATTGTTGTATCTTGGTTTATGTCCATGTTAGATAATAGATCAGTTATTCATTTCATGTAAAATAAACGAGTTCTTATTGTACATTTATATGGTTGTAAAATGCAGGTACATACTGAAACATGTAAGCCAACGTATGACTTTGTATTAATTGATCTTTCAAAAGTTTATTAATCTCAGATTTAAATAATTTTTAATGTATATTAGATTGTAGCCGATTTTGAAATAAGAACTAATATTTTCGCAGTTTTAATGTCCTAATTTGCATTGTAACCGATTTTTGAATACTCCGCTCGACTGCATAAACTGGACAGATAAACCAACCAAAGATAGGTATTCTTTCCATCACAATGAGGAGCACAGTATAATTAAATATAAAAAAAAACAAATGAAAAACACATCAAAATTAATTCATCTTAGGAATACAGTTCTTTTTATTAAGTAAAATCAACAAAAAAAGATTTTATATAATTTAAACTACCCTTACCACAAAACAAAATATAAAGAAACTTGAACCGTCTTAACACTAACTAAATAAAAAGAAACATTAACCCACTTAACACTAAACTTAATTTATGTAAACAATTTATACAAAAATTAATTTAAAAAAACCTTATTGATGGTTTTTTAAATTCTTTTCATGTCCTCATAAGCTTATGGCGATGCTCACCACGTAATGCAATGCATTTACTGTTTTTTAATTATTATTATATTAATTATTATTAATATTCTTATTGTTATATTTATATATTTTTATTAATAATTAATCAATTTATAATTTCTTTAATTATTCAAATTTACTTTTATTATTTTTTACGAATAAAAAAAAAATAATTTTTAAAATTTTTGTTTCTCGAAATCAAAAATTGTTCTGCCTCTTAATGTCCACTTCTTTCAAATCTTTGAAAGGAATCTTTTCGGTCAAACAATGATAACAATATGAATAAGTATAGGTATATGAATTTAAATAATTAGATGAAATAAGTTAAGGTGGTGCTTAACCCATTTATCTCTTTCCCCGCATAAATCCCAATAATATACCCACTACACATTATCAAAAAAATATTTTACTAATTACTAATTACTAATGGTATACCTATACGTACACACTTGACGTCACAATTGTTGTTTTTTGCTCAATACACATAATTTTTTAGAATTGAATAAATATTATTTTTACATAAATTGCTTACCTCTATAAGTGAGACCATAGATAACAATGTTGGACTCTTACGGCCAGACCATTCGATGACCAATATACAGAGGTTTTACTGTAGTTTAATCTTGGTCAAAAAGTTGATAAGTACCAAAATATATATATATATATATATATATATATATATATATATATATATATATATATATATATATATATATATATATTTATATATATATTGCAATTAATATTTAAAAAATTTAAATCGAAAATTGTGTTTTATAATCAAATCTTAAAGTCTAAACTCTAAACTCATAAGGCCGGAAATATCGTTTTGAAAGAACAAAACCACACAAGTAATAATAATTCTCGGTCTGGTACAGAAAAAAATACTGTAAAAATTTAAATCTTCACATTAATATGTCTGCGCTGTTAAAACAACGCATAAAAAATTAGTAAAGATAATTTCTTTCATTTCCATATAATCAAACCGGAAGTTACACATGAGTACAAAATAAAATATGCAATTTTTTTATGATCTGGTAATTTAAATTTAACAATCGCATACCATATATTAAATAACGAATTACATATACTGATTTATTGACAGACAGATGGCACACATTTATACCAATGAATTTTTTATGTTACGAAATGTGTTTTAAAACGATACCATCTAATATTTATTGGGCTAAAAAAAATTTTGGTTACGTTTATTTGTTCATAGTTGTTGTAAAAAAACGCGATTTTTAGCACATGACAACGTTTGTGGATTTCACTATAAAGGAATTTTTATTTCTGGAATTATTTTGTTTACGATTCTGTTTTTATTCCATCATAAGTAAAATTAATTAATCACAGGTTAATCACATGGCAGACGTCCGTAATGCGATTACATTTTGCAGTCGCAGTCCTAATTGTTTATTTATGAATGTGCATGATTTAATAATATTATACAAATATTTCAATGAAACAATTTCTGGACCATTTACTGATTAACAAAAAATATTGGTGATTGATTGAAATTTTTTTTTATTTGAAGAATTTTAACGTGAGGAGAATTGCGTGCGTGTATATATGTTTTTTAAATACCTAAATAAAAAAATATCAGCGGATCAGCTTTGCATTTCTCGGGTTACTAATGTGTATCGAAGTTGTTGAATAACTCTGTGTGAATTAATCAATTTTTCACTGTAAATCCAACAATTTTTATTCAAATTATTATAGTTATTGCATCTTTCGGAAAATATCGGGTTTGAATCCCGACGTAAAAGAGATTTGTCATGTTTAATTTCGAGATGCACCTTTTTAAGACCCGCTATTGAGAGTATAGAATTTATTCGAGCAATTATCCGTGTTAATCCTACAGGTTAGCATGAAGTTACACAATGTGCAGACGGTCAATTAAAACGGATCAGTGCATTCTCGATTTGGCCGATAACTCGATAACGAAGCAAGATAGCACACGGTAAACGCTAAAAAGCAAACTGCAAAGGAGTTGAGTGTTGAGAGAACTTCGAATCCCAGATTAAAGGTAGAGAAAATAGCTGAAAAAAATATATTTAATATTTTTCGATTATTCAAACTTACGAGAAACTGTACCAATAGAAAGTAATTACATTTTATTGAAATACCTCAACTCAAATTTATTTTTAAATTCTACCATAAAATATTGAAATTGGAAGAGGATTTGGATTATTAAATAGTTTTGCTTAATTCTTTGTACATAATTTTGATTACCAATAGGATCCGAATTATCGCATCCTATCAGTTTGCAAATTTTACTTTGTAGGCGTTGAAAATATTACATTGGAAAAAACATGGTTCGTTACTACAAAAAATATTTATTGTTGTTTTTATTTTTATAACATTTTAATTTTTCAGTGATAAATTTGATCAGAGGTGGGTTAAATTTGTCAGTGACATTCTTAAGTCATATGTATATATTCTGTTTGGGTAATGGATAATTTGGTGTAGCTTAAACTGAGCGAACCATCCTTACGTAGCAATTGCTCACACATTTGAATAAAAATAAATAATTAAAGAATAAATTTCTGTAACGCGCTAAAATTCAACTATCTACCAAAATGATAAAGATAAGCTAAGAATAAAAAATGTGCAAACATACATACGTACTACTAATTGAGTATTCTTGGTTGTTGTTTACTAATCCTATAACAATGACGTAAACTCATAATTTTGAAAGATATTTGTATGTACACTGCGTGAATTGTAAAATGTTACTTATATACATTATTGCTCTCTATTCTGTATATATGTAAATATACCAATATAAAATTACAGATAAAAATTATTTCCAAGTTGAAAAAATTTATTTATTGATTTTAGCTGTACAATTCTGAGAATTTTTTTTGTTTAATTTTATAAAAAGTAAACTCAATATTTTTCTTTTTGCGAAAAAATGAATGCCTTAGAACGTCGAAGCATCTCATTCTACGAATTATGGTTTACTAAGTTAAAATATAAAAATTGGTAGTATTGACTTACCAAATAAAAATACTAATTTATTATATTATTTTATGGTTTGGATCAAATTGAATGAATAATATCGAACTTTTTTCAACCTTTTTATTTTTCCAACCTTAGATAATCAAATTTTTACCTTAAAAATTTAGGTTAGTGCTAAGGTTAACTTGCCATCATTTGATGACACACAGGATGATTTTGCTTTTGCACGTATACGACTTTCTGAATTAGTGAATTCTATAAGCTATAAAATGTTTAATTCCGTAAAACTTACACCCCGATTCCCTTAGTCGTGGCACTTTATTCGACACGACTATACTGTCACGTCACTTCAAATATAAATTGGTATTCTCTCAAGCTCAGTACATAACTGCGGGAGTCAGTCGAAAAAATAATCACACTTCACTCTCTACCAATCAAAGTACGCCATTTTGACATAAGCTCCTCCTTTTTCATCACACTCGAGTTGAAAATTTTCTTACTCGGACTCCTGCACTCCCGCAGTTATGTACTGAGCTTTAGTCGCTCGCAGTGACGTGACACGACAAATAGAATTATCTGGCAGCACCAAAAATTTCCTGTTTTTTGACGGAATATTGAAGTTTGAAATACACATGAATCGTCAGTTTTGTATTTGTCATATTATTAATGCTTATTAAAAACTATTGAAAAATTCAAAATTATTTACAAACCAAAAATTATTTATTTATAATTATATTATTTAATATTTATATATAGTAATTTCGTGAAAATTTTAGAATTAAATACGTATAAAAAATTCTGCAGTTAGCGAAATATTTCAATATTTATCCATCAACGCACAAATGAATAGATAAAAAATAAAAATATTTTAAATTATTATATTTTGATTCGCTAAAAATATAATGCATCAAAAAAAATCGTATTATACGTTTTGATATCTTCCATTTTCCTGCATTTTTGATCCTGTCGCTTAAAAATTTTACGCGTCTAGAAATGTCATTTTAGGTGACACGAAACTTTTATAATGACTACTAGAATACGATGTTGGTCCACTCCAATCGACTGTCGGTTCAATCGACTAAGAGAATAGTAAAAATCGACTGTCGGAAGAAAAGACAAGTGGCACGACTAAGGGAATAGGGGTGTACATTTGGTGAAAGATAGTTCTCGCTTAAATCGCCTAATATAAGTATTACGGTCATAAGGAATTGCGCTTTACAGCCATATTTCTGTTGAAATAAAATGTGGAACTAATTATGTAGTTAAATTCAAGCTTGTGGTAAATTACATAAAGCGAATTTAATAATCTTACATTCTACAATGTTTATAATTATCGATTATGTAATAGCTAGCGGGTATTATACAAATGTATGGTTGCAATGAAATTTTGATGTATGTACATATGTAGATAATATAAGTTGATATAATTTGCTATATGTGACTAATTTACTTAAATTAATAAATTGACTAAAAAAACATGATCAAATTGCCTCGACATTATTACTTTCGGAGTGTGCTTTTTATGTGTATTACATACAGCGCCGTCTCTCAGCGATTCCCACAAACTATACCTGCAGCAGAAATTAATAATAATTTTTTTTTCGATAAATATTATAATTTATGGATATGATTTAAATAATAATGAATTTAAAAAAATGACACCATAAACGTCAAAAATTAATTTTTGTTACGGAAAAATATCGTAGGTTTGAACTGATGACCAATATGTAGCGCATTATATCTTGTATCTGATTTGTGGAACAAAAAAAAAATGAAATTGTAAACTGAAATCAATCAAATAATTATAAATCCTCAATTAATTTTCATACTAACCCTAATCTTAAAAGAAAATGGATTTTACATTTATTTATATTTTAAAATTTCCTGAGAAAAACGAATTATTAACTTTTTAAATGTTCGAAAGCAAAATAAAATTTGTAGGAATTTATTTATTTTTTTCTAAGTAAACATTTCAACGATCTAACTCAATAAATTTAGTAAATATTTTTAATTTTTCTATGTTCATATATTTTCTTTCTAATCGCGGTAAAAAAAAATCTTAATTTATAAATTTATTTATTTTTGGTTAATGTACATACACATACATATTATGATTAAAAATAAATTTTAATTTAAAAACCCCAAAAAATACTTTGGCTCATACATTTTGTGAGTATATTATATATTTGTAATTTAACTTAATTGGATTTATTAAAAAAAAGTAATTTAATTTTTTCCGAATTTATCGTTTGGTTTATGCGGTTTAATTAAAATGAGTACATATTTTAAACGAGGAATTAATTTTTTGGTATTGATATAATTTAATTGAAAATTTGTCATAATTTTAATTGGTTATTCTCAGTTGTTTGCCGATATAGGCTCTTCAATTAATTTAAATAATATCTGTGTAGATAAATAATCAACTGATGGCGGTTTATTGTTCAACTTTTTTAAATTTACTATAGTATAGTAACAATTAATTATTAATTTATCAAAGGATATAATAAATTGAGTTATCAATTGTGTTTATAATCATTTTTTCCAATTCACATCTCAAGTGTTAACCACCGCACAATTCAAGGCCAGACACTGGCAAGTTATTTTCACTCAATTGTTATTTGAAGTAGTAATTGGAATCAATTAGCTCAAAAATAAAAATATCGAAATCTAATAATCAAGTTTTATTGTTTTTTATACACTGTGCACATATTCTATCGATTTCACGCAAAATAACTTTTATGGATCTGTGTGTCGATTATTAGTTGATTTATATGTTATGTATATAGAAATACAAGTATGTACATTTGTTTGTTTTCTTAGACGAACATGTTTTCTTTTTTATCTCTTCTTAATTTTATTATGTATGGACATATATGTATATAGCTTATGTACTTTAGTTATGCAAATTTAATTTAAGTATAATTGCTTCAATGTATACATTTCCCGAGTTTGATTATCATCTACGAAATTCGATTTTTCAGTAAAAAAATTAAAAATACAATCGATGAGTATGTTTAGGAATGACAAGTTACGTAAAATTAGGTGCATGAAAATTTTCTGATTAAAATTTCGTAAAGTATTTATAGAACTATAATCCAACAGATTTATAAAATAGTGCGGAGTGAAAAGTTGTATACCAAACATTTTCATTGTGCACCCGTCGCTAGGCAACCAGTCCGAAATTTAAAGTCTTATACAATGTATTACGTAAAAAAAGTTGTCTTTTTTACAAGAAGCAACTAATTATTTCGGTTTTTCATTTTAATTTTATATCGGAAGGATTAAGATTCTTTAGTATTATTTTAGGGTTGAATAGGTGAAGATTTCGTGAAACAAGAATCGTCCTTCATTCATATTCACTGTCATGACCTTTTAGATTCTTAAATGTTTTATTTGCAATAGTAAGCTTAACATCATGCCACATATTCTCAATCAGATCAAAGTGAGGGTCAGGCGATTTTGATGTCCATTCCATAACCTGAATTGAGTTGTATTCAAACTTCATTTTTGTCAACTTAGATGTGTGTTTAGGATTGCCGTCCTATTGAAACATCGATCAAAGTGGCATTTTTTTTTACCCTTCTGCGTATGGTAAAATTATTGTTACCATAACAGGAACACAAGCGTTATTAATCGAAAAATAGGACCTACATATTCCTAAGAAAATTCCACCACCTCCATGTTTTCCAGTTTCGATTGTAAATTTTTGGGTCTATGAGGCCTTCTAACATATGGTTTTTATCGATCGGAGCCAAATAAATTAACTTTGCATTCGTCCGTCCATAAAGTATTTCGTCATTTTGTTGCAACCGAAAAGCAATACTGAGGTTCTTTATGTGTCGCTTTGTAAGTGGTGGGACTTTAATGGGAGTACGTGCTGACAATTTATTTTTAATTAATAATTAATAATAAGCGGGTTAGTTTTTGAACGATTTTCAATAGTAAGCTCCATTTTTTCTATAATTATTGTATTTTGCCCTCTTTTTACCACTTATGAGCGAAGTTTGAAGCATCTGTCACTATATTTTGAGAGCAACTGTAATGATATCAGCAATTTCCATATAGAGATTTTCATTTATCTCGAAATGTTACAACCATTCAACGTTCCTCCGATCTAAAATGCTTTTCAGTAAAGCAATTTGTAAATAAGTTGCCTGCCTTTCAATTAATTTCAGTATAAGGTTAAAATTATAATAAAATAGACCAGTTAATTAAACGTCCCGTTTTAGCTGTGTGCGGTATACAAAATACAATGGTTGTATATCGACGGACTTAATGATCTATAACAACTTTAGATACATATGATGTTGACGTGGCTATTCTTTCGATTATATTGCTACTCTTTAAACATGAAGAACACCACTTTTAAACTTACCAATAATATTAGAAATATTAATGTTTACCTCAAATCATATACAACATTAAACAATTTTTTTTTTATTTTTATGGCGAAAGTGAAAATGCATTTACGCACGACATGGCGGGCACTCCTGGACAGTACAAACATTCTGGTGACGTTACTTTATCCATTCTGTGGAGGTAGGATCGGAAATATCCATGGCCACTAAAAAATTGTGTTAGATAGTATCCAACCTCTGCGTGCCCACTCTCCATCCATGGGCTCACACGTTAGATGAGTCTCGCGATTCATGTCTCTCTGGTTTCCCGCTACCAAGATGCCTGCCAGCGTTCTATTGTGCGCGACATTTCCTCATCTTGCGGAATAAAACGCGTTCTGGACATTAAACGTCACTAACAGCACCACGCGTCGTGATTAATGGTGGTCCTCTGCTCTCCTGACTGCTTTCATAACTTCTTGGATTGCATCAATTGTTGATAGTCCAATTCTAAATTTGTACTGCCTGGGTGAAAGTTCACCAGTAGCTTCAATCGCGGCAGTAAGTCTGGGCCTAATTAGTTTTTCTAGAGCGTTGCCCGCTGTGTTAAGCATGCACAGAGGTCGGTAGGATGAGGGTAGCTCAGGATCGCCATTACCTTTGCTAATCAGTACTAGCTGAGCAGTTTCCCAGCGTGAGCTAAAAAACCCCCGCTGACAGGCACAAATTGTACATATCCAACAGCAAATTTGGGCTGTGTCGGAAGACCATCTTCAGTACCTCACTGAGTATTCCATCTGGACCTGGAGCTTGTTTGCTTTTCATGGAGAGCAATAATTAATTTTTATTTTTCGTAAACTCCATTACGGTAACATCCACCCACACACTCGCAGATTATTTTAATAATAATATCAAATTTAACTGATATTTTTGTAAAAGAAAAAATAGACTTAATTATGAACATGCGCAATAAACCATAACTGGTATAATTTATTGATGTTAGATTCAAACGAGTTCAAATCACAATGACCTTATATCAAATGTATTTATGTTGTTTAATGTCGGTCAATTTACCACAATTCAAATTAATATTTGATATACATACTTTAAAGATTAAATAAGAAACTACATACCATTTGTTGAACATTATAGTTTGGTCATGTATTTTACGCGATAAAAATCCATTCAACTCAAATATATTTAATGCTTGCCGAAAAAAATTACTTCTAAATGAAATTTTAATAGCTAATTTTGTTAAATTGCATAACATTTTAATAATATAGTACAGCTTATGCTCTTATAAATTATAATGCCGTTTTTTAAATTTGTTAACCCAAAACGGTTTAGAAACCTATCAATTTCGTATAAATTTATTTTGTATCCATCTAAATAATATTAGTTGACGTTACTTTTAGTTTATCAACTGCAAACTGAAATCTTAAAGACTCCAAGATTTCTTCAAACAGTTCAAACATTTATTTTCAAAGTTTATAGGATGGTATAATATTCAAGAATACAGCACCACGTTTGATGAATCCATATTTATAATTTCCGAGTCGATATTTAAATATTCCGAAATCCGAATGATAATTGGTGGTGAAAATATTTGTATATTTGTTAATTCTAAAAAGTACTGGAACATTTATCCTTGCGTTAAAAAATATGAATCTTATGACGACAGCTGTATGCATGCACTTAATACAGAATATAAGAAATGATTTCTATTTCAAAAATATGCAAATTCTTTTCATATAAATTGGATGTCGTATGCATTCACTTACCTCATTTATTAATTTTATTTATCGATAAAAGTAACTCTGATATTTATATTATAAATCTTTGAACATATTATGTAGACACCAAAATTGTGAAACATCGCAAATAAGTTTACTAATATGCTTTATGCATTTATATCTATTGATTAGTGGTTCAATGTCTATTAAATATAATATTTTGTGTTCATATCCCCAATAAAAACCAATCAATCTATACACAGATACGTCTGTACATGATGTATTGTTTTTATTAATAATGGACTTTGGAAGCTATAAATTATTATATTGGCACATGATAATCTTTAATACTTTTATATAAGTATACATAGTAACATTAAATAAATATAAATAATATAATCAATATTAATATATAAAATGTAATATTCAAGACAATTTAATCATCAAAATATTTACAGTGATATATTATGTACAAGGTTTGGGCGATGACTTTTCTCATATTCCTACCAGTTCAAATTAATAGACCAAGAGGTCAATTTTATATTAATATTTTTATTTTTATTATTTGTAATTGCTGGCTCCTACGCATATAGAAACAAAGCCGCTTTCTAAGCCAATGAGATATCATTGCATAACCATTTATCCGCATAAAATAAGGAGATTACATTTTCAGAGGCGCATTCATCCCGTTTGATAGTACCGTATTCGCTATCTCTGTATTTCTTATATTCAGTAACAGGCATTTGGAGTAGATTCCGCAGATTTAGAAGTTGTACAGAACAAATTATACAAGTTATTTATCCTTATTTTATTTACAGAGATGCATGAGTAAAGGTGTTTGGCTATACTAAATACAAATTCAAAACCACCTCAATGATAACAATATATGACCCGTACTATGTTTCAAATATCACTCAATGATCGAATAATTTTTGGTTTTCTACTTTCCATAGTTTTTATTATTGGTTTGATTATCTTCTAATTAATCGAAAAAAATTTCATTTAGTATCTTGAATAAAAAATATTTTGTGAAAATTTAGATACTCTTGGAACGCAATGTATTACATATTTGTTAATTTGGCATAAACTTCAGTCCAATGATCTTTCTTTATATTTCCTGTATACTTATATCGTACATAATCCAAAAAACTCGTTAAACTTGTATTATACATACTGCTCACCCAATAATCGTGTAGTTTGTTTCCGATTCGAAAACGTAATAATTTATGCTTACAAAAGAGTGTAGACTAGTTTTGAGATTTGAAAACGAGTCTTGTGAAATTTTTTGATTCCCGTTAACTATGGTGGATACATTTCCAAAATAGAGAACTGCTGATCGGTGATAGATTTTCTACGGAATATTTATATTAAAACAATTCCTAGTTTTATATTGTGGTCACAGTTACTTCGAAGTGACTGTATATACAATAAGTGAATTATTGCTCATCGATACCATTCTTACGCGATGAGGAAAATTTTAAAAATAGTTTATTATGAATCGTTATTAGTTAGAAGAAGTAATTATACGTCGATACTTTTCAGTAGCTTAACATTGAACAACATATTACTTTCAATAAGACGTAAATGAAGTATCTGGCAGAGAAGCGAAAGAGCATCAAATTTGATTTACTTAGTTTCAAAAAGAATTGTTCACACAATTTTTTATTTTATAAAGATATGTAAATATGAGATTTCAAATACATACATATATGCATACATATGTACCCGTACATGTAAAAATTAAAAAAATTCTTATTAATTTCTATAGAAATGAATCAAACTTCTTCTAGTATTGTTTTTAATTTTCTCGTTAAAACACATTTCATCTAAGCGGAGTCTGTGAAAGAGTCATATAATACATAATAAATTCATACATATATTAATACATTTATTAATTGTATGTTGATGACTTGGGATTGTGAGATAAATCATAGTCAAAACAAATCTTCACCATAAAGATGTTTGGTTTTTATAATATCAACATTTTTGTTTGAGTTTCGTTTTAATTAGGCAACGGCCTAACCTAATACAATAAACAATTTATATATTTATGGGTATTTTCTGTTCTGAGTACTCGTATAATTCATACACTTCAGTTTTCTTAAAGTTAATAAAAATTAATTCAAATAATAAATAAATAGAAAAATAAGCTTTTTTTGATTCCTTTGATTTCTATTTTCCTTTGATTTACGCTTATAAATTTAATACTCTCGGCAACTAATAGTCAAAAATCAACAAAATATTTGTAAACAAATTTATTCAAATAATAATATAATCTATAAGATTTATGAGTATAGCTAAAAAAGCATTTTAAAATTAATTTCGTTCATTCTGTGGGTTTTTTCTTAATTAATATTACAACATTAGTAAGTCTAATTAATTGAATACAGTAATAATTGAGTATAAATAAATTATAAACGTTTATAAATCTATTCAAAAATGATTAAATTGAGCCAAGCATCAGACAAAATCAAGATAGACAATTGGAATTGAATACAATATGTTATCCTTACTAAAAACATATATAGTAGTAAAATATAAATTTTAATTGTTACTTATATTTTACTTACATATTTTATTTTATTTTAATTTTATTTTATTTTTTATGTTTGCAGTTTAAAATGAGGATTATAAAGCGAACACAGAATTTAAGAATACTTCAGGTGTTTTTACTTTTGTATAAATATAACATATGATGATGTTGTTGGTTTATAAAGTACTAAATGTAAGTGTAATAGTAATTAGCATCTAATTATAATTTTGTACATTCATTTGAGATTTGTGAATCATCTAAACTATAAAGTAAATAACCTGATTTAATTGTATTATTGTGGCAGAGAATAATTGTTTACTTATTTATTTATCTAATTACGCAATCTGTGAGTTGAAACTATATCTAGTGGTGATTTTAAAACGTAACAACGAAAGAAAAACGTATAAAGGTAGCTTTTTAAACATAAAACATTTAAAACAATTAATTTAAGCTCGATTTAAAATGCAACAGACCATTCAAACTCGAGGAGCAAAGATGTTTGTTAAAACCAGAGTTTATATTGGGCTTTTGACAAAATTCTCAAATCAACTAATAGATTATTAAGAGTCAAAATGAAAAAAACGTTTCTTGATTTGTAGGTGACATAGGCATTCGAATGAATACAGTGGCACTCGAATGTTATCAATATGGAATTTCAATAAAATTATGATTGTATTATCTATAGTTAGGCTAAAGATTTGTACAAATTCTATTTTACAACAATGTAAATTGTATATGATAAATAAGATTAGGATAAAAATGGACTCTGATGTATAACCATGTACCATTTATTCAGGCGGTTGAAAATCTGATTTCATATATTGAATCATAGGGTTGGGTCAGAGCCACCTATATATACAGAGCCCTAAGGTTAAAAATTCAGCTTTTTCTAAAGGAACTAAAACTGACGAAAAATACATTTTTTCCATACAAAGCATATGAAAAATAAAAATTTTTTTGGTGCGATATTTTTCAATGAAAATGTCGATGGATTAAGTATTTTAACATTGAAATAGAATCTACAATTATCATTTTATAATTGATTCAAAGCTTGATCAAAGAAGTTGTTTAATTTTTGATATATTTATTAATAAAATTTATAGAGAAAAAGCATTTCTCCATTGAATTGATATAAATACACACAAATACCAACGCAATAACAATTAAACTGCACGACGAAAAGAGAAAACAGTAAAAATGTGGTTGTTTCCTTTTGAATTATATTTTTGTGAATAAAATAAAGTACTTAAAGGGTATTTCAATAAAAGCTGCATGATTTTGTTTGAATAAATCTCAAACTACATTCACTTCAATTTCAACGTAAATTTTGGATTTTAGATTATAAACGTAACACAATGACTATCACAGTTTTTCTGGCACGGTTCTATTTCATTTTGGTAAAGTTTTGTTACGCATTTGTGCATAATTATGGTTCTAAATAAATTGTGCAGCTGTTATTGGAACTCCCTATGACATGTTGTAAGTTGTCAATATCACAATTTTTTATTATCACACATTCAAATAAATTCATGTTTACATAAATATGATAAATTCATATTTAATTTTGATTTAATGTTTATTAAATTAATAAAAGGTTTAAGGTTCTGACTTTCAGATATGTGCTGCTTCAATATAGAATCAATTCCCAAAATTCCAAAGTGTTTATCGAAATGAAAGATTTAACTTTTCATTGATGAAAAGTAATTCGAAAATGGTAATTTTTACATTGATTCTTATGGGATAATGCAAAAAGTAGTTCCTCTAGAAAAAGCTCGACAAAAAACATGGCTGATCCTTACGGCTCTGTATATATAGGTGGCTCTGGTTGGGTTCGTGATGTTTGGACATCGCGAAAACCAGGATTAAAAGCTTATTTGAATTTAAAAGCACAGTGTGGTTTAATAAAAAGCTTTTCTCAAATTAACCAAAATAGAAATGATCGGATTTATTTGATCCAAAGCGTGCATACAAGAAGTTAGTGAATCCCAACAAACCATCTTCAGCACTTCAGAAATTGATATATAATTTGCAATAATTTGTTTTTTTATTAAATATAGTTATAACTATAACTCCTTTGAGTTGAGAAGGAAAATTTCTGCAATTCTCATAACAATTCGAAATTTGTCTAACAAGGAAATTATCAACACCGCCATTTTCAGACGAGTAAGTTGGTTTTAGTTGGGAAATGATCTGTAATATTTCCCATTGCTTCAAACTTTGAATTAATAAAACTATTATTAAATAATTATTACATAGGTACACTCAGCTATTTCCAGTGGATCAGATGCAGGGTAATTATCATCAACTACGTTTTCCTCAATTAGATTTTTTTTTCTTTAATATTCCATCGACCGGTTTCCAGTTTTGTTTAATATTACATTTAAAATAATTTAATTTATTCAAGTCATAATTGGATTTGATCAAGTCAATTACTTGTTTAACGGCTTTATTAAGTTTTGAGAATCGCCTTTATCTATCGTCTATAGTGTAATGGAAAGTTTTAAGAATATATTGGTAAGATTTATCTTTCAAATCCTTAAATAAATCTGGACGAAGTGGAATTTTACAGGTTTTATGAAGCAAGTTGAACGTTAATGGGTTAGTTTATGTCTTCATACAGTGCCACATTGTGGTATCAGGTAAACAATACGGTGCGGTGTAACTAGGTGCATACAGTTATTCCATATTAAATTTCCGCCGGTTATTTTCAAGTGTTTCTAGCATTAAAACTTGAGATCCAACACGAGATTGGTGAAGTTGAGCTGGCATAATATGATTGGCTATACCCTTTCTGGTATCGTACATATTTACAATTTTCACAGAAATCGATAGATTTTAAAATCTTAGTAATTTTGAAAACTTAAAATGTTACCAATTTGTATGTTAATCAATTTTTGTGGCTAAACATGAAATTTAATCAGTATATATGGCGTATATACTACACAAATATTATTATTTGATTGATTGAGTATAATGGGCTTGCCTGAATCGTTTTGATTACTGATTGATTGTTTTAATCATTCGATACATGTATACATTTTAATTGAAATTAAATATAATCCACCATCAATTTATATTCTGTTCATCTATATGACGCATGGATTTAATTCGTGTGCAATATATAAACATACACAATTTGTTTGTTATATCAAAAATCATTAATTTGCATTATTTGGATATGATTTGATTCAAACACGATACATCATTTTTACAATTTATAAACTTGCTATACTAAATCATCGAATCAGAAAATAATATTTAATTAGAAAATACGTACGTGCGTATAATTTCTAGGCTATTCGTATACTAATATTTAGGAATGTCGTCCAGTCCAAATAAAAATCCTAGTATTCCTCCATATATTTATTATTATGAAGAATATTAATTTAAGTTCAAAAAAATGTTTATATTTTTCATCCATCATTTTCTATGAATTCATTAATTTTTTCAAAAAATTAATGATGCGGCTTATTTTTAATATTTTTATTAAAAAAAATTGCCCAAATGAACCTAACATAAATTCTAAAGAATCAAATTGTTTTTGCAAAAAAGCTAAAAAAAACAAGAAAACTTTCTTTCAATAAATTATATTTCTTAACTTAATCCTCTTAAATTTGTACATCGTACATATTATATCTATATATATATATGTATATATATACATATATACTATTCGAGTAAGGGTCGAAAAATAAAAATAAGTAGACATAATGATTGTGGTTAGTTTAAAATTTTTATTGTTACTTTTGGTTTGTATAGTAAAAAATTAACATTTGTAAATGAAAACTATTCGATTTTATTATATAACATAACCATAAAGTTTAGTTCACAGCTTTTATGGTCTTTAAATAATAATAATACGGAAGGCCTGAACAAGCAGTTTCTATACGGAATTCAATACTATGTTTTGAAACAAAAAGACAATTATCGTAATTCTAAATTATCCTAAACTAAACGTTTTGTTTAAATAATTTGAATAGCTTGAAAAGATGTTTTCCATATGTTAATTGAAACGGACGATTTTATTAAGGTATCATTTAAATGTTATTTCATTTCAAGGAAGATTTGTCATAAATGTAGTAAATGTTTCCGTACGCAATAGAAAAAAATAATTGGGATTGCCGAAAAAATAAGCTCTTATACTGATATAATGTTTTTTTTATTAAGATACATGTTTACACAATAGATTTGCTTCATTTTAATGATATAAAAATAAGTCAGGCTGGTTTGATATTTTCAAATGATGGTTGCTTTTTAATGTATTATTTCTTGTAGTATATACAGTCAATCATTATAATTTTGCTTAAACTAGCTGTTTTGTTTTGTCCAAGCCCCTATCGAAAAATACTACTAATAAAATAATACTATTAACACGACAATATTTCAAAGTTAATTCAATTCAATTCAGGTTAGATGAACAGTGCATACGTAGGAGTGGCTCTTAGTCCGGTTTCCATTGCTGCCGCTCGTCTACTATTTCTAGACTTGTCTAAATTTTAGAGGACAGAAGAAGATACGATTTTTAAGATAAATTATTCTACGCTAATTTTTACTCGCCTAGTAAGTCTTAATCCAAAACTATAATATGTTTCTTGATTCTAAATCTAAAATCTTAAACACACATAAATATTGCACTGAAATTAATGAATGTTCGTATTAAGATGCAAGAGTTTTGATTCAAACAATGATGATTAGCAAAGAAACTTGTATTGTTTGAATGGAAATTTGTGGTTTGCATTAAACATCGAATTTTAGTTACAACGGTTTGTGATTTTCCTTTGGAAAATTCCCAAAATCATTTATAATGAATTATCAACTTGGTCACTAACTTGATTACTAATTTTAAATGATTTTATCCCTGAATAAAGGACTTTATTCGAAAATTCCTTCAGAAGAAAATATTCTGAACAAATTTGCACAAACGGCTGTTCATACCGCTTGGTTCATCCATCATTCATGAAGTCGTGTACATCGTCCATAATACTTAGGAAAGTTGATCTTACTAATCCTTGTAAACTATACAATTTTGTTACAAATTTGAAAGCAGATTTTTATTTATATTTGTTTCCAAATTCTTTAATTCTTCATTCAATTCTTGAATCGATTGTTATTACGGTGCTATGTGAACTCTTTTATTAATTAAGAATATTTTCTATTTGAACTACACATATTGAAAATTATAAACTATAACCAAAAAACACGCAATGAAAAATATTTGCCATTGCTGGAAACACTATCGTCACCAGTCGTAAATTTATTAGGATTATTGGAGGTCTCTAGGCATATAAATCTGTTGTTAGGATAAAACGTAATATATGTATTATGCTTCTAATGAAATCAACTGTATTACCACACTAGATTTATAAAACAACTCAATTCATAGTTTGACAGCTTATATATAAGCCAAAATAAAAATCGTTTGAATCAAAGACAAAAGTTCTTGTCACAATATAAGTTTACCATCAATCTTAAAATTATTATTGTTTAGGACAAAATCTACTTATTGCCATAAATATTAAAACTCTCAAGCTTTACGACCAATGGAAAAAAATAATCTAAAATTCTATTAGGGTGCAAAGAATATATTTTTGTTTGTTTTAATGTTAAAGTGTTGTTGTAGCGTTACTATAGCATTAATAATAAAATTCAAATAAATAAAAAGATTGTCTTTTTATCTCTAATAGAATTTTGGATTATTTTTCTCTTTTCGTTTTTCCAGTAAAAAATACTCCCAGGCAGTTTTTCATAATTGAATACAGGCTTGAGTATACTACTACTTGAGTATACTGTGGTTCGACATCATTAAAACCAGTTTATTTACTGGCCGCTCTTATGTCAACGCGGTTGTTTCTCACCCTGCCAACATTCACAGATATTGGAGTCTGTTAAACTTAATCGGTGCACATATACATGGTTATTTTCACATGGCGTCTTCGTGGTGTTGTGCATGATACACTTTTGACCGGTTATAACAATGCATACTGGGCCGCATGCGCATCAGTCAAAATCACCACAAGGCGCTCGTATATAGTAGCAAATTATAGTATAGTGTACCTATACCTTGTTTAAACCCCACTTGTTTCTTACTGTTTTTCAGCACAGTAAAAATCTTCTATTTTCTGTTAACCTTTTGACATGTGAGGGGACTCCCATACATTCCTATATTTACAGTTTCAATCATGTAAATTCTTTAAACTCCTTTATTAGCTCTGTTGGTGATCTAGATCAAGTGATCCCTTTCATTGGATCATAACTCTATTTGGCGTAGTATAATTCCATCTTGTAACTATTATACTAGTCGAGTATCCTACTTTGTCTCGAATTTCCCATCTATAGATCAGATCATACTTCTACACACATGCATTACGACCGTTATTAAGGATGCCAACAGCTTTAACGTTATCATCGTTTCCTTTGATGCACCTTCAGTGTATCGCCGTAGCTACTGTTTTATTTAATAAACTAAATTTAAATATTTACTATAAATTTTGATTAAAACTTGATACAGTTTTAATTTTAATTGAAACCTCAATTAAGTAAACTGACACAGTTAGGTTTAGTTTTTGTATTATTTTTTAAAATAGTATTTGAAAAGTACCGTAAGTCAAATATGAACAAAAAACGTTTTTTAAATTAAATGTGAATACAAGTTTCGGCCGAAGCAGAAATTCGATTATTTAAATTAAATTGTTTTATTGATTTGAGATTAAATTGTTTTCTCAAATAATTTAAATATTTGGGCATCAGCCGAAATTTTTTTACTAAACTGAACTTTTCAAATATTCTTGGTTCCAGTTTTATGGAAGTCTATTTTTACAAAGATTTAAATATCTTAACTTAGTTCAAAATTTTAAGTTGACCATTAACGGAGACCAATGGCGGTCTAATATCAAGTGATTTCTTTCATTGGATCATAACTGTATTGCAACTAAACTACTGTAACATCACTTTTAACAAGCACTTTTTCTTGAATACTTTCTGTCGAATTTCTAGCAAAAAGAATTATGTTATCGTCCGCAAAAGCTACTTTGCAAATATTTAGATTAGCCTAAGATTTTAACATAGTTGAAATTGTTTAAAGATTTTAACATAGTTGAAGACTTTAATATATGCATTCCGAGAATTTCAAATCAAAAAGTGGCATTACCTCGTAGAATTGCCAACCTGATAAATCCAAATTTTACACAATTTTAACGTTACACGGCGAGTACACGGAGAAATAGAGCCAATTAGTCAAAAGTTTCCGATAATCTCTAGAGGACGATAACAATCGTGGACAATAAAATGGTGTCATCATTGGAAATTTAAAAAAATTGTTCATATTGAAAAGATTGTGAGCACATAATATTAAGTTTAATGATGAGGTAAATTTTCCTTCGCAAGTGAAGTCACAAAAATTTATCAATATGTATACCTCTGATAGTTTAAGGCAACATCATCAAACCACACTGTTACTGTTTACATATACTTTTTCGTTAGTATATATGTACATATACATATACTGCTAATGTTGAAAATATACAGTATGCATAACTTCTCAAACAGATTACATAAAAAAATTAAATATCATAATTTATCCTTAAACATACATAATATATGTATGTATTCTTATACGTTAAGTTATTGTTTTTGTTTCACCAAATTTCGTGTGTTATCAAGAAGAAGACGAGAACAAACTTTATAATAAATTCAAAAAAAAAATTGTAAAGGATTTGAACAGGATTAAAATTAATTTGCTGATTAGATTAGTAAACAAAGAAGAATTTGTATACTTATGTTAAATTGTTTAACGCGTTCGTGATCACAAACAAGAGATTTTAAATTAAAAATGATCTAGTGCAATAAAAAATATGATAGAAAACTATCATACATAAATTTGTAGGTACATAATTTTAGCTTTTCTCTGTTCTGTTGTTGTTGTATTTTATTAAGGCATATTTTTAAGCCAAAAACATTTAATCTCTGATTTGTATTATTCGTTATTTTTCTCAACTTGTAAATAATTACATATTATCAAGTGTAATTATTTGTTTACTCTAATATGTGTCATGTAATGTAATTGCAATTACATACAGACAAGAGACAAAGTTTAATATTATTGGATTATGTTACACACTATTAACTTGCTATACATTCGGAATATGATACAATCCGATGCAATTATGGGATAATTCTAGTTTTCCTTGATCGTTAATTGTAATTATAAGGTGAAACATTCACTTATTATGCGTAAAACATTCACTTATTATGCCTGAAGAGTTTAATCCTAAATAAAACAATTATTCACTATGAAACCACTAGGACAAGTATATGAGGGATTAATAAGAGAAAAGACATCCTCCAGACATAAGTGCAATTTAAATGAATGATATATATAGGTGTTAGAAAAACCGGCAGATACTAATCAAATCTAAAATAAAGAATTATCACGCTGATTTAAAATTCAGATAGGTGACTGCCACCAATTCTCGAATAAATATTAATATAATATACGCATCACCCGTATACAGAATGGAGACAATATTTTTACGGGAAATTTTCATCCCGGATTATTTGTCCAAACTGATGACCGCTGTCAAATTACAAATTTTGCTGCACTCTTTAAAATTCATAAATATTTTAAAATGTGCTGAGAATCGTTGAAGTGTGCCTTTCAAAATGACATACACACACATGCCAGATATAAAAAAAATATACAATTTTTTAGTACCTTAATTATTTATTATTTAATTAAATTAATTTTTGTTTTGAAACAACATACGAAACATGTTAAAATTGTATTTAAAATTATAAATATTTTCCCAAGTACATACTAACATAGTAACTTTAGGATTGCCTTTGTCGTGTCACTTCAAGCGACAGTCACTTGAATATATGTATAACTATTCTTGAAATTAAAGTAACGTGACTGCAACCAAAAAAAATTTGACAAGAATTTAGTTGTCAGAAAAACAAAATAATTAAAATTATTAATATTTTTTTCATATTTATCAAATATATTTATAAATTTAACAATTAAGGTTAGTATAGACGCACTCTGTAGTGAACCTCACCTTGAACTAGAATTTGATTTTTATCACGGCTTTAAATAAATCCTTTTGCTTGATAAAATTAGAAATACTGCTGTCCTGACGGCTTTATAATATCTGCAATAGCAGTTCCCTCCGGTTTTATAATTTTATCTTTTTCTCCAGAAGAGCAAAACTCGATTATGAGAAATATTAATAAAAGAATGCCCGAGTAGAAGGAATATAATTTTGGTTTTCTTTATGTGAATTGGAGCCACTTCTAAAGTATACCGGATATCCATACGCTTCTCATCCATCACAGATTAATCAAACGACCGATTTATTTGCAAAATTTGTTTTGCCAAGTCAAGGGTACCAAATTTGCTGCTATTTCATTTTCATCATTACGCTTCTCCTTTTTTGTCGAAATATAAAAATACATTTTCATTTGAGAAACTGAACTGCCTGAATGATCTGCTTAACAGAATCAATGAAATCGAACAGCAATGACCTTCCAATATTTTGAGCTTAGAAATGATGTTTAATTCTGTTCCATTTTGCAGCAAATTTGGTACTGTTTGATGGCTTCCTCTTCCTAAAACTACTTTCTGACGCAATCTTATCAAATAACCGTTTTTTCGAATAAAATGGTTAATAACAAAACTTCTCGATGTTGTTCGTGCTCATGACTCTTTCGATCATTCCTCACTAGTGAGACAGTGCGCTTGTGCGTGAATGTATCCTTATAACCTTGTTTTATGAGTGATAGATCTTGAATCTTTTTGGTCTTTGGAAATTGCCTTCTAGCCGATGGTATTTTTCAAGGAATTCTATTTTTGCCAAAATCCCGAAAAGTAATAAAAGTTGTTGATTTAACAAAATGGTATTTTATTGACATAAAGAGTTTAACATGATTTTGAAAATTGAAGTTAGTAAAAGGAGTGGATTTCAGTGATTATACTAGATTGAGGCTGCTTTGATTGAAACTCGGGATATTGAGTACAACATTTAATCCAAAAATTCTGAATCTCTCCTTCAAAAATGAAGGTTTTAAACTTTTTATGAAATTGTTCTCGTTTAGGTTCGTTTTTATTGGGATTGTTCACGTTATTTATTTCATTAACAATCCCTACTAATTGTAGTGCTAAGCCAAAAGATATATTCAAAATTCTTCTTTTATTATTTCCCTCATCAACTCGCTTCAAGTCAGAATTGCTTGATAAAAAACCAATGATTTGTTGCAAAATTAGTAAAAATATATTTAGTTTAACGCTTTATTTTAGTACGATCGATTAAAATTTGTAAGTAAATTAATTTGGCTGACAAAATCCAGAAATAACATTTTTAGTGTCCCTGGCATTGGCCGATAAAAACTCACCTATTCATTTGTTATAAATGCAACAATAATTTTTTAAAACTTTGTGCTGAACATTGTTGATGATAAAAAAATCGAGTAAATTAAAAAACTATTCTGAATTTTTTTTCAATATAGTCCTAATTTTGTCCTTTGCAAATATTCGTAATTGGGTGTTAATGTGAGCTTTTAAAATATGAAAAATATCTAAGTCGTTTTTAGAACCCATATCATATCATTTAGTATGTGAGATAATTTGTGAGAAATGTTCAGCGAAAAAAAACCTGATTCCGTCTCGTACTTCAAAAAATGTTGTTTCCACTGGAATATAAATATATAAGTAGAAATATACAAGTATATATGTACATATACTATACATATATATATATATATATATATATATATATATATATATATATATATATATATATATATATATATATATATATATATATATATATATAATATATATATACATATATATATATATATATATATATATATATATATATATATATATATATATATATATATATATATATATATATATATATAACGTATAATATAATTATATTGGAATTTTAACTAATTAGTATGAGAATATCCTTGATAACTTTTAATGAATTTTGGAGAACGATTTATATGTTAACCATGTATCAATTAGTTAAAATAAATAGTGGAAAATCAAAATGTTCACTTTGCGGTAGATAAATAAAATTAAATTTCAGCTTTCTGTCAAAATTTTAGTTTTATGGAACTCAGGTTGAAAAACACTGATCTAGCAAAATTAAGTGCGTCGTTTTCTCTAAGGGTATGGTATTTAAAACTAGTTCTCGAATTCTTCAGGATTCTTCGCTCATTCTTGATGAATTTGTTTACTTTTCTACATTAGTAACGATGTGGGAAAGTTACACGTTTTGACTGTTTCCATTTTTTTTAATTTATAATATTGGCAGTCACTATTAGGTAGTGGTAATCCATTGTCACCTCAATTATTTATTCACTATAAAAATTCTGTTGCTTGTTTAATTATATACATAACATATATAATACATATTATACTTTATAACTATATAATATTCCGATATGTTAAAGTTCCAAGTTCTTTTATATGCAATCTAAATGTAAACAATAAAATACCTAATAAAAATTGCCGCTATTATTAATTCTGTCAAACGCATCATAATAAACTAAAACAGACAATATGTTGACAATACAGTATATATAAAACCGATTATACGACATACGTACATCGGTTTTTCCATAAATCACATCAATATATCACGAAAACACGAAAATTAAAATTTTCAGTTAATCTAAAACATACTCGTACATATGCATATGAAATAAAAAATATTTGCCACAAAAAATAAAAATTTCATCCGGTATTTTTCCGACTTTTCATTTCGTTTATTCATATTAACTTGATATAATTCATATGGTTTGGAATATTTCCAAAATTATAAAAAAAAAAAAAAAACATAATTTATTACATTTATAGGCTTAACCCAAGTAAAATGTTTAATTCATAAATTAATATTGTGAAATTGAAATTCATGAAACAATTTCATGAATTAAAACTATAAACTATGGGGTGGCCGTAGTGTATGTATGTGTATCTGATATGAGGTTAAGAAAATTAAAGGTATAGAATAAAATTATGTATTAAACATACATCATCGAATAAATTCACCATAATATAATTTATCGAACCGACTAATCTAATCAGTAAAGACATGATACAATATTTGATAGATTTCCAAAAACTTGATTCTTGTGATAATTTTGGTTTCAAATACAATACATACAAGCAACATAACTGCATATACAGTACATATTAAAGATTTTTGAATTAAATTTACTTCTGGCATTATTTTTATGTATTTTACGAGTATATTATGTGAAATTTGAAATTGTGCCAACAAAATTAAAAATCTTGTAAAAGAAAATAAATGAAAACAGAAAATTTAGATGAAAATCGTTGAACTTGATTTGAATAAAATAACAATGAAATTTATTTAGGTTAGAAAATCAGTAATAAATTCACAAAGTAAACACTTTCGTCGGTCATCAAGCAAATTACACAACCAGAAAACACAAAGTTTATTATCAATTATGATAGGTGATAGCATTAATACTACCTCTCTACCTATGTAGATCTGCACCATTCAACTATTTCATTTAACATCTAATATTGCAACGTACAAGCTGACCAATCTGTTCTATAATTAAATATCATGGATCTCATTTGTATCATGGTTTGAAATAATAAATGCCCAGACACGTGAGCAATATAAAGTCGTCATATACATTGTTTAACGTATATGTGAACTTTGTCGTAAAATCCAACAACAATAATCTATACGTATACACATCTATATGTAAAACGGAAGTCTCGATTCAATAAATTTGATTGCTAAAATTTGAGGTTTAGGATTTTCTGTTACTTAAATATTATTTGAACTTATGAAATATAAGAACTAATCAAAATTATTTTAATTGTTTTGTCTCGAGTATAGGTATAAATACGGCCTTTAGGCCTTTGCGGCCATCGACCAGTCAATGCACAGCGGATAGTGTATCAAACTAAGTGATTTTTCCTGTTTGAATTGAACGTTAATAGCGTGGACAGTGTTTTTCTCTAGCAGAATGGTGATAGGAATCCCACAAGCTATGATTGCACTTTCGTATATGAAATTGTCTGGCCGTTTGTTATCTCATAAAACAAAGAAAGATACCAACTAGATACCGACTAGACGTCACGCAAAATTTCCTGTAGGTAATTGGGGTATTTATATGGTTTGTAGTATGAGATTTGAAAATGAGGCAAACTTTACCACAGATCGCCTGTACCAGTACATATACCAAATTGTAGTTTCTACCAAATTGGCGGGTGCCTATACTTAAATCGTATTCCAACACTTACCTTCGGCAATTATGAATCAATATGGTCTAATTTAATAAATTATCTATGGCTTATAGATAATTTATTAAATTAGATAATTTATTAAATTTAGTTAACTCCATATGATAATAATATGATTTATGATGTATTAAGCAGAAATTATTATTCTTATCTTTACTTGCATGTCATGCAGGGTGTCTGAACTATAGTGGTAAAAATTTAAATTTGAAATAAAATGCATGAATTACTATGATTCTATTGATATTTTTATTTAAACCTAAAATGGACCTGTTGCCATTAAACGTGAAATATAATATTGACCCAATACCACGGCTACTTAGCTTAACAGGTTTCCAGCCTTTCAATTTTTCCAATAAGGCATCTCTGCCTTTAGTGCTAAAATCAATAGACCAATATCATATTTCCCAAAGATAAAATATTCATCATTTCTGTAAAATATGTAGGCTTTAAACTTTAATAATTAAAATGTGTTGAGCTATATCGTACACTCAAAATGACTAAAATTGACGATATCAGGTACCAAATATTAGCTGTATTTCTTTGACAGAAAAAAATAGTACAGTAGTAAATTTCCACCTCCATAGTTTCTATATAATATTATACAATATACCTATATGTATGGCGGCATACTCGTATATAAATATGGCATACTGTGCAAACAGATATTTAATAATCGGAAACGGAAATTGTAAACCGTATTGCTATATCAAATATAAATTCATTAATTATAACGCAAATACCATAGCTTTAAGGGTTCGAACAAATTACTATAAATAAACTTTAAACCATACCATCACTATAAAATTAAAAACTCTTTTTACACATAAACAATGTTTTATAATACTCGTGTATACTTAAAATGGATTCTATATACATAATAACATTTGTTATAACATACATAAAAATTAAAATTAAATGACGTTCAGTATACAGTAACTGCTAACTCAATATCGTATAGAATACAGTTTATAACATACCATGTCGGTTGTTAAACTAAAAAACTATAAACTTTCATAAAATTGAAAAAAAAAACGTTCTATTCGAGTTCTTTACATCGACTACATCTGATTTTCATCTCATTTTCTTTTGTTTACGATTCAAATATGTACGATATTTTGCATTCTGGTTAATAGAACTGAAAATTGTATTCGGTGCATACAATAAAAATGTTGATAACAATTAGTTGTAGTATTTTTGTTTCTTTACGTTTGATTCGAGTTCATTTTTATATTTTTTTGAGTACCCGAATATCCGGGGTAAAGTATTTTCGAAACGACTTTTTAAATTATCCATCTAAAGTTGCAATGAAAATGTTGGTTAAATAGTTGTATATTCCAGTCAAGTTAATAAGGGACTTATGATGTGATGATGACATAAGTTTCTATACTTCAGAAGTTCAGTACCGCCGTTCAATGTTGAGATATTATTTATGAAAACAAAATAATGATGATGATAAGCAAGATTAAATAGTCGACCGTTTATTCCATACGCCCCTTAACAATAGATCCAAAATTAACTGTTTACGGATGTTTTCAATGGTTGAAAATATATTTACCAACAAATAAAACTAATATAATTGAACCGCTCCTATCGACCTTGATTAATCGGAAATACAAAAAAATGTTTTTCATTCCCCCTCAGATCGGTTTCGGCAATTTGTTTACTGCTCCTTTTTTCAAATTGTTAAAATCAATTTACAAAAGTGCAATGATTGTTTAGATTGATTTTAGTTTCTCTAATTTATCGTACTGCAAACCGATAACGCTATGCTAACTTAACCACGATTTCAAACATATAAATAATACTAGCTTTCCAATCGGACCACCGCAAGTACTTATTGTTTATTTACTTAAAATAAACTACTCGTAGCTCCTCTTACATTTTTTTAATAGCAGGAACGCGTATTTTATTTAAGTATGGACACAAACCTATGTACACGCGGTAGTCGATTGGTAAGAACTATAGTGACTTACCAATCGACCACTGCAAGTACTTTGATTTGTGTCCATGTTTAAATAAAATACTCATAGTATTTGTAGTTTATTGTACGCAAAAAAACAAACCGAAATTCTTATAAGTATGTAGATAAGTATACAGTAAGTATAAGTATGTAGATAAGTATAGATGGGCGGTGGCACAATTGGGATGCAATAAATAGTTGCTTTCCAGTACCAACCACTAGTTCCCGCTAGTAGTTAGGTTGCTGTCCTTGCTATGGCCAATATTTTATTAGACAATCACAACAAAGCGCTACTTGAAATAAACCAAAATTTTTAATTTTCACATCACACAGCTATGATTTAAACACTAATCGACTTAGCAGCGAAATTAAACGTAAATACTTCTAACTATACATGAAAAAATAGCAAGGGTAGTTACGAGTATATAGATAATTTGACCAGGACCAAAACCATTTTACTTGCGGTTTGCTAGCAAGTACTAGTGATTGATTGCTTTCCAGTTGACAAACCAGCCGACCACTAGTAAAATGATTTTTTCCCTTACTAAATGGTCTACTCGTTATTACTCTTGCTATTTTTCCATCTGTAAGAAGTACTTACGATTAATTTCGCCGCTAGGTTGATTTCTGTATAACCGATTGATGTGTTATATGTATTTGTTTAATTTGTCATGTAACGATTTGTTGTGATTATCAAATAAAATATTGCTATTGTACAAATGTATATTAAGTTGAAACTATCTTCTGTGTCCATGATGTTTAGATTATGTTTTACTCAAATCATTTTGTGTATTCCAGTTGTCCATAGCAAAGACTAAAACCTAACTACTAGCGGAAACTAACGGTTGGTAAACTGGAAAGCAACAAATATTTGGCGTTAAAAAATAAATAAAAGTTTATTAAAAAAGTATGTATTGGAAAATATTGGTAGTGAGTGACCAGATAATAGAAAAAAGTTAAATTTCTGTAAATTCTATATTCACAAACTACATATACACAATTTTCATGTTCAAATTTGTTTATATGAATGTATTGTATTCGATTATCAGAACTTTATGAACGTGAATAAATTTACGTGTTTAAAAAATGAAAACAAAATATAATATTGCGTAGGCAGAATATCAACTAGAACCTACAAAGCTTCAAGACATTTAAAATCAAACATGAGCGTCATTATCTTCTAATTATTTTAATTTCGAACAATATAATTATCATCCTCGACTGAATTCTAAAAGGAAATAAATTTTGGAATGGAAGATTAAAAAAAAACATTTATGTACAATATATTTTTTGTGTGCAGATAAGTTAGAGAAAAGAAGCCATACATTTTATAAAAATAGAATGTTCGAAGAAATTGTCTCATACAGTTTACAAATTTTATGATCCGTTTCAAATTTTGTTGAAAAAGTTTTGGATATAAGTATAGAATAGCTGTTCTTAAAATGAAGGAAATAAATATGTTTGCGGCAAAAGTATTAAGAGATTTCTGCGAAGATAAATCTATTTAAACATTTCAAAATGTTCAACATGGGTCAAAAGATGGATTAATACATACATATTTTCTAAAATCCCATGTCAAATTATGTCAATTGAAATGGAACATTGTTAAGTCAAGGCTTCATTTTCGGTCGATAATTTTTTACCTAAAATGTAAGAAAGATATTTCCATTCGAAGTAAAAAAACTTGGTAATATGTATTTCACAGCATAGTGCCTAGTAAGTTAAGGCGATCTATAGGAGTTTAATAAAACTTTATTATTAAGTGCCACTAAATAAAACGGTTATACGGCTTGGTTACACTTGATTCTAATATGAAGTTTAATTACTCTTGCAAGGTCATAGACCGTACAATCCTCCATGTCAATACTAGACGCCGTAGACGCGGAGCTATGCACTTAAAACGGATATATGACTGTGCGTGTTCAAATTGATTGGCAACAGCGTATGAGGTGAGAGAGCAGCGAGCTGCAAAACAATGGGATACAAAAATAATTGAATTTGCCGAAAGATAAATAAAAATAACAATAAACAGTTTAAAAAGGCCATGCATGCAGAACGTGACCGAGCTAGCAAACTTGCTGAGATCTTACTTCATATACAATCTGTGATCTAAATATTGTACAGACGGTATGGACCATCATTTCGCGTTATGGGCCGTAAATCACACGCATGATTCTTCTCTCACTTTTTATATCCACACCCACACTGATATAGTGGGTGATAAGAGAACTCAATTATTTCAACCTATCCCACCGAAACTTAAATAATTAGTTTAATTAAAACTATTGAAACCAAAATAAATACAAAGCTTTGGAATTCTTTAGAATAATATGATGAACAAAATATGAAAAGTGTTTTTGAAGATATCCTGTTTTTGTTAAATTCCACAGATATTTATGTAAATAATAGTGGATGTATCACCCGTTGGTATATGTATGTATATAAATAACCACATTTTTAGTTATGATACCTGCCATCATATCGCAAAATATTGATTTGATTAATTAAATATATCAAACAATTTTGCTGTCTTGTTGAGAATACCACAGAATACGACTAATTTCGTTTTTCATAACAAAAACTCAATAGGTGCTATAAAAGCAGAAAAGATTCCATAGAGATTGGAAAAACGTAATTAAAAAAGAAATAGGAAAATTTGTACGTGTGTGACTGAACACGTATTCTATTTGAAATTACACATATGTATTATATTTTGTCATTCAAATTTATTTTTATTTTGTGTTCATAAAAACTGAATGGAAAACTATATTTACACATACTATTATAAACTAAGCACATCTTTTGTTTCTATAAAAAAAACATCGATACATATTAGGCATTATATAATAATCCCGCACATTTCCAAGCCAGGGATTTCGGGATTGAAGATTTCCAATCCCGGGATATCCCAGGATTTCGGAATTCAATTAAAATTTTTAGTGCTAAATTCAATCATATTAAATGTCACATTGAATCAAAATAGATGTTAAATTCAATAAAATAAGACAAAATGCTTCAAAATAGTATTCAATTCATGTTGATTTTAATAAATAAAGTTTTAATTATAATATTTTTAAATAAAAAATTTTGTTTGCAAACAGAATGTATAAATTTATTAAGACACTTTGTATCAGTGGTGTCCAATATTATTTTTAGTATAGCCAGAATAATAAATTTTGAAATTTCTACTGGCCAAAAATTAAAAAAAAAAATTGCACAAATTGACAATATTTTTCAGCATCCTCACGAATATAATTTACAAGTTTAACGACAGTATCCATCTCCTTTTTCAAAATATCTATTTCAGATAACTGGACACAAATAGTTTTAACATGTATCATGGAATGGAAGATACTAAAAGTGGCATTTTTTTCCTGTTTTAAAGTCACCGCAAATCCAATTCATGTTTTTTTATTATGTTCAGTGATGGAGCGACATTTGTTGTTATGTAGCTTTGAATCTATAGTTTATATTTGTCAATTACTACTTTAAAAAATGCATGATGGCCATATGACTCTTCCTAAAGCTAAATAACCGTAGAAATGTAAAAAAAATATAGAGAAAAGTGTTGATTGTTGCTATGGTCACAATATTAAGGCACGGTGGCCAGTGAACACTGGGTTGGACAACGCTGCCTTATTTTTGAATAGGCATTTTGTATTTAAAAAATTGGTTGCATACAATAAAATATTTCTAGGTAGAAGCAAAGCTTTCTTAATATATAAAGCCTCCATGTTGAGCGATATTTTAAACGAGCTTTTTCTATAGTACCAACAAATTTGTAATATACAAAGAAGTCTATAAAACCATGGCAAAATAAACAAATTTCTTTTGAGTTTTTCAACTATTAATAGTGAGCGCTTTTAATATTGTAGGTTGTGAAAATTGACTTTTTTTAAATTTCGAGTACACTAATTAATCATAATTTTTATGATTATAAAATTGGCATTAATTTATGGGATTCTTTCGGGAAAAAAAATCAAATTTTCGTTGTCCCGAAAGAACACGTAACCAAATTGATGTTTTTTTGTCTTTGGGTTAGTAAAGAGAGAAAGTGAGGTAAATATTGATAGAACGAGAAGGAAATGTATTATTATGACGTCTTCCATCGATTGTTTATGTTTAGATTTATCAAATGATAGATGAACACGTATTGGTGTTAGTTAAAATTACAGAAAAAATTGGTATTTCCAAGAAAACTTTAAATATTTTGATGTATTTCAATTTTTTTTAACCGAAATAATTCAACATTAATTTTATAAACACGTTTAAGGCTCTACTTTACTCAATTTACGAAAATATGTATATCGTACAAATCGTTTTATGGCCACATAAACTTAGGCATTGACTTAATTATTTTTATAGCAAAGTTTAATATATTTGTAAGCGAGTAATACACGCTTTTTTTTAATTCGCTATAATAGTTTCTCGTAATTACGTCATTCACTCACAAACCAAATTTATCAATATTTTTCAACTAATCTGTAAAAGTTTTATATATGGGTACGTTCAGGAAGATATTTAATTGAAAACTATTTTATATTGATAAACTGACAAATCAATTTATTGAACAAAATGTATCTTCGATGTAAAAATGGTTTAGGAATCAACTAAATACCGTGTATTTTTTAGTTCATCCCTTTTTAATTAGATGTCATAAGTGGCAAAATAACAATTTTTTCATGGAATATTTTGTAGTTTTCGATAGCGGAGATTTACAAGGAGATTAGAATTTTAATTTTAGACGCATTTTTTGGCATTTAAATATCGACATCAATTTTAATTTTTGTTCTATAGGTAAAGTAGAGCCTTAAGAACAACAAGAGGAACACTTCATTTATGTTTATATTTTCGAATTAATGCATAATTTTGTGTTAGTGTTAGGTAAAATGGTAGAAAAAACGAAAGTGATGTACATCATTGTACATCACTTTTTGTGGCACGAAAGAACTCGACATTTAATGTATTTGCTTTTTCAAATTTGTATATACAAATATATATTTATACGTATATACATATATATATATATATATATATATATATATATATATATATATATATATATATATATATATATATATATATATATATATATATATATATATATATATATATATATATATATATATATATATATATATATATATATATATATATATATATATATATATATATATATATATATATATATATATATATATATATATATATATGTATATATATATATATATATATATATATATATATATATATATATATATATATATATATATATATATATATATAAAATATATGTATAAAAAATATGAAAACTACAATAAAGGAAAAATTACAAGAATACTGGATAAATCCTGGAAAATTTCTCATTAAACCAAAAAAAAGAAAAGATCGGGCGAACACATAAATCATAAAATGCTGAGTTTTGCACCATGGGCCCAGAGTGGCATTGAGTGCGGAACCTGCTTAGGTTCCAGCCAACTTTAATAATCTTATTTTCTTTTAATTAATGCAATAAAATAGAAAACACCACGGAAAATTCCCTCAAGTCAGATGAAAATCAATGTTTCTATGGTTTAAACTGATTTCAAAAAATAATAATTTCGAGTTATCATTCAAATATTTCTATAAACTAAAATTTTGTCTTTCCATACAAAATGTATAAAGAAAGCGATTATTTTTATCCTTTTAGGTACTATAGTATGAGTTCGTTTTGAACATGGAGGCTTGATTTATTAAGATGGTTTTGGTAGAATCAACTGGTGAACTCACGTTTACTGGGAAGCCCATAGTTTATATTATCTAGAATAAATTATTTCTTATATTTTTTATTAAAGAATGATCTTAAAAAGCATAATTCATTCGATTTCATATTTTAATAGCTTTTATAAAAATATCGAAATCCCGGGATTATGAGAACATTTATTTCGGGATTGTGATTATATCGGGATCCCGGGATTGGAATCCCTAATATATATTGATTAATAAATCACTAATGCCAGATAGAAATGAGAACCTATCTGAACTATGTTTATCTCAAATTCAATTTAACATTTTGTTAATTGTTTTATTGAATAATAAACATGACTCGGACAAGAATAGTTCAACTCTTCTCAAATACTGATTTCTACTCGAACTCAGTAGTCCAATTCAAATCAAATTATTTTTCGATTTTATTTTTATTGCTTTGGATTTTCTTTATTACATGGAACCATTTCTCAACAGTATATAGCAATAAATTTGAGCAATATTCTTAAAAAATCATATTTTTAAAATGTATGTCCACGAAGATTTCACTTCCAGGTTTTTATGTGATCATTCATATACGGTGAGATGGTCAGGGTACATATGTACTTAACCGATTTTTCAGGTTATATAAACACTTTATATACAGTGTTAACCTTGCTCAAGATAACTGCATCTTATGATTTGTTGTATGTATTTACATTATGCGAAAATATCATTGCGATTTAATTTCCAATTTCAACTTTAATACGTATGTGACCACATCTATATATATTATATGTACATATGTATTCCAATATTATATCACACAAATGATTTCAAATATTTATTTTTGTGTCTATATATCAACATAGCAAATAATATTTTGTAGTTAGCAATTATATAATTCTCACACCATATATGTACATCATAAAACTATATACATATTATTTAATACATATAATTAAATTAATTTTTACTTTTTTTTATTTTAAGGTTTTACCATGATATTCCTTCATGACAATAATGTATCATTACCATGCATTATTATAAAATTAAAATGGAAAATAAAACGAATCAATAGTTCCTATTGCAAAGAAATAGTTAAAATAAAAAATAATTGCTGTAGTTTTATATAATAAAATAAAATATTAAAATAAATTTATAATTATAATAATAAAAATAAAAAGTTTTGATGTGCCACAATATAATTAAATTAATTATATTTTTTGTGTTTTGTGATTATTTTTCTGCAATTAGTAAACGAAAACGTAAGAAATTTGTATTATTTTTTTTAAATAAAACAATAACAGTTTTAAAATAAAATAAAAAAAAAATACAATTACATAATAATAATTCATAATACAAAAAATTTAGAGTAATAAAAATGTCACGAAGGAAAAAAATTATATTTGGGTTATTTGGTGCGCTGATGGGATTATGTGTGGGCACGCTCCTTCGAAATTATCGAACTTTAGAAATACTAAGTGTTTGTAATTTAAAAGTTAATGCAAAACTGTTGAGTAAGTATGATGTTCCCTATTATTTATTTTAATTTTATTTGTTTTATAGTTTCATGTTTATACCGTACATAAAATTGAAAATACAGTGGATTATAAAATTATTATCAATTGGTTGGCGGAGTTTAATGTTCTTCGAAAGAAAAAGTAAACAGATACACTGATAGGTGAAAATAAATCAAACGTGTTTATATATTCGGGTAGATATTTGGAATCTTGACAAGATAATAATTTGCGTTTTCAATATAAAATATGTAGGCGCATTTCCTCCCCACGACTCTCGCAATATCGCAAGGCAACTGCTGTCCAAAAACCATGACGGGTGCTATAAATTACAATTTTCACAAAAACTTTTCATGCTTGATACCTACAGACTAGTAGTGGTGATAAAATTCAACCATTTTCGTGGTTGGCGCCATTAATTTCGTATATGTAGACGTATTATGTAATATTTCTATCAGATTAATTTAGCTTTTTAGACTCTATAGATTGTTTTGCAGCTAGTATTAATAAAAAAACAGTCTTGAATTCACAATCCGTACATGAAAAACATATCAAACATAACACTTATCGGAAAAACCCTATTTTTTTATATTATTTTATTTTATAAATAATAAACATAAATTTAGAAACAATTGATCGTTAAGTGTGGTTTTTTTGCACCATGGGCCTTTGTGGCATTGAGTGCGGAATCCTCGTGGGTTCCAGCCAATTTTAATAAATAAGTGTGGTTTCCGGTTCCTTCTTATGGAGTGTGGCGGTGATCATGCGAAAGTGATAAAAGTAAAATAAAACTAATTATCCATTAATACAATTGTTGCCAGTTTATTAGAACTGGAGAAGTTCGACGGTAAGCTCGTGTGTCAATTAGTACTTGAATATGAAAATGATAGGGAAATCAAATTTTTCGATTAATTTATTCACTTTGTGGTGAAAAAACAATAAAATTTGAGTGTTTTGTCAAAATTCTAATTTATAGACCTAATTATCATCAAAATAAAAAAATGTTTATAATTTCAAAAATAATGTTTACTGGAAGAAAAAATAACGAATGTACACTAATTTTTTACTGGCGGTTAGCATAATTTAACTATATATAAAATTGATTTACCAGTTTGATAAATATGTAGTTTGAAAATTTGTATTTAAAATATTAAATATTATAAAGTTGAAATTAATAAACTTTCTCTCAAAGTATAAATCTTCGCGAGGTTTCGCCATAAATAACGTATTGTAAAGTTTATTTTATTTATTTATTTTTATTAATTAAAATACATGTAAAGTTCATTTTATTTATTTAGTTTTATTTTAATTCCAATACATCTTGTTCACTTGATGAACTTAACATTATGTGTAAAGCCAACATATTTTAAATTTGACCAATATTATTCGTCACACGTGTATGTCAGCATAATTAACTTTATAATCCAAATTCTACTCATCCGTCAATAACTGCGAATATATATTTATTATTATATATTATTGACTTAAACTAATTTCAACATAGTTTATATTTATGTTTATGCAAGTGGTACACTACAGTATAAAAACTATACCAATTTTAATTTTATTTAGTACAAAATCAAAATTTTGATATTCATAATATTATTTGGGTCTGTGGTGTGAGTTCATACACACAATTTATGTTCATATATGTATATTTTATCCAAAAAAAAAATGAAAATTCAAGTTGTCATAAACGAACATCGTAGATTTATTTTAATAAGTTTAACGAATAATTATTTTTAATTGCAATTTCAATTTATATTCAAGTATTGCTGCAAAATTAAAACTTTTAATTCAAGTTATATACGTAAGTATACAAGGTATATAAGTCTAAAATTAAATAATAATCGTAGTTATTAAAGCGTAGTGGTTAAATTAATAGTAATAAAAATCCATGACATGGTTCAATTATTCTAGTATTAGTTCGAAAATATTATTTACAAAAGTGAACACTCTATGCCACTAAGAAAAATTGCTGATACAATTTTTTTGCTGAGAAAACAAAAGGACACACGTACCTAAAAGCTAAAGACAAAACCGATAAAGACAATTTGTTAGGTACAAACAAATTTATTTGTAATTATTAATGATTAAAATTATCCTTTTATTGTTTAATTATTAACGATTAAAATGGCTTATATGAGTGTTAGCAAAATATACATAACATCGTACACAGTTATATATTATCGAAACATACTTTATCGAAAAACGCTGTTTAATAGAGTTATTTATTAGTCCGTGCGAACCGAATCTTCTCCGAGTCCGTCAGAATAAATCCTATTAAAGAAAACGTTTATTGCATTGAATGGCGATAATGTATAATCGTTCTACTTCAGTTGAAACCACCGAAGGTTGCAATATTAAATTTCAAAAAATAACATTAAATCGATTTTATTTTGCTATTAAATATTTACAAAATTTGGATTCCATCCATATCCATAACATATCATATTATAAGTTTTTTACCGCACTTATTTGAGATTTTAATTATACAGCAAATAATTACGTTTTTCGTTACAACAAATTTGGAATGTTTTTCGAAAATGTATTATGTACATCAAATACGTTATAATTAATTATGCTATAGATGAACCGGTATATACCGGTATAGGTTTCATGATATAGTTTGAAACTGAAATATTCATAATTTGTGATTTTTATTTTACAAACATGTCAAATCTTTTTATTTGCAAGTAGTTTTGTAAGTTTAGGTGAGAGACCCTATATTATATTATTATTATACTTATAAGGAATGAAAGATTTTAGAAATAGTTTTCAGTATGTATTTTTTTAGAGAGAGAGAGAGAGAGAGAGAGAAAAAGAGAGAGAGATCTTTCAGAAAAATGTCTAGGTGGCTGGTAAAACTCTTCCTAACAAAAAAAAATGTCTAAATCAGGTGAACTATATAATCTTATTTTTGTAATTAGCTAATTATCATTATCAGTGTCAGTGGCCAGTGGCTAAATTCACTATGGTTTGCAATTGAATGAACATCTAGAGAGAAAAATCTTACCATATTAACCTTGGCATAAATTTAGTATGTATACGTAATTATTTGTATACATAACAGACCATACCAAATATGTATATATATATACGAGATACGATTACGAAACATTTCTATTCATTCTGTGATAAATTTATGCGTTTGTTCAAATTTTGATATAAATTTTCAATTGTGTCTGGAATAATAACAGAGAATAATGTTTATAAGAAAAGGAAAATTTAATTTTATACTTTGTTTATTTTATTATGTTAAGAATTACAAATTGCAAATTGTTTATCTAATTAGAGAAGGTTGGAATATAATGTACAAATAGTGTAGATTATATACATATTACATATTTAGAGAGCCAATTTATTTATTTTTTAAATGTAAATAAACATTTCTTTTGTATAAAAATTGTGTTCTCCATCTCGTTATATTTTTGGTGGTGTTAGTAATTTTTTTTTCTTTAAAATTAAATTAAAGATATTCTTTATGGAGTAAACTTTATATTGCATTATATAATTATAGAATTGAATGTATACGTATATAGTTTAAAGTTAAACTTAAACTGTTTATAGAATTTGAATGTTTTGTTAAATACTGAACAGACGTTTTGGAATGAGGAAGTAGAGTATATAATTGTGTGCAAACGATGTGCGTGTGTTTGAATAATTCAACAAACAAATTTATTTAATTTGTTTTAATTTTTCTTGACAGATACATTTTTTTTTTAATAAAAATAAAACCAATAAAATTATCTTGTAATACAGGATACGGAGCAAACCACAAAAGCCTCATAAATAATACATGAGCCGAATTCCGTATGTATCGTGTCATTATATCATTTTAAATTTGAAACGATACAAAGCTTCTTCTTTTTTCAAAGCTTCTAAGTGGTTAACTTACAAAAATGAGGCGATGCTGAATAGGAAAAAATCAGCTGTGGCATGGATATGGGTGCCTAATTTCGAGATTAAATCGAGCGGTCCTCAAATCATCTGTTTATTAAGGTTTTTAAAATCTATGTGTTTCTATAGTTTCTTAGTTTTAATATTATATAGTACGAATTCACAAAATATTAGAAAAATATGTGATAAATGTAACATTCAATTATGAGTAACCTGAGTAATAATAATCGTAACTCAAAATTATGATACATATTATATTGGTTTATAAAATCGGATTATAAATAATCAACGGTTACAACTATATCGTATAGATTTATTAAATTGTAGTATAGCAAAGAAATCGTTAGCACGATAAGGAGGATATTAGAGAGGAATAAAAAATGGCCCTAGTCTTAGTGTAACGTATGGAACGCCTAGCTCCTAACTATGATAACTTGACCCCCTTGATGTTATCCCAGGATTGTTTAAAAATACCTCAGAAGAATTTATTTTCCACCAAATAAATTTTACATATTAAAAAAGTCTGGGATGAGTATTTTGGTTATACACAGAGAAAAAACTAAGTGTTTTTTCATACAAGCAGCTCACTAATACTATGAATTATTTTGTATTGAAAACATAGGATAACCCTAAAAACATAAAAGGAACAATAAAGTAGTGTAAAGAAAATATTTGCGAAATATACATATCGCAAATTTATTTTATTCAATTAATATATCCAGGTTTAGTATTTAGTAGAAAGGTAATGAACTAATAAATAATAAAACTAAGAGAAGTAAAAAAAGGGATATAATATACTATGTCCAGTATCCATCATTATCGATTACTTCACGTAATCAAGTTGGCAGCGAAGCTACTAGTTGTTGGCAAAAATTCGGGTTACCTCTTAGCTCTTCCCATTTTTGAGAAACATAGTTTCACGTGATCTATGAATTGTGGAATTATCCTGTATAAAGTTAAATGGGAATTCCTGCGGATAAACAGTAGTGACTGATGGTATCATAATTTTATTTAGAATTTCCAAATATTCCCGACTGTTAATGTGTTGTGAAATTTCACATAATTCACTGACGCTACTTGCACTTATTCATCCCCACACTCCACGGGATACTTGGCCACTTATTCTTGTCCTTTAAACTTTTTCGTCCGTAACATTCGTTCGGAAATAACTTTTTCCCAGTCCGTGTTTAAATTATCTTCTGTAAAAGCTCGATGTGCGTTGGTTAAAATTTGTTTTTGATCTGGAATTCAATGCTGAATTCCAGCGCCTTTTAACGTTCGTGAAATAGTTACTGCAGAGACGTCGTATGCTGGCGCAGTTTCAACTGCGGTCATAACTGGATTCAGGGTAAACTCCTCCACAATATTTTCTCGTTGAACTTCATTTAATAATTTTGGTCTACCGTTCTGAGGCAATCGATCAATGGTTCTTACTTCTGAAAACCTCTTTATCCATTTCATTACAGTAGGTTTCTAACGAAAAAAATTTATAATTTACCATTTTTCGAGACAAATTTATGCAACTTACTGAAAAGCTAAGCTTTCGTGAAATGTATCCGATGGATTTATTTTCTTTATGTAGGGTAATTATAGCCCATTTTTGTGCAACATTTAGTTGCTTGTGAATTGAATCACGTTCCATTCTGTACAGTTAAATTGCAAAACAAAATAAAACCGAGTAAATGACTAAATCTTGTTTTCTGTATGCATTGTTGCGAATGTCAGATATATCAGAATTATATTTACAAAGGTTTATATAAAAAAGGCGATTGTTGCTGCCATCAAAATCGTGAAAAGTAATTATAGTTTTATGTTTTAGTGTACAACCAATTTTTGAAGGCGATAGTACCAACTGTATTTTTGTTGACGAAAAAGTCTGGGATAATATAAATGTAAAAAAATCCTGGGATCAACCAACTGTATAAATCATATATGTATTTTTAAAAAGTCGGAGATGGATTATTTACGCTTGGGTTGTCAGAGGATATTTTGTAAAAGTCCTGAGATAACTTCTAGGGGGCACTTCTTGGCTATTTAATTCTTCTTTCCTACCTACTCGAACATTTACAATTTTGAATAAACTTTTTTCGGTGACCTCTAATTTAATGAATCATTTTTAAAGACTAGTTACCATTTTCAAAACATTTATATGTAAGAAAAATGTAACTATCGTTGATCGTATAATCAATATTAAGTGTGTTGCTTATGCCGCGGTTCCAACAAACGCACCGACTAACAAAACTATAAGAAAAGTAAAATTGACAAAAGTTAAAATACACAAATTAAAAATAAACATTCTATGAACCGTCTAGCAAACCGAAATCCTTGAAGAATCTTTCACACCACAAAACTTTATCTCATATAAAATGATATGTTAATTGTTTGTATGTATTAGTACTTTAGCTAATGTGACTTAAGCTCTATACATAAATCCAACATAAATTTGAACATTATATATATTAGTATGTACATTATATACATACTCGTATATCTCTGAAATTATCATTACCGATTTTTTTTTTTGTCATAATATGCCGTCATCATATTTTTTAAAGTATATTTTGTGGTGTATGTTTCTTGTTTATTTTTCTTTATTGAGTCGAATTAGAATTTTTTAAATTTTGTGTTTTTTGTTTCATTTAATTAAAAAAAAAATTTTGCTAAATCTGTTTATTTATTCAATTGTCTAAAACTGGAGAATTGGATAATAAAATATTGTTATACGCTTGCATATATAATATTTGTAAGTACATATAACATGTGTATCCAAAAGTTAATCCAGTTTAATTCCAAATAGATTAAATTTTAACTTTATATGCGTGTTTGTAGTAAATCGAAGTAAATAAAACACAAGTGACTTAAACTCAAAAAAAATATTTAAATTCACGTGGAACGCTAAAGCTTTCAGCAATAATTGAACTGAGTGAAAGGAGCGTATTGATTGTGTAAAATGTATTATGTGTAATAAAACATTGAATATTGAATTTGTGTATTGATGCGACTACATTCACATTCATGCTGATGAGGATTCCTCTATATCTTGGTATATTGCTTCTTCATGGCTATCTATATATACATATGTATGTATAAAAATGAAATGTACCTATGTGTGCTAAATATTTTTTTAAATTATTTGTTGCCTACAGGAAGGATAAACTGCAACCAACTTAATTCTATTGGTCAACCATACGAACCGCGAGAAACCAGTCTATTAGTTCTTCTCACACGTCAGTTAAAATAAATATATATATGTATTATTTTTATACATAAGTCATTGAAAGCATTTCATTCAAAGGGAAACAAATAAAAGTGTATTCGCCTTAGTGTTTAAATGCTTAGGTTATATAGAGTATATTTGGCCTAAAATTTTATTTACCGTGAAAATATGTTTAAATGATTATTAATTCCGTGGCTGGGCATATAATAATTTGTATCCAAACCACAGACGTTCCAAAGATATTCAGTGCCGTCCGAAAAAGCCGGTGCAACTCAAATTTGTCTGTATGCGAACGTTTCAGAATTCAATTGGACGTAACAAAGGCTCTCCATTCACCAAACACCAGTTATACACCAGTTAGATTGATATATTTCTCGATTTAGGGCACACATTTTAGAGCACAGAATGTTTCCGAAAAACACCAAAATTTAACGCTCATAGATGCAGTATAAGATAGCAGAAAATTTTCAGCAGAAAAAATGTATTTTTTCTACTCACCACCAAAAGCAGCACTATAGATAAAGAGAATTTTTTCTGCTGTAATTTTATTAACTAGCAGAAAAATTATAAATTTGTGCGTTATTTTAGAAGAATTTTTGTAACAACTAATTAAACGTTAGCAGAAAATTTGTAAACTTTTAATAAATTATTTGTACCAAACAAAATATTTTATATTTTGAACTACATGCCAAATATTTTATTAATAATTTCTCATAAAAAAACCAATATGTAACCAATATGTCGTGCTGTTTTTCTGGTAGCTGAGATCATTACACATCTGCAAGGGCAGTTTAAGAAAAATCGTTCGAGTCAGAAGAGCTCCAGAATTTTTTGAAATCTCGGCCATATGAAATTTTTCAGTTTTTTGACCATAATGTATGGAAATACCCCCCTGTAACCAGTGTGCCATGCTGTTTTTCTGGTAGCTGGGATCAAAACACATCTACAGCAGTTTAAGAAAAATCGTTCGAGTCAGAAGAGTTCCAGAATTTTTTGAAATCTCGGCCATATGAAATTTTTCAGTTTTTTGACCATAATGTATAGAAATACCCCCCTGTAACCAGTGTGCCATGCTATTTTCCTGGTAGCTGGGATCAAAACACATCTACAGGAGCAGTTTAAGAAAAATCGTTCGAGTCAGAAGAGCTCCAGAATTTTTTGAAATCTCGGCCATATGAAATTTTTCAGTTTTTTGACCATAATGTATGGAAATACCCCCCTGTAACCAGTGTGCCATGCTATTTTTCTGGTAGCTGGGATCAAAACACATCTACAGGAGCAGTTTAAGAAAAATCGTTCGAGTCAGAAGAGCTCCAGAATTTTTTGAAATCTCGGCCATATGAAATTTTTCAGTTTTTTGACCATAATGTATGGAAATACCCCACTGTAACCAGTGTGCCATGCTGTTTTTCTGGTAGCTGGGATCAAAACACACCTACAGGAGCAGTTTAAGAAAAATCGTTCGAGTCAGAAGAGCTCCAGAATTTATTGAAATCTCGGCCATATGAAATTTTTCAGTTTTTTGACCATAATGTATGGAAATACCCCCCTGTAACCAGTGTGCCATGCTGTTTTTCTGGTAGCTGGGATCAAAACACATCTACAGGAGCAGTTTAAGAAAAATCGTTCGAGTCAGAAGAGTTCCAGAATTTTTTGAAATCTCGGCCATATGAAATTTTTCAGTTTTTTGACCATAATGTATGGAAATACCCCCCTGTAACCAGTGTGCCATGCTATTTTTCTGGTAGCTGGGATCATTACACATCTACAGGAGCAGTTTAAGAAAAATCGTTCGAGTCAGAAGAGTTCCAGAATTTTTTGAAATCTCGGCCATATGAAATTTTTCAGTTTTTTGACCATAATGTATGGAAATACCCCCCTGTAACCAGTGTGCCATGCTGTTTTTCTGGTAGCTGGGATCAAAACACATCTACAGGAGCAGTTTAAGAAAAATCGTTCGAGTCAGAAGAGCTCCAGAATTTTTTGAAATCTCGGCCATATGAAATTTTTCAGTTTTTTGACCATAATGTATGGAAATACCCCCCTGTAACCAGTGTGCCATGCTGTTTTTCTGGTAGCTGGGATCAAAACACATCTACAGGAGCAGTTTAAGAAAAATCGTTCGAGTCAGAAGAGCTCCAGAATATTTTGAAATCTCGGCCATATGAAATTTTTCAGTTTTTTGACCATAATGTATGGAAATACCCCCCTGTAACCAGTGTGCCATGTTGTTTTTCTGGTAGCTGGGATCGAAACACTTCTACAGGAGCAGTTTAAGAAAAATCGTTCGAGTCAGAAGAGCTCCAGAATTTTTTGAAATCTCGGCCATATGAAATTTTTCAGTTTTTTGACCATAATGTATGGAAATACCCCCCTGTAACCAGTGTGCCATGCTGTTTTTCTGGTAGCTGGGATCAAAACACATCTACAGGAGCAGTTTAAGAAAAATCGTTCGAGTCAGAAGAGCTCCAGAATTTTTTGAAATCTCGGCCATATGAAATTTTTCAGTTTTTTGACCATAATGTATGGAAATACCCCCCTGTAACCAGTGTGCCATGCTATTTTTATGGTAGCTGGGATCAAAACACATCTACAGGAGCAGTTTAAGAAAAATCGTTCGAGTCAGAAGAGCTCCAGAATTTTTTGAAATCTCGGCCATATGAAATTTTTCAGTTTTTTGACCATAATGTATGGAAATACCCCCCTGTAACCAGTGTGCCATGCTGTTTTTCTGGTAGCTGGGATCAAAACACACCTACAGGAGCAGTTTAAGAAAAATCGTTCGAGTCAGAAGAGATCCAGAAATTATTGAAATCTCGGCCATATGAAATTTTTCAGTTTTTTGACCATAATGTATGGAAATACCCCCCTGTAACCAGTGTGCCATGCTGTTTTTCTGGTAGCTGGGATCAAAACACATCTACAGGAGCAGTTTAAGAAAAATCGTTCGAGTCAGAAGAGTTCCAGAATTTTTTGAAATCTCGGCCATATGAAATTTTTCAGTTTTTTGACCATAATGTATGGAAATACCCCCCTGTAACCAGTGTGCCATGCTATTTTTCTGGTAGCTGGGATCAAAACACATCTACAGGAGCAGTTTAAGAAAAATCGTTCGAGTCAGAAGAGTTCCAGAATTTTTTGAAATCTCGGCCATATGAAATTTTTCAGTTTTTTGACCATAATGTATGGAAATACCCCCCTGTAACCAGTGTGCCATGCTGTTTTTCTGGTAGCTGGGATCAAAACACATCTACAGGAGCAGTTTAAGAAAAATCGTTCGAGTCAGAAGAGCTCCAGAATTTTTTGAAATCTCGGCCATATGAAATTTTTCAGTTTTTTGACCATAATGTATGGAAATACCCCCCTGTAACCAGTGTGCCATGTTGTTTTTCTGGTAGCTGGGATCAAAACACATCTACAGGAGCAGTTTAAGAAAAATCGTTTGAGTCAGAAGAGCTCCAGAATTTTTTGAAATCTCGGCCATATGAAATTTTTCAGTTTTTTGACCATAATGTATGGAAATACCCCACTGTAACCAGTGTGCCATGCTGTTTTTCTGGTAGCTGGGATCAAAACACATCTACAGGAGCAGTTTAAGAAAAATCGTTCGAGTCAGAAGAGCTCCAGAATTTTTTGAAATCTCGGCCATATGAAATTTTTCAGTTTTTTGACCATAATGTATGGAAATACCCCCCTGTAACCAGTGTGCCATGCTATTTTTCTGGTAGCTGGGATCAAAACACATCTACAGGAGCAGTTTAAGAAAAATCGTTCGAGTCAGAAGAGCTCCAGAATTTTTTGAAATCTCGGCCATATGAAATTTTTCAGTTTTTTGACCATAATGTATGGAAATACCCAACTGTAACCAGTGTGCCATGCTGTTTTTCTGGTAGCTGGGATCAAAACACATCTACAGGAGCAGTTTAAGAAAAATCGTTCGAGTCAGAAGAGCTCCAGAATTTTTTGAAATCTCGGCCATATGAAATTTTTCAGTTTTTTGACCGTAATGTATGGAAATACCCCCCTGTAACCAGTGTGCCATGCTGTTTTTCTGGTAGCTGGGATCAAAACACATCTACAGGAGCAGTTTAAGAAAAATCATTCGAGTCAGAAGAGCTCCAGAATTTTTTGAAATCTCGGCCATATGAAATTTTTCAGTTTTTTGACCATAATGTATGGAAATACCCCCCTGTAACCAGTGTGCCATGCTGTTTTTCTGGTAGCTGGGATCAAAACACATCTACAGGAGCAGTTTAAGAAAAATCGTTCGAGTCAGAAGAGCTCCAGAATATTTTGAAATCTCGGCCATATGAAATTTTTCAGTTTTTTGACCATAATGTATGGAAATACCCCCCTGTAACCAGTGTGCCATGTTGTTTTTCTGGTAGCTGGGATCAAAACACATCTACAGGAGCAGTTTAAGAAAAATCGTTCGAGTCAGAAGAGCTCCAGAATTTTTTGAAATCTCGGCCATATGAAATTTTTCAGTTTTTTGACCATAATGTATGGAAATACCCCCCTGTAACCAGTGTGCCATGCTGTTTTTCTGGTAGCTGGGATCAAAACACATCTACAGGAGCAGTTTAAGAAAAATCATTCGAGTCAGAAGAGCTCCAGAATTTTTTGAAATCTCGGCCATATGAAATTTTTCAGTTTTTTGACCATAATGTATGGAAATACCCCTCTGTAACCAGTGTGCCATGCTATTTTTCTGGTAGCTGGGATCAAAACACATCTACAGGAGCAGTTTAAGAAAAATCGTTCGAGTCAGAAGAGCTCCAGAATTTTTTGAAATCTCGGCCATATGAAATTTTTCAGTTTTTTGACCATAATGTATGGAAATACCCCCCTGTAACCAGTGTGCCATGCTATTTTTCTGGTAGCTGGGATCAAAACACATCTACAGGAGCAGTTTAAGAAAAATCATTCGAGTCAGAAGAGCTCCAGAATTTTTTGAAATCTCGGCCATATGAAATTTTTCAGTTTTTTGACCATAATGTATGGAAATACCCCCCTGTAACCAGTGTGCCATGCTATTTTTCTGGTAGCTGGGATCAAAACACATCTACAGGAGCAGTTTAAGAAAAATCGTTCGAGTCAGAAGAGCTCCAGAATTTTTTGAAATCTCGGCCATATGAAATTTTTCAGTTTTTTGACCATAATGTATGGAAATACCCCCCTGTAACCAGTGTGCCATGCGGTTTTTCTGGTAGCTGGGATCATTACACATCTACAGGAGCAGTTTAAGAAAAATCGTTCGAGTCAGAAGAGCTCCAGAATTTTTTGAAATCTCGGCCATATGAAATTTTTCAGTTTTTTGACCATAATGTATGGAAATACCCCCCTGTAACCAGTGTGCCATGCTGTTTTTCTGGTAGCTGGGATCAAAACACATCTACAGGAGCAGTTTAAGAAAAATCGTTTGAGTCAGAAGAGCTCCAGAATTTTTTGAAATCTCGGCCATATGAAATTTTTCAGTTTTTTGACCATAATGTATGGAAATACCCTCCTGTAACCAGTGTGCCATGCTATTTTTCTGGTAGCTGGGATCAAAACACATCTGCAGGAGCAGTTTAATAAAAATCGTTCGAGTCAGAAGAGCTCCAGAATTTTTTGAAATCTCGGCCATATGAAATTTTTCAGTTTTTTGACCATAATGTATGGAAATACCCCCCTGTAACCAGTGTGCCATGCTGTTCTTCTGGTAGCTGGAATCAAAACACATCTACAGGAGCAGTTTAAGAAAAATCGTTCGAGTCAGAAGAGCTCCAGAATATTTTGAAATCTCGGCCATATGAAATTTTTCAGTTTTTTGACCATAATGTATGGAAATACCCCTCTGTAACCAGTGTGCCATGCTATTTTTCGGGTAGCTGGTATTCAAACACACACCTACAGGAGCCAAGAAAGTTATAAAAAACTACGCTTTGAAAGATCTAAGACTATAGTTGCTTGCTACATTCAGTTGTCGTTTGGCGAAGAACTTCACTAGCGAGCGTAATTTGAAATGAAATAATAATGCTCTTTCTTTGAAAAAGGACCAAGTAAGAATTTTGTACGATTCATGGTTGATTTAACGGGCATCTCCATCGAATGGGTTTATCTTAGGGTGTTATTTGTGAGGACTGTCTTGAGGAATATGATGGCTACTTGCACTTTGTGTGCAGGTGTGCAACTTTAAATATTCTTCGGCTTCAAGTTTTCAGCTGTAGATCTATTAATGTAGATCAGTTGTTCTCCATACCTCGGTTCAAACTTGTACAGTTTGCTAAGGCTGCAGTGCGCTTCTGCGAACTATGATAGATAGAATGCATACAACCAATTAAAAAATAGAAATAAAAACTATTAGAATGAAGGAGAACGTCGATATATTTAGTTAGGTGAAGCCAAAAATGTAGAAAAACTACTGCACATTCGAATATCGATTGGTAAATTATTAAAAATTATTGGCAAAACAATATTGAAAGTTGTTTCAAGACGGGTCCCACAGGTGTATCAAATCATTTAATTGCCGTTAAGATCGATACTCAAACCGTAGCGAATTTCGTTGCAAAAATGCTCGAACGATCAGATACTTGTGTCAGATATTTTTATAGCTTTATAGTTCCTTAAGAAATAGACACAAGTGAATGCGAAAGGAGTCCAGATAAAATTTCTGACAAACATCTACAAATGAAGTATATTGATAACAAATCAATTTTTATATATCAATGAATCTCTGTTTTTACAAGTTCGAGTTCATTGGGTTTAATCTCTTAGTGTTTTCACGTAAGGTTTAACTCTCTATTCAGAGTTCTTTTCAACTTTCCCTCTCGGTACTTCTTCGCTATCAGTCTCATGGTTATATTAAGTCGTAGATGGAGTTTACCACCAACTTGGTGCTTAACACAACTCTCTAGAGATACCTTCTTATACAAGTTTATATTTACTACGGGTCTGACACCCTCTGTGGGTAAATGGCCCCATTTAAGATGGACTTGAATCTATAATCAAAATGCATAAGATGACAGGCATTCCTTTACTTTGAATTTCCATTCTACCAATAATCAGTAAAAGGATTTAATGCTGAGGTATTCCCATTCCGCTTGCCGCTACTAGGAATCTTAGTGAATCTATTTTTCTCTTTGAAAAGTTCGCAAAGGTGCCATATTTATTTATATTGCGGAAATTCCAAGGGTCACAAACAGGGTCCTTAACTTAATCACAAAGAGAAAATAACCATCCTTTTAACGACTTTCCCTGAAGAATTTATTTTCCACCAAATAAATTTTACATATTAAAAAAGTCTGGGATGGGTATTATGGTACCAACTGTACATTTTTGTGATAACGAAAAAGTCTGGGATGTATAAATGTAAAAACATTCTGGGCTGAACCCACTGTACAAATTAAATAATTTTAAATAGTCTGTGATGGATTATTTACGCACATGTTGTCAGAGGAATTTTTACAAAATCCCGATGAAATCCTGTGATTTCTTCAAGGGGGTCCCATAACGCAAAGTAGATGGTACATATCGAGCTCTGTACAATTTCGAGATCAGTGACCTGATGAAGATCCCCGATATTGTACATGAAATAATCTCTTCTCATGAAAGAAGAGCCACAATGTAGAGAACGACTTGGTTTCTTCAGATTGTCTAAGACAATATGAAGACCAAGCTTAGGATCGAAACCGTTGGAGCCAAATTGTTGACACAGTAAGGAGCCAGTAATGGCAACAAACTATTATTATTAATATTGATAAAATAAATATGTACATACATATATGTACTCGTATATGTATGTATTTTGATAAATTTATATGTGCATTTCACTCAGTAACCTAATTTTCCATTTAAAACAATTTAAATACCTTTATGCTGCATAGGAAGAGATCATCATATTATTCGTCTTTTTAATACTTCACGTGAAAGCAAATGAAAAAATTAATCATTCTTGCGCATCCCTACAAATATGAAATTGAATGTTCTATTACTACATAGAACACAAAACTTTTAATAGCAAACCAAATTTTGTCTCCTCATTTCAATTACAGTTTTATTATCATGATCATTAAAAGAAAAAATAGTATACATATGTACAAAATAAATGGTCGCAATGTTTCTTATTCGCTTAAAGGGCATATTCGAAATTATTTTTTAATTATATTATCGGATATAGAAAGATAAACGAAAATATGTATAAGAAAAATAACTATATAAAATTTCATATGGCCGAGATTTCAAAAAATTCTGGAGCTCTTCTGACTCAAACGATTTTTCTTAAACTGCTCCTGTAGATGTGTTTTGATCCCAGCTACCAGAAAAACAACATGGCACACTGGTTACAGGGGGGTATTTCCATACATTATGGTCAAAAAACTGAAAAATTTCATATGGCCGAGATTTCAAAAAATTCTGGAGCTCTTCTGACTCGAACGATTTTTCTTAAACTGCTCCTGTAGATGTGTTTTGATCCCAGCTACCAGAAAAACAGCATGGCACACTGGTTACAGGGGGGTATTTCCATACATTATGGTCAAAAAACTGAAAAATTTCATATGGCCGATATTTCAAAAAATTCTGGAGCTCTTCTGACTCGAACGATTTTTATTAAACTGCTCCTGCAGATGTGTTTTGATCCCAGCTACCAGAAAAATAGCATGGCACACTGGTTACAGGGGGGTATTTCCATACATTATGGTCAAAAAACTGAAAAATTTCATATGGCCGAGATTTCAAAAAATTCTGGAGCTCTTCTGACTCGAACGATTTTTCTTAAACTGCTCCTGTAGATGTGTTTTGATCCCAGCTACCAGAAAAACAGCATGGCACACTGGTTACAGGGGGGTATTTCCATACATTATGGTCAAAAAACTGAAAAATTTCATATGGCCGAGATTTCAAAAAATTCTGGAGCTCTTCTGACTCGAACGATTTTTCTTAAACTGCTCCTGTAGATGTGTAATGATCCCAGCTACCAGAAAAACCGCATGGCACACTGGTTACAGGGGGGTATTTCCATACATTATGGTCAAAAAACTGAAAAATTTCATATGGCCGAGATTTCAAAAAATTCTGGAGCTCTTCTGACTCGAACGATTTTTCTTAAACTGCTCCTGTAGATGTGTTTTGATCCCAGCTACCAGAAAAATAGCATGGCACACTGGTTACAGGGGGGTATTTCCATACATTATGGTCAAAAAACTGGAAAATTTCATATGGCCGAGATTTCAAAAAATTCTGGAGCTCTTCTGACTCGAATGATTTTTCTTAAACTGCTCCTGTAGATGTGTTTTGATCCCAGCTACCAGAAAAACAGCATGGCACACTGGTTACAGTGGGGTATTTCCATACATTATGGTCAAAAAACTGAAAAATTTCATATGGCCGAGATTTCAAAAAATTTTGGAGCTCTTCTGACTCGAACGATTTTTCTTAAACTGCTCCTGTAGATGTGTTTTGATCCCAGCTACCAGAAAAACAGCATGGCACACTGGTTACAGGGGGGTATTTCCATACATTATGGTCAAAAAACTGAAAAAATTCATATGGCCGAGATTTCAAAAAATTCTGGAGCTCTTCTGACTCGAACGATTTTTCTTAAACTGCTCCTGTAGATGTGTAATGATCCCAGCTACCAGAAAAACCGCATGGCACACTGGTTACAGGGGGGTATTTCCATACATTATGGTCAAAAAACTGAAAAATTTCATATGGCCGAGATTTCAAAAAATTCTGGAGCTCTTCTGACTCGAACGATTTTTCTTAAACTGCTCCTGTAGATGTGTTTTGATCCCAGCTACCAGAAAAACAGCATGGCACACTGGTTACAGTGGGGTATTTCCATACATTATGGTCAAAAAACTGAAAAATTTCATATGGCCGAGATTTCAAAAAATTCTGGAGCTCTTCTGACTCGAACGATTTTTCTTAAACTGCTCCTGTAGATGTGTTTTGATCCCAGCTACCAGAAAAACAGCATGGCACACTGGTTACAGGGGGGTATTTCCATACATTATGGTCAAAAAACTGAAAAATTTCATATGGCCGAGATTTCAAAAAATTCTGGAGCTCTTCTGACTCGAACGATTTTTCTTAAACTGCTCCTGTAGATGTGTAATGATCCCAGCTACCAGAAAAACCGCATGGCACACTGGTTACAGGGGGGTATTTCCATACATTATGGTCAAAAAACTGAAAAATTTCATATGGCCGAGATTTCAAAAAATTCTGGAGCTCTTCTGACTCGAACGATTTTTCTTAAACTGCTCCTGTAGATGTGTTTTGATCCCAGCTACCAGAAAAATAGCATGGCACACTGGTTACAGGGGGGTATTTCCATACATTATGGTCAAAAAACTGAAAAATTTCATATGGCCGAGATTTCAAAAAATTCTGGAGCTCTTCTGACTCGAATGATTTTTCTTAAACTGCTCCTGTAGATGTGTTTTGATCCCAGCTACCAGAAAAACAGCATGGCACACTGGTTACAGTGGGGTATTTCCATACATTATGGTCAAAAAACTGAAAAATTTCATATGGCCGAGATTTCAAAAAATTCTGGAGCTCTTCTGACTCGAACGATTTTTCTTAAACTGCTCCTGTAGATGTGTTTTGATCCCAGCTACCAGAAAAACAGCATGGCACACTGGTTACAGTGGGGTATTTCCATACATTATGGTCAAAAAACTGAAAAATTTCATATGGCCGAGATTTCAAAAAATTCTGGAGCTCTTCTGACTCGAACGATTTTTCTTAAACTGCTGCTGTAGATGTGTAATGATCCCAGCTACCAGAAAAACCGCATGGCACACTGGTTACAGGGGGGTATTTCCATACATTATGGTCAAAAAACTGAAAAATTTCATATGGCCGAGATTTCAAAAAATTCTGGAGCTCTTCTGACTCGAACGATTTTTCTTAAACTGCTCCTGCAGATGTGTTTTGATCCCAGCTACCAGAAAAATAGCATGGCACACTGGTTACAGGGGGGTATTTCCATACATTATGGTCAAAAAACTGAAAAATTTCATATGGCCGAGATTTCAAAAAATTCTGGAGCTCTTCTGACTCGAATGATTTTTCTTAAACTGCTCCTGTAGATGTGTTTTGATCCCAGCTACCAGAAAAACAGCATGGCACACTGGTTACAGGGGGGTATTTCCATACATTATGGTCAAAAATGTGAAAAATTTCATATGGCCTCCTGTAGATGTGTTTTGATCCCAGCTACCAGAAAAACAGCATGGCACACTGGTTACAGTGGGGTATTTCCATACATTATGGTCAAAAAACTGAAAAATTTCATATGGCCGAGATTTCAAAAAATTCTGGAGCTCTTCTGACTCGAACGATTTTTCTTAAACTGCTCCTGTAGATGTGTTTTGATCCCAGCTACCAGAAAAACAGCATGGCACACTGGTTACAGGGGGGTATTTCCATACATTATGGTCAAAAAACTGAAAAATTTCATATGGCCGAGATTTCAAAAAATTCTGGAGCTCTTCTGACTCGAACGATTTTTCTTAAACTGCTCCTGTAGATGTGTAATGATCCCAGCTACCAGAAAAACCGCATGGCACACTGGTTACAGGGGGGTATTTCCATACATTATGGTCAAAAAACTGAAAAATTTCATATGGCCGAGATTTCAAAAAATTCTGGAGCTCTTCTGACTCGAACGATTTTTCTTAAACTGCTCCTGTAGATGTGTTTTGATCCCAGCTACCAGAAAAATAGCATGGCACACTGGTTACAGGGGGGTATTTCCATACATTATGGTCAAAAAACTGAAAAATTTCATATGGCCGAGATTTCAAAAAATTCTGGAGCTCTTCTGACTCGAATGATTTTTCTTAAACTGCTCCTGTAGATGTGTTTTGATCCCAGCTACCAGAAAAACAGCATGGCACACTGGTTACAGTGGGGTATTTCCATACATTATGGTCAAAAAACTGAAAAATTTCATATGGCCGAGATTTCAAAAAATTCTGGAGCTCTTCTGACTCGAACAATTTTTCTTAAACTGCTCCTGTAGATGTGTTTTGATCCCAGCTACCAGAAAAACAGCATGGCACACTGGTTACAGGGGGGTATTTCCATACATTATGGTCAAAAAACTGAAAAATTTCATATGGCCGAGATTTCAAAAAATTCTGGAGCTCTTCTGACTCGAACGATTTTTCTTAAACTGCTCCTGTAGATGTGTAATGATCCCAGCTACCAGAAAAACCGCATGGCACACTGGTTACAGGGGGGTATTTCCATACATTATGGTCAAAAAACTGAAAAATTTCATATGGCCGAGATTTCAAAAAATTCTGGAGCTCTTCTGACTCGAACGATTTTTCTTAAACTGCTCCTGTAGATGTGTTTTGATCCCAGCTACCAGAAAAATAGCATGGCACACTGGTTACAGGGGGGTATTTCCATACATTATGGTCAAAAAACTGAAAAATTTCATATGGCCGAGATTTCAAAAAATTCTGGAGCTCTTCTGACTCGAATGATTTTTCTTAAACTGCTCCTGTAGATGTGTTTTGATCCCAGCTACCAGAAAAACAGCATGGCACACTGGTTACAGGGGGGTATTTCCATACATTATGGTCAAAAATGTGAAAAATTTCATATGGCCGAGATTTCAAAAAATTCTGGAGCTCTTCTGACTCGAACGATTTTTCTTAAACTGCTCCTGTAGATGTGTTTTGATCCCAGCTACCAGAAAAATAGCATGGCACACTGGTTACAGTGGGGTATTTCCATACATTATGGTCAAAAAACTGAAAAATTTCATATGGCCGAGATTTCAAAAAATTCTGGAGCTCTTCTGACTCGAACGATTTTTCTTAAACTGCTCCTGTAGATGTGTAATGATCCCAGCTACCAGAAAAACCGCATGGCACACTGGTTACAGGGGGGTATTTCCATACATTATGGTCAAAAAACTGAAAAATTTCATATGGCCGAGATTTCAAAAAATTCTGGAGCTCTTCTGACTCGGTCGATTTTTCTTAAACTGCTCCTGTAGATGTGTTTTGATCCCAGCTACCAGAAAAACAGCATGGCACACTGGTTACAGTGGGGTATTTCCATACATTATGGTCAAAAAACTGAAAAATTTCATATGGCCGAGATTTCAAAAAATTCTGGAGCTCTTCTGACTCGAACGATTTTTCTTAAACTGCCCTTGCAGATGTGTAATGATCTCAGCTACCAGAAAAACAGCACGACATATTGGTTACATATTGGTTTTTTTATGAGAAATTATTAATAAAATATTTGGCATGTAGTTCAAAATATAAAATATTTTGTTTGGTACAAATAATTTATTAAAAGTTTACAAATTTTCTGCTAACGTTTAAGTTGTTGTTACAAAAATTCTTCTAAAATAACGCACATATTTATAATTTTTCTGCTAGTTAATAAAATTACAGCAGAAAAAATTCTCTTTATCTATAGTGCTGCTCTTGGTGGTGAGTAGAAAAAATGCATTTTTTCTGCTGAAAATTTTCTGCTATCTTATACTGCATCGCTCATAGAACATTTGTCACCGAAAATAGCAGCGAATTCCACAGTCTCATATTCGTGATACGTGTGATGCGTTCTTCAGTAGAATCAGTGCCATCATCAAAGTCAAGTAAAATTTAAAATAGCCATTTATTTAGTATTTTTAAATTTTAATATAAATTTTTTTCTTTATGTACGAGCATGTTATTCTGTCTTACCTAAAATGTATCCTTTTGCTCAGATAGATGAAATAGATTATTGGAAATCGTTAAAAATACCAAACAGTATGCTGGCATTATTTCCAAATTCTTTTCTATTAAATACTAAATTAGAGCGTATATAGTTCTATTAAATCTATCAAATTAGCAATTGATATTTTATTAAACTTTCCAGTTGTTATATATATTAAGAATTATGTACATACATATATACATTCAGGTACATTATAGGTATACTGTATATGATAAATACATTTATAAAAAGATTTGTGGTTGGAGTTATATTAACATTAAAAACCAATATTTACAAAAAATAGAATGATTTATTTTCCAGCAACTGGTAAATGTATAATCGTCAATATTATGCCATTGTACTATAATAAAACGGTTTTCCCGATATAATTTATTTTCAAAAACTTTCAAAAACTCTTCTTTTCCATCAATTCCAACACATAAATTATTTAATCAATAAAAGTAAAACGTTATATCATCGCTATTTTTATATAATGTTGTTGAGACATAAAACCTTTCTGTGCATTTTATAGTGAAGAAATTAAAAGGGAACACTCCAGAAAATCCGTAATAAAAAGGGTTTTTGGCATCTTCACTGTAAATAATATTTTCATATTTTCTATTAAACTTTATTTTCCTTATCGAAAGGAATTCCATTTTGCTATATTTTGGGGCGCTTTAACAAAATTTTATGATGATACGTTTCTCTACTAATATTATATGAGCATGAATGGGATACGTTTCTTTTATGACAAGGAAATAAACATAAAAACTACCTTTAAAAGATATTTACTTACGAATTGATAGCATACGATTTGATAAGATTTAATTCAATTTGCGCGTATATAGAAAGGCCAGAACGAAAAAAAAATTAATATAAATATGCCCAAATATGTTTATTATGCTTTTTTTTACATTGAATATAGCTAAAAGAAAATTGATAATAGATAATAGAAAAAAAAACATAACAGTTACGTATAGATATCTGCAAAATACAAGTATGTACACAAATTTGATTGATCTAACTAGTTTGTGGATTAAAAGCGCGACAGTTGCCACGCCAGTTTGCGCGTTTATAATTTGTTTACCTTACTCTCAGTTCGAAGCAATGCGGTTAAGATAATTATCATTTCAGAAGTTGCAAAGAAGCAGACACCTTATCACAGCTATAACATTGTGAAAAATCAACATAGAATTGTGGATTTGGTTCCCAAATAAACGTTCTGTTCATCTATTCACTCTTCCAACCTCGTAAAGAATTTGTTGTGCAATATAAAAATCAATATTTTGGAATGTCATGCTTGTAATTCCAACCTGAATAGAGAACCTGTGAAGGATAATTGCACGAACAGCTGTATACGAGAACAATGCAGGCCATACTCGCTATTAATCGGCGTAAAGGCCAATTCTATTTTCACCGAAAAGTTTATTTTGATAATTCTACAATAATTACAATTTTTATTTTGTTATTTATTTTTAAATAAAAATTAATACATATTCACAATTAACAAAATTTCAATTATTCATGTGTAGTTTGTGTAACTAATTTATGTTAAACAAGAAAATCGGCATGAGGTTCATCATTGGTCATCGGTATAAGTTTGAAATCATTAAATACGTACATATGTATATCACTTTAAAAACTTATATAAGTATTTTAAAAATAAGTGCAAATTAAATGATATACATGTTTATAAAATGTAAGGCCCTAAATGTTTCAAAATAAAGTTGTACTGTGAGTAAAACAACAACATAATCTAGCTAGTGTAAGTAAACTATAGTTTCTGTAGATGGACTTGTGAGAATCTAATCTATCTCACATCAATTCTATAAATATCTAAAATCTGTTAAAATTCTAAATAAATTGTATTTGAAATTAATTAATTACATATAATAAACATAAATGCCAAATCTTTAAAAATATACAGAAATTTACAAGTATAATATAGTGTTCTGATTAATTAAATATTAATTATTTACCACAAATGAAAATTATAACTCGTTTCTATCATAAAAATTATTCATATTATGCTCAATAACTATCAATTTTCTTTACAATCTAATTAATTATCTAAAGCATTCAACATTAATTTATCCCTAATTGATTTATTTATTTAAATCCATCTGTAGTTCGTCTACCATTATCAGATAAGTCTACCATTGTCAGTAACCCCATTTCAAGTTAATTAACCATTATGATTGTCATTAGTCTATTTTAGAAACATCATGCGTGTCATCGTACATATTATGTACAGTACATACGACATACCTAGACATTTTAAATTATAATCACCATTAAAAATAATAAAATGGTGTATAAAATTATAAGTTGCATTGATTGAACCAAATTTTACATTTTTTTTTCCTTCTGAAATTACAGTCCTACGTATAGGAAAAATTTAGAAATAAAATAAAATTTTATTATTGAACCGTATATCCTATTACAGAGAAATACTGAAAATCAGACAGAAATGAGCGCACACTAAAACTAAATATAACAGTGCCATATGGTAGGGATTATAAATCTATGCATAGGGTTGAGTAACTTTAATATATGTACATAATATGTACATAGAAATAGAATTAGTTTATTTATACGAAATGAAATTTTTGGTAACTGTTTGCGACAAACCGGAAATTGAATTTTTTTTTTTTTCTCATCGTCTAAGTGGATTTTACTAAAAGCAGAATAAAACTAGGGTCTGTATCTGCGTTATTGGAATACAATAAGGCGTGACGAAAATCTCTTTGCTTAGAAAAAATTTTTATTTTAAAAATATCTTCATATATTTTTCTGCTTTAAAATGTTTGGTTCATGAGTTTCCAAAACAATATGTGTTTGCGTTCACCATAAACCTTTAGATTTCCTCGATATAGAACTTGAGTATATAATCAATATAATATCTAACAACCTATACATATATACGTATACATATGAATATTCCACAAAGGACTGTATAATGTTTCAATTCACTTATATATGTACATACCCTAGCCGTAAGGTAGTACTTTTGTCGATTTCTCATAATACCTAACGTAAATTGAATGGAATATATTTTTCGATAATTTGATCCTCAAAGGGTGGTATGAATAAAACGAATCATTTGTTAATGCTACAATCAATTACTTCACTTCATTTGCTCCTATATGTATTATAGCAAAGTTTACAGCAAGTAGCATTTGCTTTAGTATATAGGAGCAACTATGAGCTAGCTCCGTTCCAGTTGGCCATATCATAGAACTTTTGCCAACAATCATTTTAGAATCCCGGTCAAGGTATGCTATTGCAATACTCGGTCAAGGTATGACCTAGTTCCGTCCCAGTTGGCCATTTGTTCGAGAACTTTATCCAACAAATATTTTAGAATCCCATTTTCATCCAACATATCGAGTTTCATTATAATCGGTTAAGAATTAGCCTAGTCCCATTCCGGTTGGCTATATTGCAGAACTATATTGCCAAAGATAATTTTAGAATGCCATTTCTGTCATATACTTTTTTTAAAATCAACTTTTTTACTCTATATGAAAATCTATTGTAAAAAAAAGTTCTTTTTCGATTTTCAAACCTTACGTAATTGAGTTGTATGAATAAAACGAGGTATTTGCTAATACATAAAGCAAAGAATTGCTTTGCAGTATTTGCTACGTATATGCAAATGCTTTGGGAGCAAATACCTTGACCGAGCACGATTAAACTCCATATGTTGGATAAAAATGGGAATCCAAAATTATCTTTGGATAAAGTTCTGAAATATAACCAACTGGAATGGAAGTAGACCGGTCCATGACCGATTACGATGAAACTCGATATGTTGGATGAAAATGGGATTCTAAAATGAATTTAGGGCGCAATTTCTGATTATGATCAACTGGAACGGAACAAATAACAGTGGTAATAAATCACATTTTACAAATTTGTTAAACTAAATTTATGTTCAAATATTTTACAAAGTTTAGATTTTTAATTATGAGGTTTTCATGACAAAATGTATACTTACCATCAACAAACAACCGAAAAAGGGATATTTCATCGAATCATGTGCCGTAATTATTATTCCAAAAATTATTTTTTGTTACCAATTAGAATATGATTTATTTTTATTTTTTTCAATTTTATTTAAATATTTTAAATAAACAATTATTACAATCTATAGTCACCTGGACTAATGAGCAATTTTATTCTAACTTAATTTACTATGTTGTATTAATCTATGGCTTCTACCCACCGGTGTTCCATAGTGTCTGATAAATTGAATTAAACCACATCGTTATTGTGGATTTTAGATCAGCATTACGCTGTTTATACTAGCAATTACACCAGCTCAAAAGGTTTAGTTCGTTTGAGCCTGCGTACAATATGTGTTGTTTCACAGCTTAGTTGCCTCAGTGTTAACATGTTGTACGAGATATGATTTATGGTGCAGGTTTTGTAGTAAATTTGTTTGTTTAATATTTCAAAATTTTAAGAATGACACAACAAAATATTATGTTTATGAAACTATTTCAGAAAAATTGAGTAGCTTTATCAAAATAAGTTAGCCCTCCCGTTAACTAACAATTTGACACATTCTGCGATTTCTTTATTCAATTTCAAAAGATAATTATGCTTCTCGGTAAAATTGCTTTGCATTATCGTAATTATTTCAAAACAGCAGAGATGAAAAACCCAACATTAAAAATGCACCTCTTTGTTACTAAATTATAATATTCAAGTGGTAAATAATTATTACGAAGCACGCTAGAAAACGGGTACTAAGTCCTAACCAATAAATACATCATAGATCTAAAGTGTCACAAAACAGCTTTTGCTATATATTAATTGGTAAAATAAGCCAACAGCCTCGAAATTTATACATATTTAAAAAAAAAAAAGGATTTTTTTATACATATTTTTTTTTCCCAAATAATACTTTCATGATTATTAATCAATTAAGTAAAGGCAAATTCCACTTACCTGTAAAGTAAGTTATTGTTTCCAATACCTCCAAATTATGTATATTTAGAAGATGTTTTCAAGTGAAAGCAAATCCGTTATTTTATTACGAAGGACAAATTTTGTTATTTTAAGTGAAAATTCTTCTAAGTTAATTGATTTATTCCTATTCGGTCGACAAACAGACAAAATTCGTTCCACATATTCCAGAGCTTTAACCAAAAACACTTTTATGTCGAATTTCATCATAATCGGTTGAAAATTAGACTAATTCCGTTGCAGTTCGTTATATTTCAGAACTTCACCCAAAATAACTTTCAAAATCGGTCAGGGAATGGCCTAGTTTTGTTCCGATTGGTGATATTCCAGAACTTCAACTAATAATCATTTGAGAATCCCATTTCCATCCATCATATCAAGTTTGAAAACAGCTATGTCAGTTAAATGACTAAAATTTAAAATTTTAAAAATGTATATGTAATTAACAATATAAGTAAGAGACCAAAATAACGGTTTATTTTAAAAGCTTACTAATAAAATATTCATGATTAGCTTTTCTGGAATAATAACGGTTGTAGTAGCAAAAGAAAATGTTTACTGAATAAATGTTTTACCAAATAAATTTTAAATAAAATAATTTCGTAAAATGAAATTTAGCAGTTGTTCTATAAGATACACCAATTACAAACTAACAAAATTAACTTTACTTTATTAGTTGACACTTGCATATTTTTTAAAACTAGAACACAAATATATTTGGAATAACTATGTATTAAACTTAAGTTTAACTACGAACAGATTAGAAATTAAAAGAACACAATCACTAAACTCGTAGCCTTATCACTTTTACCAAATTTAACATAAACTAAATTTATTAATTTTTTGTCTGCTTGGGTAAATTTTGTTGAGTTTATTAGTTTTTCCAAAATACAAAGTTCAATAAATTGAGTTTACCTGTATGAGATCAAGATAAATGTGCTAGACGGTAATTGGGTTTATTGTCGTTTTTTTCTGCGCATCTACCAAAATCTAACATTAGTTGCGATCAAAAAATATAAAAACCGTGATGTTTCAAGGTTTATAGTTTTATTTGTTTTTTTTTTTGATATAAATTTCGTAAAAAATTATTAATAATCGTGCTCAAATCGTGTATACGTTTTAAAAAAAATTGTGTTATTTATCTAAAATAAATATTGTGCTGAAACTTTTATATTTCGATGAAGTGAATTTTTAAGTGAATGATTGATGTTTTTAAATTGGTTTCTAGTGTGTTTGTACTGAAAAAACTACTTTCCTCCAAACTTTATATTTCGGTGATATTTTAATGGACCAGTGAATTTTTAAGTACCAGTGTATATATAGATAACTTTAAAATTCAATCGAAAAACGGCATGCATAAACAACAAAAAAGTAACCACCGGAACCCGAAAAGTTTTCAGAATATTGCTTCTTCACTTCAAACAAATGTAACCTGAATTTCCTTATAATAAATTAAAATATTATTGAATCATATGCATAATATCATTGAATCATCCGTAAAAAAATCAACTGTTTATAAAGTCAACAAAAAGAAAATGGATACCGGCAAAAAAACACCGGGCTCCCGCTCAAGTATCCGGACACGAGATTTAGCGAGATCGTGCAGTCACTTAGAAAACCAGGAGCGTTGAAGGACCTAATCACGTGTATGAAAGAGTATCGGCTGAAACTCATTGCTCTTCAAGAAACTCGCTAGCTTAAAAGTGGGGACCATATGTCTCAGGGCTATACGTTGCTCTACAGTGGAGATGACCTCGGAAATCTTGGAGCTGGATTCCTTCTTGGGCCGCAGATAAATAACGTTGTTTTCGATTTTCAAGCAGTCAATAACCTGTCGATAATTTGTGTACATGCACCCACAGAAGTCAGCCAGCCTCAAGATAAAGACTCATTTTACAATGACTTGGACGATCTGATGGGATCTATTCTCGAACACGATGTTAGAATGGTAATTGGGGACTTTAAAGCTGGGGACTCTGTGTCAACATCGACGCATTACTTGACGCATGGACACTTCACTGACCTGCTTGATGTTCATTATGCGTCACAGACTGTATTTGTGCCACCTGTAATACAGACTGCGGAGATTTTCACTGAGGATCCATCCCATGAGGAATTCACTAAAGCCATGCAGAGGTTGAAACGAAACCGCTCACCTGGGGTGGACTGCATTAATTCGGACCTCTTGATATTTGGAGGGGATACTTTGTGGAACTGTCTTTTCGACCTTATTCGATTAGTATGGTGAACCGAACTTATGCCTGTTGAATGGAAAGTGGCCGCGATATGCCTCATCTTCAAGAAGGGAGACTGCTTGAAGTGTGAGAATTATCGCGATATAGCTCTCCTTTGCACAGCATCCAAGTTACTGTCATACATTATATTGGATAGAACCACTCCTCTAGCGGAGGGCTTATGGTTGGTGACTATCAAGGAGGATCTCGTCCGAATCGATCAGTCACTGATAAGGTCTTTTCGCTGTGGATGATTCTATCTAAATATCATGAGACATCCATCCCTGTACATCAGGTGTTCCTGGATTTCCGGCAGGCCTATCACTCGATCATTCGAGAGAGTTTGTGGTCTGCCCTGGTCTCGCTAGGAATGCCAATAAAATTGGTACGATTGTATAGCATGACAGTGACGCAGTCTCAATGCTGTCTTAAAGTTGAGAACAGGCTATCGACAATTTTTGCAGTTAACTCGGGTGTTCGGCAGGGAGATGCTCTGTCCCCGATACTCTTTAATCTCATGTTGGAGTACATCTTTCGTAAAACTAAAACACCTCAGCGATACATCTTATATCGCCAGGCCAATCAGGTGCTTGCATATGCAGATGACATATGCGTGATTGGACTGAATATAGCAACGAAGTGAAAGAAATACTTGATCCACTTCTAGAGTTTTCAGCTTCAGTTGGACTTCAGATCAATGAGTCCAAATCGAAGTACATGATGTCTGGTTTTAGGGATAATGGCACACCAGATTTTAGTAGTGGCCACCACACGTTTGAGGGAGTGGGGAGGTTAAAATATTTTGACTCTCTTATCACTCACGATAACAGTGTGGGTGAGGATATTAAAGTGCGGCTGGCAGCTGGCAGTCGTGCCTTCTATCCTATAAGGCCACTGCTAAAATCAAAACACTTATCAAGCCGTGAAGCTGAAGCTTTACAAAGCGTTGATCAGGCCCGTTGTTATGTTTGGATGTGAAAGTGAGATGAGTACGGATGAGTACGAGAGATGGCTCCTTACATTTGAGAGAAGAGTCTCACTGCGTGTGATTTACACTCCCACAACCGGAAATAGATGGTACATACCGAGCTCTGTACAATATCGAGATCAGAGATCTGATGAAGATCCCCGATATTGTACATGAAGTAAGATCTCAGCGAGATGCTGGCTCGGTCACGTTCTGCGTGCTGATCTGGAACGAATTGTGCAGCGATCTCTGAAAGGAGCGCCACCATATCGTAGGCGCAGAGTTCGTTGCAGGCGACGATGACTCCACGATGTAGAGAACGATTGGCTTCTTCTGTCTAGGATAGTATGAAAACCAAGCCCAGGAGCGAAACCGTTGGAGCCAGATTGTTGACGCAGTAAGGGGCCAGTAATGGCTTTTAAACACTGTTTTATTATTATTCATATAAAAATAATACGAAAAATTGAATTTTGATACAATTGTAAGACAATCTATAATATTACCAAAGAAGATAATACTATATATAAGGAATTATAATAATTTTCCAAAATCATATGTAAATAATTGTAAATTTTTAAAAATTCAACTAGAGTGTAATATCTGGAGATGGCTTTATTTGAAGTGTTTTTCCAATAGCTATGACTAGAAAATTAGTTTAGGATCCTGGGAAATTTAGATTTTAAAAATTCACATGTAAATTGAAAATTTATAAAAAATCGCGACTCTAGGGTCTTATGTCCGGAGACGGCTTGATTTGAAGTATATAAGTGTTTTTCCAATAGCTATGGCTAGAAAATTATTTTAGTCAAAGTCTCATGTGGGGATCCTGTGAAATTTGTGAGCAATTTAGTTTATTTAATTACGTTTGTACTATTCCGATCTCAGCATATTAGAATAAATTTGAACACTATCTCTTTTTCCTCATTTTGTTAGCTATCGAAAATAAAAAATGGTGATATCTTAACGAATGAATTTATACAAATAGAATTTAGCAGGCAGTGGTAATAATAGAAATTATGCTAAATTGATGCGAAATAGCGTATCATTTTGTTCTTGAAAATAGACACAAACGTCTATCGAATATCGAAAATGGTGATGTTATAACATCCCACCCCTTGGATACCTTTGAATTATATTGAAATTGAATTATAAATGTTTGGTCATTAAATTAACAAATTTTATTATACCATAATATTTTGGGACTAGTACTTTTATTGGTCAACAAATGAATACATGATACAACTGATACACACAATACATTTTTAATTTTGTTAAACAATGTTTCTTGCTCTTACAATGGTATATAAATAAACAATTTAAAATCATTTTTTTGCGTTGTTCAGAAAGAAACCTATGTAACTTCTTCCCCTTTAACAAGCCACAAATTATATACAAGTTTTTTTTGTACATTAACTTAACTAAATTTTCTAAAGAACTTTTAGAGTAAAGAAAGAGTATCACTAGATATTTAGTATTCCTTATATCAAGCATAATTGTATATGTCTCCAATAACAAAATAAAAACATAATCACAACCGCATTTTGGTATAAAATGTAAGAAATATATCTATACATAAATTAAACAATGGGAAATGCCATGTAAACTTTATAATAATAGCCGTGTTTTTTGGCGTATGATGTGATCCGGATCAGATCATATCTATACTTTCGTTTCAATTGTATAGCCGCGTTTCATGAAATCAACACAAAAATTGTACTATTTTTTGTTTTTGTATCAAAATTTTGAACCAAAATGCTACTAGGATCAATATAATAACCTAAAACCAAAAAATAATACAATTTTTGTGTTGATTTGATGAAACGCGGCTATACAAATGAAAGGAAAGTACAGATATGATCCGATCCGGATCAGATCATACGTCAAGAAATACGGCTAATAATAAAACTTTTTTATGTCATAAAGCATTTTCAAGTTTTATCATTTATTGTTATTCATAGTTGTATCATTACGAATATTTGAAGAATAAATAAAAATAACGCTTTTTTTTCTTTCAGCGCCGTTGGAAATTATTAACTTAGAGCAGGATGAAACACCAGATAATTCACAAAAAAATTTAGTATTTATTGGAGTGATGTCGGCACAAAATTTTTTAAAAGGCCGTGCCAGGGCTGTTTATAATACCTGGGGCAAAAGTGTTCCTGGGCGAATAGCATTTTTTAGTTCTGAGGGATCAATTGCTGAAAGTAAGTGTTTAAAATGAATTATTTCAATTGTCAAAATTTTTTTTAATTTCGTAGTTTCAAATATTTTGATTTTTTAGTTCAAATTCTTTTCCTCTAAATTTTCATTCGAAATATAAAATTGCTCATTTTCTCCATTTCTGAAACTCAAATCAAACACGTTTCAAAAATAGCATTTCTTTTTGTTAATGTTGCTATTGTTTAAGAGCATCATTGAATTAGAAATATGTTAACTGGATTTTTAAAGTTAAGATTGGTTAAGACCATATTTCATACAGACACGTTGCTAAATAAAGTCGAGGCATTCGAGATTTGCCGGAAAACTGGAGGGATTCTACTAAGTTAAGGGAAATCTTTATAATCGAAAAAACAGCGTAGCTCTGTTTCTTTTGATCAAATTCCGTAAACTTCATCCAAAAATCATATTATAATCTTTTGTTCGTAAACCTACCCTATTTCATCATAATCGGTCCAGTTTCACCATAATTGGCAAAAGAATAACATTGTTCCGTTCCCGTTGGCCATTTTCGAGAACTTTCTCCATAAATAGCTTTAGAATCTCATTTCCATCTAACATGTTTATTATCCAGTTTTGTACCATCTACTGTTTCATACCTCATCCTGATTATAAACATATGCCATTTTATATTACCGGTCATGGCCATTCAATATAAAATATATATAATATATCCTATAAAATCTAATACTCTCTTAAAATATACTGGATTCAATCCAATACACAAAATAATATTTTGATCCACAACAGAAACATCGCAAAAGATGTACACAAAATATGATATAGGGAAATTTAGGAAATTAATTGGATAAATAATAAATTAATGCTGGACAATTTTCCATTCATAAAATAGATAAATAAACATAGTATCGATCAAATGAGAATTGTTAAAAAATGTTGTATGTGTTTAAGGTTCCAGTTGCTGCTACTGCACACTTAGACTAGTGACGGCCTATAATAAAAAAATGTAGCAATACGAAAAAATTTGCTTTTCTAACGCCTTAAATGTCATTGAGATATTATGGGGGTTTCTTAAAATGCATTAGTTCTATTATGTATGTAGATAATAAAATCAGATTTAGAATATTAATGATTAATAGAAATAAAACGTCTTTTGGCACACAATACATATGCATTATACGAATATTTCCAATTAATTATTTTTACAATTTAATATTTTATTTTATTTTTCAGACATGCCAGTGATAGCATTAAAAGGTGTTGATGATCGATATCCACCACAAAAAAAATCATTTATGATGCTACACTACATGTACGAACATTATATTGATCGTTTTGAATGGTTTATGCGTGCTGATGATGATGTTTTTATGCGAACTGATAAATTAGAAAAATTTTTACGATCCATCGATAGTTCGAAACCACAATTTATTGGTGAGTTTATTTTTGAAAGATCTACTAAAACTAAAATCGATTTTATTTAGGTCAAGCTGGTAAAGGTAATAATGAAGAATTTGGTTTGCTATCCCTGGAATTCGATGAAAATTTTTGTATGGGTGGTCCAGGTGTTATATTAAGTAGAGAAACATTGCGAAGGGGTAATTTATTTATATTTTTATCAATTTCGTCTAATCAGTATTCTTAATTCTAAAATATTTGTTCTTTAATTAGTTGCTCCTCACATTCCAACATGTTTGAAAAATTTATACAGCACACATGAAGATGTTGAAATTGGGCGGTGTGTTCAGAAATTCGCGGGTATACCATGTACGTGGAATTATGAAATGCAAGCTATTCTTCATCATAATTCAAGTGGAAGTCGCGCATTTACAGGCAATTTAAAGAGTAGGGAAATTCATAGTGCAATTACGCTGCATCCAGTAAAGAAGGCTCCACTTATGTATCGACTGCATGCGTATATGTTGGTAAGTAATCTAATAACTATAAATATAATATGTGTTTTAGACTAACATTATGTATCACCAATAAAGGGCTTAAGGGCACAAGAGATTAGACAAGAAGCACTGTTTTTACACAGGGACATAGAACTTATGAAAGCATTATTACAAATTCCCAAGTCTGCTAAATTTTTAGCACCACAAGTTGCAATTTTTCCACATAGTGAAACTAGTTGTAATTATTTAGGTGACCCGGATATATTGGGTAAGTGTACATTTAATTATTTTTTCTAAGTATGGTTTTGGAGCAATGTCTTAATTATAACCATTCATAATGAAATCAATTTAACATAATTTCATGTAGTTTTTTTATTATGTTTCAACTTTTATAAATGAAGATTTTATTCGAGTTAAAATTTCTACCATTATGTATTTTAGTATTATATTTATACCCAAAAATGGGAAAATGAAACCAATTAAAAATTATAAAGCAACAAAGCACAATGCGTTATTGAGATATAACATTCGAAAATAGATACAACTTAACAGAAACATAACATAAGGTGGTCTAAACGTGTTAGATTTATCCTGTCCTGTTTTTAGCTTTCTGTATCTGCAGGATATCGTTAACACTTTAGCAGTTGTTTTTCAATGTATTGGAAGATTATAATATTCTGAGATTCTCTCTATATGTATTTTAATAATCCACATCGGTGGGTCGCTTCTGATATAATTTTAAGTAGCTGTTGTCTGAACCTTGGTCGGCAGATTCTTTAATTATAATTAAAAATATATAATTAATATATTAATTATTATTACATATTTTCCAAGAAAACTTAATAAAATAAATTATAATAAATTTGTCTTCGAGTCCTAGCCTACGTGAAAAATAGACTAGCCTATTTGCACGGAGAGATCACTCTAAGAAAAAAAGAAAATCTTTTGTTTTGTTGAGCTGAATTGTTCGATAGTAAACGTATGCTGCCTATAGAGTTAACCCGAGTATGTTTACCCATTTATCGAATTAAGACTTGTACAATATAGTTAAAGCACCTACATTACTTGTGTGCTCAAAATTAAAGTATCAAGAGAGGAAGTAATGGATGTACCGGTTTTCATGTGAACCATTCGTTTCCCGATTCTACCAAGCCAAGCCAAGCGAGTTGTTTGGAATTCTTAAGTTTTTGGATGATGCGTTCGCCGTAGTGCATCAAAAAGGTCAGACTATCACTCGAATACTATGTTTAGTTTAATGTAAATATTTCTTTGTTTTAGGTTCTAGAATCTAACGATTTCAGAGCTCATTGAAGAATAAGAATTTGTCTATACAAAGTATTTTTTGACTAAAAATTTAGTAGATGCATTTCAAACTTCGCGAAGCATAGAATCGTCATTCGTAATATTGAATATATTTGTTTGGTTAAAATGTTTGGTTTATAACTGGGAACCCAATAAGACTATTTATAATAAACATGATTTATTTACTACAAAATACAAACATAAATGATACTGTTACATGTTAAAACTTATTTATATCCGTAATACAGTTGGTTTTGTTTTATTTATTTTTATTTAATAAATAAGTTTTTAACAAATTAGAAAAAAATTTCAAATGAACGGAAATACAAAAATTAGTTCAAAATTATTCTTGAATCATATTAACTTTCAATTCTCTTGATATAGCCCTGAATCCTACTAACTTTTTTGGATTTCTAAAATTGTTAAAAAAATATTTATTCATTTTCTCGAAAACTCATTTAAAAAAATAGGCCCCTCTTTGTGGGCAGAGCAGACCTTCCATAAATTTTATTGGTAAAGTTCTAAAATGCCATACAAAATGTATTCAATCAAATCCTAAATATCTTAATCTTTGATTATGATTTTAAATTTTGGCAGTTTTTGAACTTTAAATATGGTTTTGTTCAATAAATTTTGCATGAAACATTTTACATATATGCGTTGTATTAAAATTTATTTCAGCTTTTATTGTCAAGTGCAACTAAAATTTAAGGTACCGAATTATTTGCAAACTTTTCACGTATTATATGTATGTATGTAATCGTATGTTAAAGTTTCACTATGACAAACGATTTTACTAGCAATTTAGCTACATGCTTGTGATTTATGACCGTGTACTGCCACTATTGGATGGATTGGCAGATTCGATTTAATCTTTGACATCAGTGTACATGCATTACAGGTGAGAATTTTACTAAACCTGGAAAATTTAATAAACAACCTAGCAAGAGCAATACTTCACAAATATGTACCTATAATGTGTATGTATAATTTTATATGCTTAAAGAAATAACGGATATCCTAAAAATTGTTTTTAATAATTTTCTTGGAAAAGCAAATTTATGAACATACATATGTAGAAAAATATACCCTGATTTACAATTCATTATTTTTTTTATATGGTCTCCCAACACATCGCACCGTAGTAGGTACGTACTGAATTGAAAACATGAAATGTTAGCAAAAATAATTTAAACTTAATCGATTTTCAATTTTCCATGATTTTCACATGTTTTCAAAACGATTTACCGAATTGAATTTCAATTATGTTTTCTTTCTGGTTTTCATCTCGTTTTATATATTTTGATTCTTGTGATAAAAATTATAATTTTGAAATACATATATTAAAATGTATGGAAATTCTAGTGTCATTCTACTATGTATTGAAATAAACTGAAACTGCCAAGAGACTCCAAGATTATATTATTCTAAGAAAAGAATTGAGAAAGTTGCAAAAGTATATATATGTACATATTTATGCATGACTCCTTCTTTAAATAAAACTTATAAATAGATTTGGATGGATAAAAATCCTAAATCGAGACCCAGTCGACATAATTATTATAACCATTGTGGAATAACAAAATAAGTGTCAAACAAATTAAATTTCTATATGATGAATGAATTATTGATTGAATTGCACATTTACAAAATGGTAAACATCTTCTGTATAACATTGGGCGCATACAGTTTGATAATGTCCAATTGAAATTGTTATGTATAAGCGCGGAAAAAGTTTAAATTAAAGGCACAAATCAAGCATATTCTATTTGAAAATAATAATAGAGATGTTTAACCTCAAAAAAATATTGAAATAGGCCTGTATTCCATGTACACGTCATAGAAGTAGATCGGCATATTTGAACAATAGAGGGATAATTAATGGAAATATTTTTGGGTTGTAGTATTTTTATGATGAAAATATGAACTATTGCAATATCAATTTGACAGCAGCCCGAAACAATGAAAATGTCGGAAAATACGATTAGAGCATGTAACTTTGCTTAACTATTGATTACTTGTGGTAAATATAGATTCAGGAATCTTATCTACTTTCTGTTAATACGATTTTTTAGAGTCGATGTAAACTTACAATTGAACATATTTTCATTCTATTCGGAATGCTGGATGATGGCTTATTATTTTGAATTACAACATGGAACAATATTAAATGTGAAATGTATTTGAATAGACCATTCAATGGTACAAATGGGCCACTCAAATGAAAATTTAATATATAGGTAATTCACATTTGGCTAATTATTATAATCGGAACTTATTTAAATATCTAATAGAATAGTATAACTCGGTTTTACAAATTGTATTCAAGAAACAATTCTTCCTCCTTATAATTATTTACAATTATTTATCGAATACATATTGCAAATTTTCGAATCGCAAATTATTAAATTCTAAGACCTTATATTACGAAACAAATCAACCCAGTAAATTTGGCTGTAAAATTGTAAGCTAAACCTTATTCTGAAAGAACAACACCTATGGAAAACATTTTGTCATATATGGGATAAGACTTAAGAGAATACGGTTAGAATTAGAGGTTTGTCCTCTGTTTTTTAGTTTTTGGGTGGATTTCTGAAAATAATTCTCATTTGAATGTCACACTTTAACTTTTCTATATTGAGCTGCCGCTAATTTATTGGCTATACTTCTAGAAGTTGTTTTGTTACATAATTTCCAGCCGTATTTAGAGCCTTAGTGTCAACTCAATATCCCGTTATGTATTCACAGTCATCATGCATGTATAGATACAAAATACGGTACACTGAATAAACTATCTTCATTTGTCTTTGTAAATTTATCTAATATTTCTATATTCACATCACATTCATTGTAATCAAATACAACCCTATTAAATGACAGGAATTAATCCAGATTTAAACAGATATAAACCTCTAAGTACTGAAGACATAATAGAATGGGATTTCATAGCGAAAAGCGTCTACTCAGGTGTTCACACAAATCCAAAGCGAAAAATTGAATCATCTCTCAAAGAAGGATTAGAAGATGTAATCCGGGAGGTGAGTAGATCGTTATACATTTATATACAATTAATATGCTAAATAAAAAATAATAATAGTAATAACTAATAATCATTTTTTAATTTAGGTAATGGAAAACATAAATAATTTTTCACGACAACGTGGTCGTGTTATCGAATTTCGTGAATTACTTTATGGTTATTCGCGTGTAAATACTCTACATGGTCAAGATTTAATACTTGATCTATTACTTATTTATAAAAAATATCGTGGTAAAAAAATGACAGTACCCGTTCGTCGACATTTATATTTGCAACGCTCGTTCACCGAAGTTCGGATACAAGAAATCAATGACGATGGCACGGGTATTGATACTAGCCTATTAGCATTAAATAATAATTTTAAGGAACACAATAAAAATGGTATACCAATTCATGAGACTGTTAAGAAATTTTGGAATCACGGTTTGGATAAATTGACCGATACGCTAACGTTATCGAAACGCAGTATTACGTATAAATATGAAACACAAATTGTTTTTGTGCTGCCGATATCGGGGCGATTTGAAACATTTTTACGATTTTTAAATAATTATGAAGAGGTAAGTACGATAGATCATTGATAAAATGATAAAGGCTATTTATTACATTACATAAATATATATATTTTAATTGTTTTATGGAAATATTGTAATAATATTTTAAATATTATAAAAGCACACAACTAACTGATTTTAAATTCTGGATACAGCGACGTATCCAGATTTTAAAACGTAATATACGTTTTAGCGTGGTCTGAAACCATGATATTAGTAAATCGTACCAGTTCGATTTTACGTACCTTGGTCATCTCTGTTTCGTTGTCTCTTTTCCACGATATGACGTACGTGGTGAATAATAAAATACGAAAATATTTTCGCAATTATTAATTAATTAATAATTCTATCAGATAAACATTCTATTTTGTATAAATTTCATTTTTAAATAAATTACATACAATTTTTTTATTTAAGTAAAATAACCTTTTTCCTCGCAACCCTCTCGAAAACATCTACCATTTTAATTCATCCTTAAATATTGTTTCCTCGATCAGAAAATTATTTATATTTCCACTTCCGAGTTTTATATTATGCTATTAAATTATTTCGCTACGTTAAATTACTATTACGTTTAAGTCTAAATATTCTCTATAGTTCAAATCATTTATTTTAAATGTTATCCACTTGAAGCCCGCAAATCATTTATTTCATATTATATAGTTACTTATTAAAAACCTATGAAATACCACAGTAGTTAAAGCTGTGATGTTTGGATCGAGAGATAAAGGGTTTGAATTCCAATAATGCGAAGGTTCGAAAGGCAATGTATTTATTTCAATCAGAATGATGATGAAACACATGACACTTTTGTTGAAGTGCAGAATCGCTTTAAAAAGGGCACGTTAAGAAAAATTAAGAAGAACTCAATATTGAGGAAAATGTTCTGGCTGTTAGGTAAAAATCTGAATTGTCAATAAAAATCAAATTATTATTGTACCAACCTGTACAATAATAATTTGACCACAACCCATGACTTTTTACCAACCTGTTTTACAAACATGCTGTGCTATTTTTCTGCTAGTTGAGATCATAACACACCTTCAGAAACATTATAAGAAAAATCGATCGGGTCAAAAAAGCTCCAGAATTTGAATGCACAAATGATAAACGTATTTTTTATTCTGGTTTTTTATTTTTCATTAATTGAAACATGCCTTTAAATTAGGTCGGGTGTAGTCGTAAGCGACATGCCTAAAAATCGACCAACATTAAAATGATTATGAAGTTCATTCCTATAAAATTATAAATAAAATCTTATATGGAATAAATTTTGATTGGTAAACAGCATTTTTAATAATGAAAAGTGGTCGCCTTTTATTTTCATTTTTAATGTTTTTTAATTTAAGACCGCAAAACTATACCATATGAGATCACTATCAATTTTTAATTTTCTGACTATATCCATTGTTGAATCGATGTGTATTTGTCAGAATCAAGACTTAATATTAAATTAGATTTAAAATAAAATCAGTTAGTACAGTTATTATAGTAATATAAGACAATTAATTTTGATCAATATTGAACCAATTCCCATCACTCATCTTCTGGTTCATAAAATTTTAATGTTGCATACAAGACTTATTGAATCATTTCGTTATAAATGATGTCTTATATTGTTCCAATTCAAATCATCAACTCGGCTATGGCGTTCTCTTTACATATGTATGTATATTTGTACATTTTTTTAGTAATAATATTACAACTGACTTACAAATCATCTAATAATTTATCTATCTTATTTTGTACATTTTTGTAGGGGGTGTAACCCAATGTTTCGTCCCAGTAAAATTTACATTGAAGCTTATTTAACCTTCGTGTGGGTCCATGATTCTTTATTTCTTCACTGACGTATTAAATTTTAGGATCCTATGAAGGTTGTCATTCTTATGTACCATGGAGCATTTATAAGGGCACGTAGGACTTTATTTTGGAATGCTTGTATTATTTTTATATTTGTCTTCTTAGCACAACCCCAAACCTGAATGCAATAGATCCATAGGTTTTAGTATTTGCCGATATAAGAGATATTTATTATGTAGGCTTAACTCAGAGTTCCTCCCTATGAGCCAGTACATTTTCTATATTTAATATTTAATCCTTTTTTCTTTTTCTTATGCTCTTTCCACTTGAGTTTTTTTTTTTTTTTTTTTTTTAATGATCTAGCTTCGACAAAGGCCGGACAGCTGCAAAGGTAGTGTAGGCAGTCGTCCACTTCTTCCAGACAATCGTCACAAAGATCATCCTGAGCTAGTCCCATGCGTTGGAGATGAACCTTGAAACGAAACATCCATGGCCCGTAATAAGAGCAACCGGAATTCTGAGTTGGTTCTTTTTTAAGGATAACACATATTTAGTGACCCTCACGTTGGGTTCCATGATGACCCATTTTGCCTTTCGACAGCCAGGCGTAGAACGCCACTTCTGCGTCAGTTCAAGTAAAGCGAACTTAATAATAGCATCCTCACCACCGTTGAAGGAAAGAGGAATTGCTGGCTCGGGACCACAAAATAAACTGCACGATCCAGCTTTCGCTAAAAATTCAGCAACCTCATTACCCACAACGTCACAATGAGCAGGCACCCATATGATCCTTACTCTCGAATTAGAGCAAACGAGATTAATGAAGAGTTTCCACTCTTTAACCAGTTTGGATGTAGTCAAAGGGGTTTCAAGGGTATTGAACACGGCTTTACTATCCGTGCAAATAATAATATCCCTGCAGGATATTAATATGCTAATTTACTAAACTTATACGCCTCAATTGCACTATGGGTAAGTGCAATTAATTCAGCTGGAAAAACCGTGCAGTATTTGCCCAGACTACCCGAGAATCTGAGCCCAAACTTTGGACAGAAGAAACCAAACCCTGCACTGACTTCTGAACGAGAGCCATCCCCAAAAAAAAACTGTCGACTCAGACAACTGTCTATAGAAATCCTGAGAGAGCCACAGTTCTCTCGAGGGGAAAACGACGGAGAATGAATTGGTGATGTTAAATTCGGGCAATAACCTGTCATTCACCATTTCAACCTCCGGAATGTGTGACTTAAACTTATTAAGAATCTGTCTATGTCCTGTACAAGTTCCGAAGGCATTCTATGCCCCAATGCACCCCAGTCGAAATGCAGCAGAGCACGCCATACCAAGAATGTAAAACTGCTCTTCGGGCAAGCATAGAATAGACTCCATAGCAAGGAGATGTGTAGACGACATAGCCCCGGTTATAGCCCTACAGGCTGTCATCTGCAGTCCGTCCAGCCTTGCTACAGAAGACGTCAGTTTCACAACTGGCCACCAAACAACTGCTGCATACGACAGTAAGGGTAAAACCAGTGATTTGTAGATGAATAACATCATTTAGGGGTCAGACCCAGGAATTTCCAAAGGACCTTCTGTATTGCCAAAATATAGCAATGGCCTTTTGTAGCTTATAATCAAGGTGATATTTCCAGGAGAGTTTACTATCTAGAATAACGCCTTGGTATGTTACGTGCTCTGTCCTTGTAATTTCTCTACCAAATAGAGTGGGAACAGATAAGTTAGCACTGTCTCCACGTCTGGAAAACTGATCTGGTTAATTTTCGTGCAACCCCTTTTCAACACACCAAAACTTCTACTATATTAAGGGCGTTCTGCATCATATCAGATAAGACGTTCAGGTATTTTCCAGAAACTGTTAAAACGAGAACATCCGCGCAGCTTTTCACGATGAACCCAGATCGCTGCAATTTAACAAGTAATTCATCGATAACCATGAGCCACAGCAAGGGTGAGAGTACTCCTCCTTGCGGACAGCCTTTGGCTACTTTGACAGACACTGATGAGCCATCTAACTCAGTTTCAATTATACGGGACTTGAGCATTGAGTCGATGAATCTAACAATGGTTTGATTAATATTAAAATTGGTACACGCACTCGTGATCGAAGAAAACGAAGTACCTACCTACAAGAAACTCTTTGTAATTAAGTGATCTTTCGATTCTACTAACGAGTTCATGTAGAGCAGTTTCGCAGGACTTGCCAGCTCTGTAAGCATGTTGCATTTTACTGAGTGGGGAGGTAGTTAAATAGTTATCTCTAATAAATCTGTCGATTATCCTCTCTAAAGCTTTAAGAAAAGTAGAGGTCAGACTAATGGGCCTAAAAGCTTTAAGGTCGTATAATCCAACTTGCCAGCTTTAGGTATGAAAACTACTCTACTCCTGCTCCAGGATCGTGGTACAGTACTAAAAGCAATGCACGCCTGGAACAGATTGAGCAGGTGAGTACGGATGGGTGGAAAACCATGCTGCAATTCAACAGGGAAAATGCCGTCTGGACCACTCGATTTGAACGGTGCAAACGAGAAAACGCTCCATTGTAGAACATCAGTAGTGATCAGTCTACGGGCTAAGTTCCAATCCGGCGTACCGACAAAAATGTCAGGTGGCTCGGTGGCAACCACACTCGAATCAACAGTGTCACATCCAGGAAAATGGACAGACAACAGTAGCTCGCCAGCTTCTCGCCTGCAGGAGGTGAGTTTCCCGAAAGGTAGGCGAAAGGCTTAGCGCCAAGAGTCATGCCAAGATATTTCTCATCATTCGCAAATGTTGTTATATTGGTTTTTTCTGTTGTTCGTAGATCTCTGGTGTATAGAAGATACAGAATTGGCCCCAGAACGCTACCTTGTGGTATTCATGCTGATTTTTTTTTTTAATTCATAGGTTTTTTCTTTAGTATTTTACTCCAAAGTGTCGATCAGCAATGTAAGATTTTAAGATCAAGAAAATACTAGAGCATATCTTTTTGTTTTCAAGTGCATCTTCAATTATTTATAATATATTTATAATCTGTGCACTTGCTCTATAGTTTAGTGATTTTCTCTAAATCCAAATTGGCGAGGAGAAATATCATTTCTTTTTTCTATTATTGGTTTGAGTCTCTTGAGTAATAGTTTTTCGAATATTTTTGTTATTGTTGGGAGCAACGAGATCGGCCTATATCATTTTCTGTCTGTAGGTGGTTTATTTGGTTTGGGTATCATTATTCCTTCTGCTATGTTCCAGTGATGTGGGACATGTTTCAGTCTGAATAGTGCCTAAACATTTTTCGAATAATGCCTTAATTATATGCCCTGTAATTAAGTCATATGCTGGAGATTTTTGTGTACTTAGCTTATTATTGTTTTCATATTTTAACTCTTGTAGTGTTATAGGTGATATATTATGTTCATCGACTATAATTACTGGTGTCATATAGTTATCCGCTGTTTGCCAAGGTAGTGGTTGAAAAGTATCACAAGGTGTGCTGCAAACAAGGCAGCTTTTTGGTTAGCACTTCTAGCCAAGCTTCCATCGTCATTTTTCATTGGAGGTACTTGCAATTTTGGTCGTTTTAATTCTTATGTCGCTTTCCAAAGAGAGTAGTCGGTATCTTTTTGGACAGTAAGGCTACTTAGGTAATTCTTAATTGATTTGTTTTTAACTTCCTTGATTAATATATTAAATATATTGTATTCTCTTGCTTTATGGAGCTCGATTCCTCTACCAGGATTTTCGTGCTTTCCTTTTTTTTTTAATTCTCTGACGTCCAGTGGATAGGTCCTATTTTTGTTCATTTCCGTTTGGCTAATGGGAGAACTGTTTCACAAATATGTGAATATGCGCATTCAATAAGGATGTATTGATAATGATAAGGTGGTTTAGTTAGTCTTCTAGCTGTACTGTGTGAAATTATGTTTTCAGATGCAAATCAGATAGTTGCAACATTTGCAGTGCCCTAAAGATGGTATAATTAGGATTGTAGTTAATAAAAAATCTATCTAATGCTTTGAAATAAACGAGCTTAAAACCATTAAGTTATAGTTTTAAAAGTCCAGCAAATTTTTCTTAATTCTATCTTCGCCAATTAGAGATCATCTGGAATTTTTTAAATTTACAAATATGTATTAATTTTTTCAAAATCGATTATATCGTTCAATGCGAAATGTTTGAATATTCAAAATGGCGTAAAATTTTAAATAGTTTGACATCGATTTTTTTAAAATGCATAAATTATTTTAAGAGCTTTTACTACTTGCAAAACCAATTCTTATTATTCCGACAATTTAACTTAAACAGTAAGTGAGAATAAATATTAAATCACGGTGTGTTTTATCAGTATAAAAATGTATTTAGTTTGAAATGCCAAATGGCAAAATTATTATACTTCCTGACGATTCGTTAAATTCACAAAACGAAGTGCTGTAATTTGAAGGTTTAAACTATAGCTTTCTAATTTTGTACGACGTGAGCATTTACTAATCCATATGTTGGGCTAAGACCTGTTTATTTCCAACCTGTTTTTACAATACATGCATATAAATATATGTAAATTGTACTCTATTACGAAATAATCGTATATGAAGAATACTAGAAGTAGAGCACAGCTACCTAAAATACCACATAATCACAAAAGAATAAAAATCTAAAAGAGATTCTTGGTAACCTACTTAGGATGTGGGCCAAAATTCGGGTAAAACATTTACTACGACAAAAATAAATCTGTTACTAGAAATACAACATTTGTGATTTTGTCGATTTTAAACTCACTCAATCCGTGAATTAATAGGAAATGAACAACCTATACAACATCAACCATTTACTTTCGTGTACTTCATTTCCTAAGTTTTGATAAGGTAAATTAATTTACGGCAAACTAGAGTAAATTCAATTTTTATCCGAGTAGTCAAATCCGTAATCTTATTTTAAAATGAAGTCGAGCAATATGCGACTGCTTGATGTGACAAATACATAATTAATAATTTTGATCAAATATAAATAAATTTAATAATTTAGGCAACTAGAATAATAAATGTTCAAAAGTAAGATACATTTCGTCTATGGTAAAAAATATGTGAGCTCACATTTTAATTCATTTAATTTTTTTTACGGTTTTGGCTTTATTCTTGAATCTTTCCTCATCAGGAAACTCACTAAAAGGTATCAATTCTTACAGCTAATTAAATACAATACCTATGTTAGTTCTTAGCATTATTATACACTATTGAATTATAGCTAGTAATGTTATTCTAAATAAATAGCTGGCTCCAATTGGATCTTGGAGTACTTTAACTTAATTTGTTGAAAGTTAAATTTGATGTTTTTTCATGTCAGCATTTAGTTATAGCAAAATAATTGATTTAGTTATAGCAATATTTTGATACTGTATCTTCTGCAAATGTTAATACTCTTTCATAATTAGAAGTTAGTAATTCTGATGTGTATATTGAATACAGGCCCAAATACAGGCTCTTATCAAAAGCTTGAGCACATCTGAAAAAATTATCATGTGATTTGCTATACATATAGTGAGGTAATGGGCAATGCCAAACGAAAGTGTATTAAAAATGTAAATATATTTTGTATTTCCCGCTTGTACAATATATTGTATTTCCGCGACAAAAGGCCTTTTTACAGTACCCTTTATTTTCACGTGATTTGTGTTTCGCTGTTATAATTTGAATTTTACAGCCGCGAAAATATAGTTGTATATTTAGTATATTTATCTTCTTTCGTATATATTCCTTCCTACGTAACAAAATTAATAGAAACTTTTTTTTTATCGAATATATACAAACACAATTGTTTCACTCAAAAGTATTGATTTAAAAGTGTTAAAATAAAAATAGTTTTACGTAGAAATGTAAATAAATTAGATAAAATTTACAAACGGATTTTTTTATTCAATACAATACAATCTTTTGCATATAATGTATGAAATTAATTTAAAAAATTTACCATAAACAACAGCTTTCAACTCCTTGATCTGTTACTGTTATACTTCTAAATAAACTTTACCTGACAAATAACCTATGTTATTTTCGATGTTGTTAATTCTGGAGAAACTGCTGACCACCAGAAATAAAATCCATAAGCGAGTCTGCTCCCACTTGCCGCTTAGATAAAGTTAATGACTCTTTGCGTATCCTATGCAAGTAATACTGCAAGTAATAGTCATATAGCCAGTCGTTTTTCGATTTATGAAGACTATTCTTGCAACTCTGTATAACAATTATAGAAACACTATACAACCCTATGAAATTAATTATCGGTCCTTCCACATCACGTTCGTATATAACAGCCACTGAATGGTTGGTTGTCTTACAGTGAGCTTATCACATAATATTATATTGTTAATTGTTCCATATAATAAATATTAAATAAGGTAAGGTATATTATTCAGTGTTAATTAAAGTATTGTATTTTAATAAGTATAACAAACACAACAACTATCTTTGACCATCAACCGTCAGCTGACTATGACATTGCCCATTTTGCCCATAACAATATGATGCTTTTTCTATTGCCGGGTTTTTATCTCTTTTCGATTCAGATGATCGCGTATGTTAATTATTAACCAGCGGATTACCTAACTACATATTTGATTTTCTTTCCGAGTTTTGGCGTCTCAAATAGTTCTCTTTTATATTTTGAAATTGTTCAAAATAGTTAAAACTATAATCGCTATTAATTTTTTGTCGTACAAACAAAGTGATTTTTGCAACTTCATATTTTGATAAAGCTTTCTCTTTCGCCATTGGTCCAAATTTTTAAACTAAAATAAAAAAATTTTAAACCAAAAGCACTGATAGTAATTGTATTTGCTTTTTTAATTAAATTTGAATATTTCACAAACACAATGCAAAAGTAGAAATATTTGAAATACAATATTTATATATTTTGTTTAATTCAATTATTTTATACAATATGCTATTTTTTGTTGAGTTTAATTGGAATCTGGCTAGTAAAAATAACATCAAACGAATGAAAAAAGAAAGTAGTTAATTTGTGCAAAACCAAAAATACCTGTTTTTCTAAAAAAAAAATTATGTATTTACATATGTATAGGTACAAAAATGAGATTTTTCAAGTTGTTTTGTTAATTTAGCTCTGTCCAATTGGGAAACACAATCCGTCAGATGACCACAGCGGCATCACATAATAAGTTTACCTAAATTTCCGGATTGTTGGCGTAAATTATCGAATCACAGGAACAATATACCCAATTGGTGTTGCAGTCTGGCGTTATAATGCGGTTATTGATGTTAGTTTTTAATAATGCCATTGTTACAATTGGTATTTGCGACGTTTATTCTTCGTCGTTGAATTTCCGTAAATTGTTTGTATTTCAATTTTTATAGTTACTGCCGCTATAGATGTTTTCACATCAATTAAAACTTTTCCGAGTGTGACCATTCTAAGTTTTATTTAATTAGTTATCGGTTATTATATTCATTTTAGTGGCATATAATTATATCATTAGTTGAGTAAAACGTATCGCGTGCTAAAACATCGATATTCACGTGCTAAAACATCGAAGAAGTTTTTCAGTTTTATAAGGTTGCTATTGTCAAATTTCTTAGAGCTGCCGTTAAATATTTTATTCTACATCTTCATTATGATTAACTGCCTGTAGGTTGTAGCCAGTATGGCGGGTTGTAGCTTTATACCACGCTCATTAGTATGATGCGAAAGAACTAGCGGGCCTGTAGTTGTAATTCAATTTGTGATTTACAGTATGAAAAATTAGAGATACATTGAGGATTGAACCACATTAAATTTATATAAAACGATAAATCCTTCGTCATTATAAAAATTATTTTAATTTAATTGGTTCAATCAATTTAAGATGTACCATACATATACTTATGATTCAAGATAAAACAAAATAATTAATAATTTTTGTAAATTTAATTTCCAAAGTTCGAAAATCAAAAAATGAAATGAAATTTGACGTTTACAATTCTGAATTTTAACTCGGTTTTGAAAATATAAAAATTTACCAATAAATTTTGAATGTTTTTAATGTTTAAAACGTTGTTAAATTTCTTAATTCAATATTAAATTCGAAATAAACAAATTTAGAGAAAGTTAACTTTCGAGATTTTGTGGTATTTTTCAATTTTCAATCGAAATTAAGATGATTTATTATGAGACATTCAGCATTCTCGAATTAAAACTGTTAAAACTGTGGCGTTGAGATCAAGAGCTATCGGATTAGAATAGCTATAGAGGCAGTATGCAAAGTAAATCCGAATTAAATCGGATCTGAAATCAAAGCAACCTATAAGAGAGATATAAAGAACTACGCATATAAAAAAAAATGTAAAATATAAAAACTGTTTATTTACAAATTACTCATCATTTTATCAAATTTCCACGATGCTCCAAAAACAATAAAATTTTGTAAAGTAATTCTTTGAGATTAAAATCTCAAAGAATTACTTTACAGAATTTTATTGGATTAATCCAAATTATTGAAAGCATTACTCCTTACTTATTGTTGATGCAAGAATGAATTGAAAGTAAAATTAAGAGCAAATTTATCTAGATGTTTAACCAGGGTATTGTATTGTAGCTTTTTCAATAGATGTTGTACTTACAACGTTTGGGTGTAACTTATAATTACCACTTAAATTACAAATCTAATATTAATTAGCAGCTCTATTGAAAGTTTTTTTTTATAACTTTTCAGATTTGTATCAAATCATCACGACAAATAAAATCAAGCCTTCTTGTAATCTTATTCCAAAACCCAGATGACAACGTGGAGGCAGATTTGAATACAAAATTTATAGAAATATTATCATACCTGCATCAGAAGCATCAAACCCATTCGATAAACTACGTTAAAGTGAACGGAAATTTTTCACGAGGCGTTGCACTAGATAAAGCGACACGATCACCATTTGTAAAATGTGATGATATATTATTTTTCGTCGATGTCGATATGATATTCAATCATGACACGCTGATTCGAATAAAACGAAATACTATCAAAAATCGACAAATTTATTTACCCATTGTATTCAGCCAATACAATCCAGAACGTATATTCCAAAATTTAACATTGCCCGAATCAAGTACTGAGTACAGTAATGATAATTTATTTAAATATTCTAAACATTTAATTAATTATAAATATCATGCTAATTATAACATAACAAATTTTAATGGATTTTTTCGGCAATTTGGTTATGGCATTTGTTCCATATACAAATCGGATATATTAAATCCATTGGTGAATGGATTTAATACAGAAATCATTGGATGGGGGCTCGAAGATGTAAAATTTTTAGAAAAAATTATAACATTAAATAAACGACCAAACATGGCAATATTAAAGGTTGCCGATGGACGTGATGAATTTAGTAATAATATTAATAATAATAATAATAATAATGATATTAATATTAATGAAACAATTAATACGATACGTTTAGATATATTTCGAGCGCCTGATCCATCGCTAATCCATATATTTCATAAAATTCATTGTGATAAAAATTTAGATGAGGTACAATTTAGAATGTGTTTAGGTACAAAAGCAAATACATTAGGATATTATAATTTAGTTGAATCAATGTTTTTAAAAAATAACTTAATATTACAATATAATAGAAATCTAAATAGTAATAGTAATAATTTTAATAATAATAATAATATTGTGAATAATGGCAATAATCTAATACATAATAATATTAATTAATAATTAATTCTACATAGGTTTTTAATTTTTTTATGAAAATGAAAAGTAAATATATAATTATAAATCTTTAATTAATGGGCTATTTAAATTGTGTTTTTGTTATTGGTATTTGAATTTGCGGCTAAACTATACATTTATCCAGGTAGGTGTACGTATAGTTTATTATATAACAATAGAGAATTACATTGAGTAGTAATTTTCATATATTAAAATCTTATATGAATATAAAAGTCACTCACTGTATAATAATTGTGTAAAAAACATTTTCCGGTTTGCATGTGTGTGTAATTTATAAATATTTTATTTTGTATTTGTAATACATTGGTATTAGTCGTTTCATTTTAAATTATTATTAAATGAAAAAGAGGCCGCAGTTTGTCTATTTAAATTTTGGAATAGTCAGACTTGTTAATATACAAGATTTTTATTTTATACTCTTCTTGAGAATTCCCACCTATGTATAATAATTCCATTTATTTTCGTAAAAATTCTAGTTATCTCTGTCACTCACACCAAGCGATTTTTGTTAGCTCGCTTATTTCGAATGTGAAACAGATGCAGTTTAAGATGAGTAATAAGGGATACGAATAGCAAAAATTATTAATTTCTCATATTTTCTCCTCAATAAAAATTGAAAATCCTGACTGAGAATTGTTGAAATTCATGAATGAAAAGTGTGGAAATTGAATAATTTTTCATCTTAAAATGAACGAAAACATATTGTTCTTTGTAATCAGGTACATGAAAAAGTGTCTTTGGGTCTAATTTATAAGTTATTACAAATCTAAGACCAAAAAATGCAAAAAAAAAGTAATTTTCATATGATTTGTATGGATTGATTTTTGTTTTTTATTACTCGACCACTACTAATGCTATAAACGCTATAAATCGGCTATTAATACATAGGCATTGATTCAACCCATTTATCCCATTCAAACAAGTACAGTATACCAACTGCGCATTGCATAGCTCCATGTCACCCTGTACAGTGACATGGAAGATGGGTCGGCCCATGAGTTCTACATTCCAACAGAGGGTTATAGATGTTTCGAATTTAATCACCGATCGTAATCGGGAGATGAAAAATCCCTTTTGCATCCCGCCTCTGTTGGGATTCGAACCCGGTACCTCCCGAACCAAACGTCGCAGCTTTAACCACTGCTAATCCACTCCATATTACTCGAACTCGAAAAAAAGGGAAATTTTAAAAGGAAATATTTTTCATTGCATTTAGCTTAATACCTATATTATTTGACAATAAACGTCAAAAAGTATTGTTAGAAGTTAAAATTTATTCAAATAAGTAGACCTTAAATAAAACATAATGGTTAAATTAAATAAAATTTCCCAGTATTATTACCATCGGTAATAATACTGGGAAACATCGGTTCTATATAAAACTTGAAGTTCTGTTAATAAAAAAACGCAGCTATTGTGAGAAATTACATATTCAAATAAATAGACCTTAAATAAAATTTCCCTTGACTTGAAGTTCTGTTAATAAAAAAACGTAGCAATAGAACTTCAAGTCCTATATAGAACATCGGGAATAGTACTGGGAAATTTTATATAATTTAACCTCTATATATATTGTTTAAGTTCTATTTATCTTGAATAATTTCAACGTTTATTGTCAAAAATACAGGTATTAAGCTAAATAAAATGAAAAATATTTTACCAAAATATTTCCTTATAAAATTTTTTTTTTTTCGAGTTCGTGTACTATGATTTTATCGAGAACATTGAAAAACAAAGTTAAATTTTATTTTATGTTGATAATATTGAATTGAAATATGTAGTTTAACATTAAATGTATCATATTTATTGATAAAAAATTTAATTTATTTGCATTTCACTGAAAAAACGAGAAAATTCTTATCCAGAACTATATTCGAACTCGAAAATTTTTGAATAAAAAACCACCACAATAATCTCGTTTTGTCGCAATTACGACTTCATTGTTTACGTGTTCACGTAACTCGTAACTTGTAATACGAGAGATACAAAATAATCGACCCCCAGACTGACCTCAGATCAGACCAACGACAGCAGATTCCAAACCCACTACTGAGGTTAGAGTGATAGCTTGATAGATACATATTTGGCAGTTTTTTAATAAATAATTAAATTTTATTCCCATTTTTAAATTACAAAAAAAAAAAAATATTATTCTAAAAGACTAGGTTATATTTTATGTTATTATTTTCCCAATAAATTTATTTGTCAAAAATTATATAAAAATTAAAATAATCAATTTTAATGCACCGTCAAAAATTCTTTCTCTTTCTAACAAATGAGTACTTTTTAAATTGTGTATCTTGAAAAAATTGGTTATACATATACAAAACGGTTAGGATTAAACCATAAACTGTTGCTTCAATTTTTTTTTTTTGTTAAATTATATTTGGCAAGGCCAATGTCCACACGAGTACGCACTACCCAGTACATGACAACACAACAACTGGTTTGCGTCCACACGAGGATGCATCAACTGTTGTCACTATTCTATGTATTTGTAAAAAAAATTCATTTCAAATTGATTCTTTTACTAGAGAACAACAAGAAACAAATTAGAAAAAATAAATGTTTTCATTTTACTTGACAATAATTACTGGATCTCTCTAATTTTTTTAAATTCTTTAAGAATTAATTTATAACATTGCGTTTCGGCTTATTTAGAAAATGCCGATTTAACAAATTTCTGAGACATGGATATTTCTGGAGTTATTTGATTAACAACAAGGTCTGTTGTTTATTCCAATTTTCCGACGATAGTTCTATAGATAATTCGGCCTTTATAATTTAAAATAAATTTTATTATTTTACCACTAACAAAATTCACGGTGCCTAATAAACTATTGGTTTCGCTCTAATCGCGTAGACCATAGATAATTATTAATGATTCAAATTCAAAATGTAAGAAAATCACTAGATTCAAAAAAAAAATCGATATCATCAATTTTTTATTTCAATTTATTATTCTAACGAAAAATTTACCTAATACAATCAGCAGATTCAAATAAACCTGAATTTTGGTTGAAAATGTTGCAACATAAATATCCCCCCAATCCAGCAAAGTTTATTGACATTTTGACACAGAGGAAAGAAACGAGGAAAAAATATCATGCACTGCATACTAGTGTGGACAAGGTTGGACAATCGTTTATCGAAATTTTATTAAACAATCGTTTTATAATAAAAATTCATTAACTGTCATCAAATGAATAGTTTGAAACTTTTTCATAACGCCATCTGTGTTTCAGTATTTCAACGTCATTTTGAGCAAAATGTTACGTATTATTTACATCTCGTAACTTTTTTCGATTACTTATATTAGTGCGATTTTTCACCCAGAACAATTAATAAAATGTTTCGAATATTATTTAATTAAAAATTTCAATAAAAAATTACTAAATTTTCTTATCAGACAGTTGCTCTTTATTTTAGCCAAGACAACTACCATATAATCTGTTGCTATTAGATATTTATATTTTATTTTTCGTGTATGTCATACGTGAAAATATTGCTCGTAGAATTTAATCAAGATAAATAAATTTTTACATCAAATTAATATAGTTTTATTAATATTCTATAAAATAATAGATAAAATAAAAAGTAAGTATAAATTATAGTTAGTTATACTCGTAATTATAAATACATTTACATTAAACATATGGTCAATGACATTTGTGCAACTTGTCAACAAAACAAAATCTTTATGCCATGTTTGGATTTCGACAATGAAAATGCAAAATATTTCAATTGCGATATTTACTTAAAAGTTTAATTTTACGATTTATTATCATATATGTACTTTAATTCCATGATAAGAGGGTCATTTGTCATACTTGAATAATGATTAATCTAAAGATTTTCGTGGATAATAAAAGTGTTTTATTAAAAGCAATTCAATATGTTAATTGGAAATTTTCCGCTAAACGTTTATGTGTTTCGGTGTCTGTAGTTAATTCTATTAAATTAAATACCAATAGTTGTCCAATGAGTTCGTAAGTAATTGGTTTGTTTTCTTAAATTAGATATGTTCATAGAACAATTTAGTTTTACTATTAAAGTTAATTATGTAACTACAATTGTAGGTACATTTAGTGGTGATGGTTGAAAATCAAATGAATCTCATCCCATTATCATTTGTGTGTAGTGAAGACTTTCCGACACGATAATGCATTTAAAGATGCTTACTTTTTTCCACCTTGCCCACTCTTTTGCCCAACAAAAATTTTGACACATTCGTATATTGCACAATTAGTCCAAGGCTAATTTTCCTGATAATATGGATAATAAATATTATTGAATCTACCATAACATATTCGAATGCTATACAATTTTTCGAGGATCTCAATGTTTCAAATAGTTTTTATTTTGTGTGGGAAGCTATGCCATTCTTTTTTCATAACTTAATTTTTAATTAATTGTATCTTTTGGCGCTAAATTCTCTGGTTTGGCCTTCACTGTTCTTCAGATGAATACTGACAGATTTACTCGATGGCATCGTTCTAAATGATTAAACGTCGTATGTATTAATTTCTTTAATACTTTTTAAGTTCAGGGATGATTAAAGCCCAGTAATACTCATCAGACAGAATTCTTGGACTTGGACTAATAAAACTCTACTTTTCTGATGTAAAAATATCTAATAAAACATTACTTTCACATAACAGCGAACCCACCATGAAGAAGGATTCAACTAAAAACCTATTAGCGTTACGGAAATCTATGCAAGCTCTGCCAGATAATCAAGGAACAATTCAAGCATACATTATACCTAGTGATGATGCTCATCAAGTAAGTGAAATTAACGAAATGAGTTTATTAAAATACATATAGCATACACATAATTTCTCTTCTATTCCAATAGAGCGAATGGCTCTCGCAACACGATGAACGTCGTGCATTTATATCAAATTTTGATGGCTCAGCTGGTACTTGTGTTGTAACTTTAAATAATGCGTTGCTTTGGACTGACGGTCGTTATTATTTACAAGCGAACCAACAGTTAGACTCAAATTGGACATTAATGAAAGATGGCCTTCCGGCAACTCCAGAAATTGGACAATGGTTAAACAAAAAATTACCATCGGGATCACGTGTGGGCACCGATCCATTGTTAATGTCTTACCAAGCGTGGCACACCTTGGAAACTCAGCTAGCATCTTATAATAATAAATTAATTGCTATCGAGCAAAATCTCATTGACCCGATATGGACGGAACAGCCACCGCTGAAACACACAAAAATATATAATTTAAATCTTGAGTATGCGGGTCGTAAAACGGGCGATAAATTAATTGAAATACGTAAAGAAATGGCAGATAAGGAGGCTGATATAATGATGGTGACTGCTTTAGATGAAATTGCTTATCTGTTGAATATGCGTGGATGTGATATCGACTATAATCCATTATTTTTCGCGTATATAATTATTACAACAGATAAATTTTATCTGTTCATTGATGAAAATAAACTAATTGACTACCAGCAACATTTTGATGCTAATGGTGTTACGGTGATCATACGAAAATATGAGAACGTAAAATCAGTATTATTGGAACTTGTAAGTACAAGAAATAATTTTATTAGTGAATTTGTATTGCTTGCTAATTATTTCGCTTATCATTTTTGGGATTAAGCTTGGTAAATATAAAAATAGAGTTTGGATTAGTAAGGGATCGAGTTATGCGTTAACGTCATTAATTCCAATTGAACGACGTTTTCAACAAATTACGCCCATCAGTTTAATGAAAGCGGTGAAAAATGAAATTGAAGCGCTTGGTATGGTAAATTCGCATATTCGTGATGGAGTAGCATTGTGTCAATATTTCGCATGGTTGGAAAATCAGGTTAAGACTAATCAACACGTGGACGAAATCAGTGGTGCCGAAAAGTTGGAAGAATTTCGATCGTGTGTACCCTAACAATTAATAGTGTGTTAATATTTTTAACTATTTTTTATTTTCAGAAAACGGGAAAAATTTGTTGGTATTAGTTTCCCAACTATAAATGGTTCGGGGCCCAATGGTTCAGTAATTCACTATCATTCGACACCGGAAACCAACCGAAAAATCACTGATAAAGAAATTTATCTTTGTGATTCAGGTGCGCAATATTTGGATGGCACAACAGACGTCACGCGTACTATGCATTTCGGAACTCCGACTCCATATGAAATTGAATGTTATACTCGTGTCCTAATAGGGCAAATTACACTAGGTACAACAATTTTTCCTAAAAAAGTTAAAGGTAAAGTTCTAGATACACTAGCACGAAAAGCTCTTTGGGATGTTGGTATGGATTATCGTCACGGTACCGGCCACGGAGTTGGAAGTTATTTATGCGTTCACGAAGGTCCAATGGGAGTAGGAATCCGTGAAATGCCTGATGATCCAGGGCTTAGTGAAAATATGTTTATTTCAAATGAGCCAGGTTACTATGAAGATGGTAAATTCGGAATTCGAATAGAGGATATCGTACAAATTGTACCAGCCTCGTTGGCACGCGATTTTGCTGGGCGAGGTGCTTTAACCTTCTCCACCATTACAATGTGCCCGATCCAAACGAAAATGATCGATGTAAGTCTATTAAATCCTAAAGAACGGAAGCATTTGAATGGCTATAATCAACGTGTCTTGGATACAATTCTTCCAATTTTGGAAAGGGAACGGGATGAGCTCACAGTAGCTTGGTTAAAACGTGAAACAACGGCGGTTTAAAATGGAATAATAAACCACAATAACCTTTTTGTATTTAAGTATTTTTTTTTATTAAAATTTAAACTATAAAAAAACTAAATATAAATTTATATTATGATGGTTAAAACTACTTTCTAATAAAAAAATTAATAACAGTTTTACACCTCTGCTTTACCATGACATAGCATCTTTAGCGGCTCCGAATGTTGTACTATTCGGTGAATAGAATTGACTGTACCACTGTCGGTATTGTTTGATTAATCTATCTTCTTTGACTAGACATGGAGAATCGACGAATACTTTTTGATTCCAGGCCATCATGTCACGTTCGAACTGGAAAATAAAACGACAAAACAAAAATATTAATATTACAACATAAGAAGAAAAGTCACAATATATGAGTGTTTACGAAATATGGCTAAACTATTATTAAATATGGATCAGGCCTTTGATTTACTATTCGAACAATTTATCGAATAAATTTATTCATGTTTTTATGGCATTTGAGTGGAACAATTAACTGGAGTAGGCAAATGATATATTTTTTAATCGGATTTGGAACGGTTTTATAACCATTCAGTCAATTTCGTTAAAATGTGCCTAAAATTAAAATTAAGTTTTTTTCTCCGGAAATTACTTAGAATTTGGTAGGTATAGTTTCAAAGTCATATTATAATATTATATAGTATAGTTTAAGGAACAATTAAATAAAATATGATGGAATTTGAATAACTTCATCCGAAAAGGAGAATTTCGAGAACATGTTCAGTCATAAAAGCTTACAACATTTCTTCCAACATGTACAAAGGAGTAAATAGTAAACAATAAAATCGATGGGTGTGGTACATTCTTGTTAACCATGATGCTGCCCAAAATACGAATGACCTGGTAATTGCTCTTCTTTACATCAACTATGGATTTAGGATATTTTTCGACTTGCATGACTAAAGTTTGTTTAGATATAACATTCAGTTTTTGAGTCTTGGTATTCTGTTTTTTGAACAAATAAAAATTTGCAAAATTCACCTCCCTACGCTCAGTTTTTAGTTTTGAGACTATCTATTATACCGTAATGTATCTAAATCTAATATACTCTTGGTTTGTTATTGTGGAAAATTTATTTTCTTTCAAATTTGAGGAGTATATTGCAGTGTGCAATCAAGCTCTCTTCTGAAATGATTGATTATTATTTTACTCACCATAATACTTTCAGCCCAGACACCAAATTTAACAAACCAAAACATATATCGCGGCCCATAAAATCGGTGAATAACTTTTTGTACTAAAGGTTCAACTGGTGTTACCGTTTGTAGAACAATCATTGGCCCAAAACTAGACATCATGTGTAATAACACATAACCAGGTCCAACTTGTTCTGCGAGCACTGCAAGTTCGCATATTTCGATTTTATTGCAAATTCGTATCGAATGTTTCAAATCAATTGTTGCAATATGAGAGGGTGCACTTTCTGCGGGGGGCATCCATCTAATTATTAGAAAAGTTTGTTAATTACCTATGTAAATTTATATATGATTATATTATAATTTAAAATAACATTACTTTGCGTCCCAGATATGTTTAGCAAAACTGCCCCAAAACGATTCAACTGTCCGCAGATCATTTCCTGTTAACATATTACATCCATGCACCGCATTTAAATGTGCCACATCTGCACCATTTTCTGGAATTTCTTGAATATGACAGCTTACTAGAAATTCATTGCGTCCGTGACATACCCAGTCACCATTTGTAATCTCTTTCACTTCGGGCACTTCCCATGGCAGCTCATCATCGCAATGATACCAAAAAAATATTTGACCATTTTTCTCGCATGATTCCCAATGTTTCACTCGAGCGTTTTTCGGTATATTTCCATTTACCATATACGGTATATTGTCACAAACTCCATCACACCCACGAAATGTCCAATGGTGGAAAGGGCATTCTATACATTCACCACGAACCACACCACCGACTCCTAAGTTTGCTCCTAAATGTGGGCAATATGCGTCCAACACATGTGATTTACCAGATTCTGTTCGGAACACAACTAAATTTTGTCCAATGCAATTTACGTTTATGGCTTCATTGGGCTTAAGTTTCTCTGATTCCATAATTCCATACCACCCGTTTGGATAAGGCGGTGGTAATTTATCGCCTGTTTTTCGTAATCTTCGTAGGCGATTAATCGCATCCTTTTTACTTGATTTCGTTTGTTGTCCGTGTAATGGATAGCCAACTTCTGTAAGATCCTATATAATATAAAATTTGTGATTAATATGAGTATTGAGTAGGTACATACATGTATTTTGTTAAGCGATTTATTTACTCGATTATTTTCTTTTCATGTGACCTACATCTAAGATAAATTCCAAACCTGAAATTTATATTGTGTTATCGTATGCATGTATTTTACAATTTTTAAATGATAACAACCATCTTATTGAAAATTGACTTCATTGATTAAATGTTATCATACTTTGCCAATTCTGACTAAAGCGATAAGAATGTGTCTATACTAAAAAGCTACATTAATACCGCGACCACGGAAATCAATTACATAATGTACTTACACACAATGACACACAAGCCAATGTCATTAAATTACTATGAATTTTGAATTTGTGATAAGATATCAAAAAATGCGCTGCCTATAAAATATGTTGGCCGAACAAAATTAATTATTTGGCATGTAACGACACAGGTCGATTTTATAAACAATTCCATTCTATAATTACATTATAGAACCTTATTAATTGGCAACTGCACATAAACATACCCAAAATTGTTGTTCAAGAGAATTTTGAATCAAGTCGGGTTCTTAACAAAAACCGAAAAACGTGATCTATATCACGAACATTTTATTTATGTAATTTATATAACAAAATTCGCAGGAATTTTGTGAATTACAATTCAAAACTCTAACCCCACCTACAATTTTATCTGCAATCTTTTTTTTTAATTTTGTTGATGTTGATAACGATAACGATAATATAAATGAAATGTTTTAGAAAGTCGATACGCTTTAAATTCAGAATCGAACTAAGCTTAACAGCCAATCATACATTTTTGAGGATTTTTATATAAAACTATTTATATGAACAAATTTGTTTAAATTTGAACCAACATATTATTTTTATAACGAAAATAAATTTGTGTCTTCTGTCCATACGCTTTAGAGAATGACTTCGGATTGATTTTGAAAGCAAATTAAACAATGTTTATAGTACTCGTAAAATAAATAAAACCCAACATACATAATTTAATTGACATGATGTTTTTTAATATCGTAAAATTTCAAGCAAGGAACGCCAAATTCACATGCCATTTAAATTGCAAATGATACAACGGCATTGGTCATATTGCCATTTAGTTATATAATTGGAGTATTACTTCAATAAACAATTTCACGTTATCCGATAAAATTGTGTTGAAGGACCAATATATTTTATTTGTATTAAATGCTGAAGTAGGATAAGCAGTGAATTTATAAAGAAAAATATTCGTAGCAATTCCCTCACATCTTATGTGAAGTAAGAAACATTTTTCTATCTAATATTGTGAATCCTTTCAATTTCTGATCAAAACGATCAAAAAATAATTAAGTCATGTTACTTTACTTTAGAAAACGATTTCACAGTTGAAAACAATATTTGGCAATACAATGCTAGCATCTTTATAAATTTTACTCATTACAATTTTTTTAAATTGTTAAATTCTTTTGAAATCATATTACTTTTATTATTAACAGGATATACGGATTCATTCTAAAAATACATACATATATTTACGGCATAGGTAACTAATGCTTTCAAGGCATCATCCTAAAACATGACTTTAACATTAAATTAAGGAAAACAAACAGGAATCTGAGTATATTGAATTAAAATGTAAATTCCGTCTCAAACCATTACTTCAAATTATATTAGATTTATTTAATATATAATTATATATTACATTTATGTAATATTACATAAAAACTGCATAGCTTGACCCAACAAATTATGTACTATGTGCCATCGACATATAATTCAATATTATCGACCAATTCAATATTTTGAACGTTATACAAATATCTCTACTACTGTGATTTACATGAACCTCTTCCTAGCTTTAAACCTTAATTAATTAATCGAAAAAGGGGGGAAAATATAATGTCCCTCATCTAATTAACGGAATCGATGTGTAAACTGAACGATATATTACCTAATAATACCGCATACTAAAGTGTACATTTTAGATAGACGTTCAAATTATAGAAGCTGTTTTCAATACCGTACTATGATATCAAAAAAAATAAACTTTCATAATAATAAATAACCAAACCCCAACCATTATCCAATCCTTGACGTGATAAATTGAACTCAAAATCGAACTGCTCACGTTTTCACATGAGTTAAAAATCAGTTTGATTCAAACTGCCACAAATAAAAATTTAGTATTTAGATTATTGGCCCTTAATTATTAGTATCTGACCAAGGGGTCGGAAATATAATTTATTAGTTACTGCATATTTCGCTAAGGTGAAGTTTACGATCAATAACAAAATATGTACTCGTCAATATATATTTTATTTTATAGTGAAGTTTATGACAAATAGCAAAATATGTACAATTGCTAGTGAATACACAAAATCTTTATAACAGCCTAAATAATATTTCTTTAAAATGTAAAATAACACTGCAGTATTCTCATCAGTCATCACATGAAGACCAACTACTTTCATATGAACAAAAACCAAACATTTTTGATTTAGTTTCATGTTTTTTATCATTTAACGTGAGTATTCATTGTATTTTTTTATTTGCGGACTCTAAAATTGTCAGTAACTTTATTGACATTTCAGCAGCACAATCGTAAAAATAAACAAAAATTTTAAATTTAAATGAACTTGTATTTGTTAATTCTCTGTCCTTGCCAACGCATATGGCTCACGCACACGTCAACGTTTAATCCTTCGAAGTTGGTTTAGTACATGGTATGTAAATATAATACGTTAACATGGAATGCAGATGGTGTTTTGACTTGAAAATTAAAATAAAACAACCAATGAAATCACGCCACTTTTGTTCAGGCGGTAATTCGGTAGTAATGAGACTTATACAAGATTTTTTAACAGATATACCCAAGCAAGAATTGCACCATAAATTTAAAATAGTAAAGGGTCCGAGTAAGTGGGCAAAAATCGTTTTTGTAAGACCAAACAACATAACTTTGTTATATGGAAATAGTTTAGTGTGATTTTTTTTGTTTATTTGGTAGTTTTATGCTTATTAAAATTATATGAAATGAAACTTATCCTTAAAAATTGCAAAAAAATTCTATCTTGCTTAGTTGTGGTATAAATTTGCAAATTTTAAATTAAAAATTGTTAAATTCGGCTTAGATATTAATTCACCTGTATATAATTTTATTAATTGTTAAAAAAAAATTATAATAACAATATATTAAATTTGAAGTTATGCTATTGTATTGTAACAGTTTCAAAATAGGATCTCTTAAAGCGAAATTTTGATATTATATAGCGGACATGAAATCTAGCAATTTATTTAGAAACGATACCAGAGAATTCTGGCAATTTGTTTATAGTTTGAATAACCTATAAACTTAAATTTAATCAAAGCAATATGTATCACGTATCACAGTATAATATCCCAAATACATTTAAGAATATGGCCGAGATATGATCATGTTAAATAATACCTAGGAAATTTTTCTACATATAATATTCAGTATGCAACCAAAATTGCTATATCAATGTTTCGTCATACTCGTATAAATGAAAAATATCTACATAACTAACTAGATATAGAATTAGTATATATTATATACGTATATTCGTTTACCACGAGTATGAAAGTTGCAGCACGGACCTTAGCGAGTAACTGTGTAAAACCAAAGCCAAAAGTGACATGTATAAAAAACTAACTTTTTCTTCTATGCGGCTACTACTCTACTTTAAATTCAATTACTTGGAAATGTAAATTGTATAAAATGCATTCTCATTCCGCCTTTCCACACTTTAATTCTTTCATCCTGCTTCTACGATATTAAAAAACCACTCGACTTCCAATTATGCGCAATAATTCTTTGTTTAAGTATGTGTAAAATATTTTTCTATAATGACAAAAATTTGACAACTTGAAGAATAAACAAAATGGCCTTGAAATATTTTATCTTCGTAGTGGTGCGAGAAATCAGTAGAATCAAAAAATATTTTTGATGAAAAAAGAATTAAAGATTTCCCCGCCGCAGTTTGTAGGTGAAGAGGAAGGAAACGAAGAAAGAATCAAGAGCAAAGAATTAAAATATGGAACCGCACATTGTGTACTAGTGGTCTAGGCAACTAGTCCGAAACTACGAAATTCAAAACCTACACAAATGTACTACAAGCCTGATTCAGAGAGTGAGAACACAGATACCCTCTTACATTTCATAGCTTATACTTGAAAGTGTTAGTGCGAAAATAGAATAAAAATACTCTCATCCAAAACCAACACAAATGTACTACAAGCCTGTCACCAATATTATTTAATTTACTGTGCTCTTATACTTGAAGGTATTGGTGATCAATACACTATACAAATGAGTAAGAATTTACGTAAAAAAACAAAATCAACGAATTGTGCAGAGAAAATATGGTAGAGAAATATGGAAAAAAAAGGTAATATTTTATTTTAAATGATAGATATTCATTAACTTTTGTGAAACATTTTGTGTGCTGCTCCTGTTGATTAATTTTTGTTTTAAAGTAATTAAGAATTAAAAATTGTTAAATGATTTAAAAAATTAAATTCATGATCTCAGAAAGAATTGTAGAAAGAATCAGGAAAGCAAACGTACTAACGAGCTTTATTTCACGAAGGGAGCGAAAATAAAAAAAGGATTTTATCAATGAATTTACATATTTAATTTGGTGTGACGAGAGTATTTTTATTCTATGTTCGCACTAACACTTTCAAGTATAGGCTATTAAATGTAAGAGGGTATCTGTGTTCTCACTGTCTGAATCAGGCTTGTAGTACATTTGTGTTGGTTTTGCTCTCGTCACACCAAATTAAATAATAAATTCATTGATAAATTACATTTTTTTATTTTCGTTCACTTCTTGAAATAAAGCTTGTTCGTACATTTGCTTTCTTTATTTCCGGAATTCTTTCACCGGATTGGTGACAATCAGGCTTGTAGTACATTTGTGTTGGTTTTGACGAAACTACAAAATGACACACAATTATAATGTATATTTCACTATAGGCATACGGAAAATTATTTTAGCGGTACATCATGAGACACCGATAAAATAAATCAAATGTTTTTATGTTAAAAGTCTACTGTATATTTACGAGTATATGTTTTTCCAGTAAATTAAAAAAAATATATTAATTTTTTTCAATAAAATTTGCGTTTGCTATAGTTTAGTTTATACAATGATTTTATCCTAATGTATTAAAAACCGAAAGTTAATCCCTACATATTCATGGATAAAATTAAGAAAACGTTCGTTGCCAAATTTACATAATTTGAATGTACTCCAGAAATACCACTCAAACTTAAGAGAAAAAGTTCAAAATTATGTAATTTCGAGAAATCTGAATAATCATTGGCTCCATTAGCTTAAACATATTTATGTTTAATGCTGTATTTACAGCAATGACACAATACAAAATAATGTCACTCAAAGTAATTTATTAGAAATACACATGAATTATATTGCACTCACACAACAAACAATATTATTGGAATAAACAATCTATTATTCTGGCATATTCATATAGTGACACACTATTCAATTTTAAAGTTTAAATATACGATAGAATATTTAGCCTTAACCGTCTCTTTCCGCATATTTTACGAAATCTTTCGTAAATCAAATTTATGTAGTATATGACTAAGTCCCTTGTAGGTTAAAGCCAAACCATGTATGCTGTATTAATAAATTTTCGTCAACGACGAGAATTGAACTAGAGGACGTAGGTATTATGCGATCGTTGAAGTAATATATATATATATATATATATATATATATATATATATATATATATATATATATATATATATATATATATATATATTAAGTATATATATATATATATATATATATATATATATATATATATATATATATATATATATATATATATATGTATATATATATATATATATATATATATATATATATATGTATATATACATATATATATATATATATATATATATATATATATATATATATATATATATATATATATATATATATATATATATATATATATTATAATAAAATTCTCAAGACCACTTTCAGGTTTTAAACTTAGCACAAGTAAAAAAAAAAAACATACATACCCGAATCCAATTTGATGGCACAAATACAAGCCGATAAATTAAATAAATTAATGCTGACACCGTTAATCCTATTAAAATGTGTTTTGGAGTGAGGTATGATTTAACTATGCCACAATTATCCCATAAGTCCATTATATAAAATGCATAATGATCACTATTTAATAACTGATTTAACGTTAAACTATGATTTCCAATCAAATTTCCGAACATTTTGTTTTAAGAATTATTATATTCTTAAATAAAATAAAAAAATAAAAACATAAATATTAACAATCTATAATTAAATTAAATTAAGTTATTTTATTTTTTTATGTCTTTTCAGCGCACTTTTTTTTAAATATTTAGTTAGAACATTTCGTTTTGAGTTAGCAAATCGAACTGATAAAAATTATTTGAAAAAGTTTTTTAATACGAATTTTTCGATTGGATTTTTAAAATTTTTTGATGTCGGAGTTTCAATGATTTTTCGAATTATTCAAAAGCCGAGTCAGATTTGTATTTATTTACATTTGAGATAAAGCCTTACGTTTTATTTTTTTGAATTTGCTGTTTTAGTTTATTTAATTTTAATAATGAATTTATGTATTTTGTATATATATATGTACTCGAATATTTATAAATTTTATCTGTGATATGATAAAATAGATTATGAATATATACTGATATGACTGATAATGAGTAAAAAGGTTTTGCTCAATTTATATTATAGTGTAAGGACGTACATCGTTTGTGGCTTTTATGCAATGGCTACAGGAGATGGATTGACATTGTGCGGTTGCATCTTGCATATTTAATACAAATTATGTATGAAAATAACTAAAATTAAAGCAAAATATATACTTGTATACATATGACTGTTTGACCTAAAAAATGTTATGGCAGATCAAATACACACATAATTGTTTAAAATATTTCTCAATATCATTACTACATTTGGTACATTATGCCTTGTCGATGCCGAGGACCCGACATCGATTCGCACCGCTGACCAACATTATTTTAAATACGACATGTACCGACAACTGAATGTTAGTTCTATCCCCATGTACTCTCTCAACCGTTGCAGGTTTAACTCTGATGTTGTGTAATTTTCATAAGTACTCGTACATACTGTCAAAATGGTATATGGAACCATTGTGGTTAGTTTACTAATTTTTTTGGTTTTTTAATTCGTTATTTATTTAAAAAAATTATTTAGAAAATTGTATTTGTGCATGATATGTAAAAATGTTCGATGGGCTGATTAATTAGTTCCTACTGAACTGTGATAAAAGAACTGTGTTAATTTCAAATTCAATTAAAATATTGTTTTCGAATGATCAACACGTTTTTTGTACGTATGTTTATAAATTCACATTAGATTTGATCACAAGCAATTTTGTAAAGCTAGTCACGGTGCGACATCCACTTTTCAAAAATTTATTAGTGAATTACAGCTACCTAATATCATCTTAGTATGCGGACTAAAATTCGGGTAAATGTCAACAGACGCTTAGACCAAACTCCAAAGCCTTATTAGGAGTTGATTAAATAAAACATAATTATTGCTGTTTTAATAAAATTAGTGTAAATGCCACTGAAAAAATTCTCTTAATAATCTTGTTATTTGATTTAGTCTATTCAAGCAGATTTTGAATTATTCAGGTTTGCAATGTAATTTATAACTTCAAATGGAGAAAAAGATGTAAAGAAAATTGTCTCAAATATATTCATATATGTAAGTTTCTATATTGCTTATCAATATCATATATTAATATTGTTACAAACACGATGAAAATAATGGATCATGATTTTCTGAAATTACTATAGACATTTCTTGAAAGCATTGCTAATGTGACGCCGCTCAGTTATCAAACAGCTATCTAGATTTTTGTTTTCTGATATCGATTTTAGATTAACTACTTTTATAAACCTTTCAAGTTTGAATTAAAATAATTTTCCTTTGTAGTTTAAATATCCGCATTAATTCAGTAATATAGTTGAATTTCAAGATGCTTGATATGATTTGATACTGATCAATTTTTCATTGAAAACAACAATATCAATTCAACATTTGTTGTAGATCAAAATTTTGTTTTGAATAACTACATATATAGTATACATTTCTGTGTCGTTTCGCGAAACATATAATCTGGTCAAACCTAATGAACTTTTGTTGTAGACTTTTTTTAAAATTTATTCAAGGAAGGCCTAAGTTTTACTTGCTATGAAGCTATTAGAGTCATCTATTAACAATATTGGTTCCTGATCATTTATCAAGTAATTATTCACAGTTTTGATCTCAAAGATTGTTTTTCAAATATCTTTATTACATTTCGCTCATCACAACTAAGTTTTAAGTAACATAGATTATTCATGCATAATATAAAAATCAAAATTAAATTATTTTGAACTTTTCTATATGTAAAAAATGAAATAACAAATATTGGTTGGAAAAAATGTTATTCCACTTATCAAATATTAGTATGAATGTCAGATTTTAGGTAGTTTTTAGACTAATTTACCATTTGATAGGCAATGAAATAAAAATCTCCTTATTTAGAAGCTTTGAACTAAAATGGATCAAAATGTTTTATATTCTATTTATGGTATATGTCATACATGAATGTCCCATTTTTGGGACACGAATATTACATATTACAGCGAGATTGTATTCAATTACTTGAAATATTTTTAAATACTATTATCAATCAAATTAATATGCACTGTATTTCATTAACTATAAACCAGATATAATATTTATATATAATAAAGAAATAGTACATAATATACTTTAATACATGTGTATGTATGAAAATCAAAAATAAAGGGACTTATGTATTCACGTGCAAAGTGTATTTTCGCTATCGACTCCAAATGCGTAATATATGTATATAATTGAATAAAATACGAGTATCGTATGATTCATTAATACGAGTATGTATACACAAGTGTAGAAAATTACACTTTCCGTAAATGGCACAAGTAGAGTGAAATGGTTAAATATGTGGTATAGATATAAATCACCTTCCGGTCGCGTTTCACTCAAATTCGCTTTTTTATAAATTAACATAAATAAAATTGAATTTACTGGTAATTTGTTGCAACTACTAAATTATTATAAATATACATATTAATACGTATATTAATAAATGAGAGAAAAAAGAGTTGGTATTGTTATCTGTGAACGAATATTGGACCCAGGTTTGTACTATGGTTTTGGTACAATACATCACATCACAATAACGCTTCAAGCTATTTTATGTATCATGTGTACATACTTATTTATCTGTACATTGGGAAACGTTAATTTCATTTCATATTAATTACTTGAGAAGAACTAGAAAGTAGTACCGTAGATTATTATACTATAATTTGTGATTTAGTGCTATATTTGTCATTTGGCACCTGTTGTGTGTTGAATAGTTAGAAAATCATAACGTAAATTCCTTTTCATCAAATATAGCAATTTTTTTTGTTTCAGAATCTTGTGTCTATTTGGTTGTTTGATCATTGTTGCACTTAAAATATATGGATTTTATGGCAGCACTTAATATATATGGATTTTACAAGGTATTTTACTTACTGGTTGCATTTTGCGTTCTTTTCTCCGCATCTACCAAAATATATCAACAGGGCGGCATTAGTTGCGTTAAAAAAATATAAAAAACCGTGATGTTTCAATGTTTATATTTTGATAAAAATTAATAATAATTTTGATAAAATTAGCTCCAAATATTGTTTGTTTGTACTGAAATACCGAAGCACGAAAAATTTCCAGAATACTGCTTCTTCGAGAATGGTGGAAGGCCGAGTTTCTGAAAGCACAACAACTCAGCAATGAGCGCAGTTCACGTAATTTCTTTAAAGGAATTATTGGATTGCACCATACTTTCAGGCCTTCGTCAACTGCCATTCGGGACCGGGATGTAAACCTCTGTGTCAACACGCAGTACTCGCCGCATGGAATGACACTTTACCGACCTGCTTGGTATTCATAATGCGTCACAGACTGTAGTTGAGTCACCTCCAATACAGACTGCGGAGATTTGCATTGAGGATCCATCCCATGATGAATTTTTTAGAGCCATGCAGAGACTAAAACGAAACCGGGGTGGACTGCATTAATTCGGAGCTCTTAATATTCGGAGGGAACACTTTGTGGAACTGTCTTTTCGACCTTATTCGATTAGTATGGCGAACCTGACGCGGAAAGTGGCCGCGAAGTGCCCTATCTTCAAAAAAGGAGACCGCTTGAAGTGAGAAAATTATCGCAGCATAGCTCTCCTTTGCACAGCATATAAGTTACTGTCTTACAATATAATAGATAGAATCACCCTTCTACGTTTTTTCGCTGTATGGATGATTCTATCTAAATATTATGAGACTTCCATCCCCGTACTTCAGGTGTTCTTGTATTTGCGGAAGAGTAATGAGTTGGTCAATCGAGAGAATTTGTGGGTATTCCAACAAAAATGGTACGATTGTGTAAAATGACAGTGACACAGTAATTGAGTGTTGAGAACGGGCTATCAAAAATGTTTGCAGTTAACTCGGGTGTTCGGCAGGGAGATGCTCTGTTCCCGATACTCTTTAATCTCATGTTGGAGTGCATCTTTCGTAAAACTGAAACACCTCAGTGCAACATCTTATATCGCCAGTCCAATCAGGTGCTGCATATGCAGATGACATATGTGTGATTGGACTGAATAGCAACGGAGCGAAGAAAATAGTATCCTCCAAGGCCACTGCTAAAATTTAAACACCTATCAAGTACCATAAAGCTGAAGCTTTACAAAGCGTTGATCAGGCCCGTTGTTATATTTGAATGCGAAAGTTGGGCGCTGACGGATGAGTACAAGAGATGTCTTCTTACATTTGAGAGAAGAGTCATGCGTGTGATTTACCGCCAAAAACGCGAAATAGATAGCACATACCAAGCTCTGTACAATATCCAGATCAGAGATCTGATGAAGATCCCCGATATTGGACATGATATAAGATCTCAGAGAGTACGCTGGCTCGGTCACGTTCTGCGTGCTGATCCAGAACGAATTGTGCAGCGATCTCTGAAAGGAGAGCCACCATATGGTAGGCGCCGAGGTCGTTGCAGGCGACGATGGCTCCCCGGTGTAGAGAACGACTTGGCTTCTTCAGGTTGTCTAAGACAGTATGAACACCAAGCCCAGGATCGAAACCGCAATATATATATGTATATATATATATATATATATATGCAATATATATACATACCTTCTAAAGTCCATATATCTTGAACAGCACTGAATAAATAAATCGTAATTTGACACAACTTATATAAACTGTTCGGTGATTTACCTATTTTCTAGTTTAATTAAATTAATTAATTAAATACTAAATTAATTTTCTATTTTCGTTTTTTCTAGACGAAAATTCTCGAGAATATTGATGTTGTGCTCTATCACAGTATGTGTGGTTCTATAGGACAACTGAACTAATGATTCGATGGATAACTCATGTTTTCAAAGCGAGATATAATGGATTTATGGCATAGTTCCCACTTACGAAAAGAAGGCTGTCACAAATTAAAGCTGATTTGCAAGACCGATATTTTGTTTATATCATCAAAAATCTCATAATTTTTCCAACTCTTTTCCGTCTTCGTAAAAACTCATTTAAACTCAAGATGAGATCAGCATGGGATGATTGGTTATCTAAATGATTGGAGATCACAACTAACGGTTATCGTATGCACCCTCATATTAGGATATAACCAATTTCGTATAGACAGTTATATGCAAAGAAAACTTATCCAGATGACATGAGACGATTATTCGAATGCTGCACTATAGATCACTTTGAAAAGAAATTCCACATAGTAAATTGAACACATAACTTCTACGTACATATTTTAAATTTTAAACCAGCTAATGCAGACGTAGGATTAACCGTATATAATTAGAAGGGAAGAATGAAAGTAAGGAAAGTTATAACGAGGAAACTGCGAGTTTGTATTCAAGTTGGTCAAGCAGAGCATAATTTGAATGATTCTAGTAGCAGAAAATATTCATTTCGATCAGTACCTTAAGAATATTTAGGGTGTTTAAGATTTATTATGTTTCATGTTGATGTAACCGACAATTCCAGATATTATGAACTATGAATCGCATTATTTATCAATTTTATTTATTATTTTTAAAGCATTGATTGAAGCTTCTGTATTTCTGTAGTTCGGGCTATGTTGATAAAATGTAAATCTTGGTTATGTTAGAAGCATTTTATTCAAAACATATAAATACATAATTATAAAATTAAATTAATTATTTATATAACAACATCCCACATAATTATAATTATTGTAAATAAAAATGCATTGAAATATTTGAACCTGGAATCTATATTAAATCATATTTTGGTATTGGATTAAGAGTATGTATGTAACAGCAATTTTATAAATAGAAATAGTGTTTTGATTATAATGTTAGCAATACTTGATGTTAACATTGTGTTGATAATAATTTCCGAACCGTTTAAATTATATAAAATGTATCAGTAAAAGGCAGCAAAAACCTTCAAAACAATCTTCAGTTCAAGTCCTCACATAATAATTCAACGGATTTATCTAATCTATACTACATATGTGATTTATTTTAACTTTGAGTGGCGCTTTATTCTTTTCAATTTATGTGCCCCAATATCTGATAACCAGTATCAAATATTATATTGGTTTGTGCAACTAGTATGAATCAGTCTAACTTAAAAATTAAATAATTAAATATTAAAACGAAGCGTTTACATATAGGAATTGATTTACAGTCATGGAATATAGATAAAATTTCAATCATTATGAGTTATAGTATCAGGTGCTTAATCGTATGTGTTAAAAATTTACGCAAGTGAAATCATTGATTAAGTTTTATGATTCATATGATTTTTGCGTTCGTTTATGGGCGGCATAGACTCTAATTTATAGTGTATAATGTATATTGTATGCTTCAAATGGATCGATAATATTTCATTGCAAAAAATTTCGATTAATATAAGATAACCCATTTATGTATTACTCATTTAGACAAATTGTTATCAAGTATGCATCGGTATAAACATCAAATATATAACGATTACAAACAAAAATTTTAGGTGTAATCAGAAATGACTAAAACAATTAAATAATATAAATTCAATATAATCAGTTTTATCCAGTATCCCGACTTTTAAAAAAAATGTTAATGATATTATTTGTCAATAATCTTTGATTGCAGTACGTATACACGTAATTTACGAATCTTTTTCACACGTAATTGTGATATTACAAATCATAGCTTAATGTTTGCACTAAAGAGCTCTAGTTTTAATTAATTTACGTAATAGATAAAATATTGTTAAATGAAAATGGGAATACATTTTTGAGATTGCGATTTGCGAATTGAAAAAATGATTGATAATGAACACAAATTATGAAGAGGGTTAGCTCATTTAAGAAAATTCCGAAAATTATCGCATCCCCATGATCGATTCTTATTGATTTATCAAGTTGTTATTAGTAACAATATATATGTTTTTACTATACTGATTCGTTTGTTCACAATTTGAACTTATTCAAATTTTCATTGGCTAAAATACCAAAATAGTGGCACTCTTTCTTTAGTTGTTGCGTCAATCGGACGTTTCAGTCTTTCTCAATTTTTTTTTTTAAATCAAATCAAAAATATTCGATCTGGGTTTAACCACAATTTCAATAAATTCAAGTTCGCTGTTTAATTTTGATTACTGCTGAAAAAAATAAATATGTATGTATACTATTTTCATGTTCACTTCTGTTAGGAGCGGTGTTTTCTGATAGGGTTTATAGTGAGATACTTAGGTGTCGACTATAACAATATTTTCTTACTCTCCGGAAATATGTAACTTGAATATTGTTTTGGGAGCGTTTGCGGTGAGTGAGATTGCGGTTCCTGGATGATTTAGAAGAAATTCTAAATTGACATTCATTAGAATTTGAAGATATAGTCTTAATTGCTAAACAAGATATTAGTAGTAATGGATAAGGTTTCACTAACTTTACATACTTGTTAGACTCATTTTCTTTAAAGATGCAAAACACATAACCTTACAACTCGTCGTCTTCATTACTTGGCTTAGTTATATAACCAACACAAACAGACGACCAAGATAATTAGCTGTATGGGAAACCTATAAAATGACAATATTTAAAAAACAGACAGGAATTACTAAAAAGTGCGATTATTGGCAGTTTACTTCAATATACATACATATATCGATGCACCATCTATACTGAAATCAATTAAATTACCTAACAGAAACTGGACTTCCACAGAACAAATTATGGTGATAATGATCCTGTAAACATGATGGTGAAAAGCTTTAACAAAACAGATCACCTTTTCGTCTTTTGTATAAGTCTATACTTATACAAAAGACGAAAAGGTGATCTGTTTAGATGGCTTTAAATGTATTGTGACCCGATTGATATTTAGTTTAGTCGACGCCCGAATATTAATCTCGACTAAATACACGCATATTTAGACAGTTTTCATGCAACGACGCAATATGCAAAGTTTGAGAGTTGCATTGAACGGGTATATAAACGCCACCAGGTTGCAGAGTAAGATCAGTTTAAATTCAACCAGTGATCAGTGAACAAGTGACATAAAGTGAAATAGTGAAATTGTGAAGAGTTAAAAGTGCTGAAAAGTGTTGTAATTTATTGTCGAATAAATTGTGCAGTGTTAATAAACAGTTCAAGTGTTTTATTGCAAAATCTCTTACGAATCCTTAGAAGTTCCCGAAATTCGTAACAGTATATTAAAGCACCTCCTGATTTTATATATAGCTTTATTTTTATATTTATAATAATTTTTTTAAATATAAATAATACTTATAAATAAATAAGTTAAAGCTTGTAATCAGTTTAGTTACAAACCTTATATAAAACGTTGTAACATAATTTGAATCGCATTACAGTTTGTATTGAATTATTTTAAAGGTAATATTTTAATAATTCTTTTTTTTCAATGCGAAATTAAAATCGGGTAATCACTTATACATATGTATAATTTCGTCGTTGTTAAAATAATTCGCTAAGAGTAACTGATCCATTAGTCGTTTAAGTACACAATTTTAATTTTACCAAGTTTATTTTTCGTGCCTAATAAAAATGCTTGACCGAACCGATGTCTTTCCGACAGAAAAACATCCTGTTAGAGAAAATGTTTGTGACATGATGATGTTGAATAGTTGAAACTATCGGAGGATACATAATTAATATATTCAATAAAATACTATTGAATATTGGAATTGATGGTTGGCAATTTTATGATCCTCATTTTATTTGGTTATTAAACATTGTGAAATTTTGGATTCCATATCCATAGTAATATACTTATCAACAATGATGCTCATTAACCCTACTTTTTGGTGCAAATTAGATAAATATTATTTATTCCATTACTTGCTGGTCTTACAGAGTAAATATAGAGAAAATATAGATATATCAGAAAGCCATTTTACTAAACAACATATGTTAAAATAAATGATTATAAAAGGAAACATCAAACACTATGAATGACTATAAAAATAGAAAATGAAAATAACCAAGCCACTAGAAAAATATATTTAAATAACAATAAAGAATATAGTATCTAATCAATGTATTGCCCTCCACAATATAATTTAAATAAAAATGACTATATCATTGAAATTACCCAACTTTATCATTGATGTTTATTTTAACGTGAAAAATACCTAAGGATACCTCAACATTACAAGGAAAGTATTAGCAACGATCATTCCTGCACGAATCTCTCCAGTAAACAACATAAGAAACGAGTGAACTGACCAGGAAGGAAGCTGTTATAGATAACATCAACTCAATCTGTATCATCATAGAAGAGTTCACCAAATGGTACTCTCCACTGTACCTTCTCTAAAAGTGTAAATTGGAAGGCACTCCGCCTTATACCCAAAATGGGTATCCCGATGGAAATAATCAAACTCATTAAGGAAATGTACCAGGAAAGACAAGTATCCAGCAAAAAAAAAATGCCTCCGTCCTATTAACAAATTCAAAGCTACGAATGTCCAATGTATGCTCAAAATCAATAATTCTGTACAGATGTGAATCATCGAAATATATACCCACAGGCAGACAGGTGATTGTGAATAAATGCTTAAGGCGGTTCATCAAATGTTTTTGGCCAAACACATCACAATTAAAGAAGTTAGGGGCCAAATACATCACAATTAAAGAGCCTGCGGCAAATCAGACAAACAAACTTTGAGACAAAAATTCAAAAGCCCAAAGGTAGATGGATTAGTAATACATTGAGAAAACAGAAAATGGCATAACCATAATGTCATTAGAATGGAATCCGCAATAGCCTGCAGGAGAACGGTGCTATAGCAGAAGCGAAACAGCTCGGTAAAACTTGGGAGGATCTAAACGCAATTTGGAGCAAAGAAATCAAGTAAAATATAAATACGATAAAGAAAAAAAAAAGTGGATGAACATAATATAGAACGCTTAATATTACAAGAGTTAAAATATGATATCAATAACCTAAGCACAAAAAACTGCAGAAAAAAAAATTATTAACGACAAATAATTAAGACATTACCTTAAAAAGATTATGAAAACTACTCCTTATATAATCAACGCAATGTTCAAACTGAAACATGTCCCCCATTAATGAAAGATCGCAGAAGTAATAATGATATACTAAAACCAAATAAACCACCTAACAATATCAAAAATATAAGAAGAGTTTTCTGTTCAAGAGACTGATACCAATATAAGAAAAAATTAATATTATCCCCTCTCACCATTGGGCTTTAAAGAAAATCATTCCACTATAGAGCAAGTGCACAGAATTGCAATTCTGGAACCAATTCTATAAATTCTATTTACCACAGATCTGCCAACTCGAAAAGAAATAAATATCGCAACATTTTTGGATGATACTGCAACCTTAGGAATTGGTAACAACATAAATGAGACGTCAGCCATACTGCAGAAGGGCACTAACATGGAAGAAACGATGGCGGATGTAGCGCAACGAAACGAAATCATTACACGTAAACTTAACCAATCAAAGAGTTGGGTATGACTCTTGACGCTAAGCTCAACTGAAAAATGAAATAAACAAAGTTAAATATGAAATACAGAAAATAGTACTGGCTCATAGGAACGAACTCTGAGTTAATCAGTTAGCATTATATAATAAATTGCTCTTAATAAATGTCGGCAAATAATAAAACCTGTATGGACCTATGTGTCATTCAGCTTTGAGACTGTATCTATAAGACCCAAACGACAGTTAAATTAACTGCAATATGTAAATTATACTGGGACTAACTAATAGGTTACACGTGACACCTCTCTAAGTTTGAACAAAATATAAGATAGATAAATTACTAGATGATTTGTAAATTAGATGTAATATTAAAATAAAAAAATGTTAATTCCAAAACCTGGGAAAGTTGATTCATATCGCCTAAACTCACTACCAACACTCCCAAATCTCTACGAAATGTTTACTTCTTATAAAACTTAAGAAAATTCTTAAAGAGAAAAATAATTATCGGCTTAATCGAAAATGTTTGATAAAATATAACTGCATCAACCAATCTACACAAAATCCATGTATGAATTCCACAAGGCAATATACTGGATCCCATATTATATTTGATTTGTACAGGGGACCTATACCAACATCAAATTATGTACAAAAAATTAACGTGCGACATAATTGCTTTAAGTAATTGCCATAACATTTAAGTAAAATAAAAGAGTGGCTAACTAAATGGAGAATTAAGGCCAATAAGAGTAAATCGTAATATTCCTAAAATTTACCCGAAAGTTACCTTACCACAAAACCTAGGCCTACATCTAGATACAAGTATGACATGGAATTGTGCTTCTAACATAATAAAATTACATCGAATGCAGTCAAAAACACTATGAACAATCGCAAATGCATCCACTTATCATAATCATACATCAGACTCTATACACCGAAAGTAATAGAGTAAAAAGAACCAGTTAAAATTAGAACAACATCCCAACGCATTATCCAGGGAAATTTGTAACTTTAGAAACGGATGCGGGTCATGCATAATATAATATAGTACATATATTGTTACGATAGTCGTATTATTTATGATATGATGAACATGAAATTGAAGCCGCGCGTACATGATACAAAAAAAATATTCTGATTGCACAAAAGTTTACCATGAAGTTAGCTATCTGAGTTCAAATATTCTCAACTCGAATAAAATTTCGCCAGGATAGCCATATTAACAAAACTAAAAATTATATTTGTGTTGCTATTTTTTCGTCAATGGAACATATTTTGCCTAAAAAATGTTCCCTTATCCAAAAATAGCAACTTGTTTTGTTGCTGGTTTATTTGTAAATAGACAAAGAATTGTCATCTTGAGTATAGTTAAACAAAAGTTTTCACTCAAAAGTCGTAATATTTTCGTTATTAACAAAGGCTATACTGATGAAATTATATTTCGAGTATTGAAAATTTCTACTCATACAGCTAATTTCGTGGTGAATTTTTGTGCATCAGAATTTTTATGTTTTGTATCATGTGAAACCTTGAAATTAATTCAAGAAGCTCAAATTAGTATATATATTGGCAAGTTGATGGATGTTAATTTCTAAATCATAAAACGATGCTTGAAAATCTATTTTACATTGAAATTTATAAATAAATGTACATATTTCCTGTACGCATTAAACTAAAGCAAAAAAAAAATCAACTGATTCTAAACGATTACCTTGACCTAGGGACCCCTCCATAAAACATATCTATCATTATCCAAAATAACAGAAAAGATCTACACTTTCATTATATGTATGTATATAGATACATATTATAAACATACAATTAGATATTCTTTAAAAAGAATGAAGAAACTAACGGTTTTAATATAATCAATAAATGAAATGTACATAAAATAGAGTTAAGTATTTATTCATTATTTTCCGTGATCTCAAAAAAAAAAATTATAAATTTTAAATTTAAATATTATTTACTTTTGTTTACGAAATTTTTTAGATTTGTACTTAGAGAGCTACTTTATTTCGCGCAGTTACTGTGAATTGAACCAATTACTACTGCTCTTATTGTTATTTTTGTAACTTTGCAAGCTTTCATATTATTAAGGGATACCGTATGCATGATCTTAAAAAAAAATCTGTATTTAACTTTTTGTAAAAAAAACAAGAAATTTTAAATTGCGGCTAATTAATTCCAGAATAAATGAATCAATTTTTATTTTTTCAAAATGTAATACATTAAATTAATCTGTCATTGGTGGAAATATAAAATGGTAATTTGTACTGTGACATGGATTTGCATTTTAAAATTTGTTGTTTGGCATAAATTCTAAGAACTCAATAAAATGCCATTCATGTATACAGTTTAGATATGTAGGTATATATGTATACATACATATGTATATGTACTCGTATTACAAGGAGTTATTTTCTATGAACCAATGCGATAACAAATAATTGTTGTTGATTGATAGGTTGTTTGTTGATTTAGTTTAGCTTTGGTTTTGTAAAGCTAAGCACGTGAACTATGACACAAGTTTTGTTATTGTAACTGTTAATTAAAATTTTAAATATTTCGAATATATGGATACCTTTTAAGAAAATTTCTTTACTTTTAATAATTGTTTTAATTTAATACAAAAATTAGAATTTTTCACAACAACGATAAACTGATCCAAATGAAATGAAATAAAACAAAAATAGAGGAAATTATTTTAATGTTCAATTATAGATGGCATATAGTATAATCATGATATGCGTATGTATTTAGGGCACAACATTAACAACTAAAATCATGTGTAATAGTGCGATTCAGACGTACCCTCACTGAGATCTTAACTAACAAATTTCTCTTAGCTAAGAGACTTCTGTTACCTATAACTCATAGTTATGATATTCTCTGAAAAAATCTCTTAGCTAATACCTATAAAATATAGGTGGTCGTACGCAACATAACTTTACCGTTTCTCATAATTATTGTTGTATTAAAACGAAATGTGTAAATGTATTGAAATATTTGCCGTAAAACGTTCAACGCCTAATAAATAATTATTAAGTACTTTTTATTATATTAAATAAATAGTAATGATAATTTATTAACAAAAATAGTATATACATGTATAAATTTGTGTAAAAATTCAAATTGTCAGGTTAAGGGAGCTTTGAGAACTGGCAACAGAATACCAATTTAGAGATCTCTTAAAAATATCTCTTATTCTTATACTTACCTAGATTTGTCAAAAATGTGCATGCATCATAAAACATTTTCAGCATGATGATATCACACCAACAATTCACATGATTTTATCAAGAGAAATGTTTTGCTTTATCAGCATTCACGGGTAAGTACAGTTTTTTTAACATAATAGTACTCAAGTACCCGGTCCGGTTCATATATGTATTTCATAAAAATTTTCGCAACATGATCAGTGCTGCCAGATTATTTTTTATTTTATCTTACCACTTAAAAAGTATTTCTTTTCGACTCTAAAATCGTTTTTTTATGGAAATCTGGTACCTATATTTTCCTGGTACGATTAAAGATCTTCAGCATTTTTACTCATAAGCTCTTTCGTAAGCAAAATCTTTTTACCTCTGAAAAAGAGATAAAAAATTTTCAATAATCTGACAAGAATGGCATACATATATCTGTATTAAATCGTTTATGTATGGATTGTCCCTATAGCGGTTAGGTATAATTAAATTATGTAAACTTATATATACTAAAGATACGAGTACAGTAAAATTATGAAATTATGAATTATGATAATTTATAATAAAAAAAAAAACGAAGTCATTATTCTTATTAGTAAAGATGGAACGGTTTACGAAAGAACAATGTGTTAATATTGCAACAACGAAATAGAAGTCGGGTCGGGTAAGGAACAACCAACACGTATATATTTATAAGCGTTCACGTTCTCATCGAGAGTGAAAGTGGTTATCAATATAGTGAAACTGGAATCGCTGTAACGACATTGCGATTGGCTATACCAACCATTGGTTGACATGGAAGCCAGTGGCGCATGTGGTTTAAGCAGAACCGTATGAGCTGTCACATTATTGTGCGAGAACCAATTGACTTATTACATCAACAGTTTCCAAGCCATAACAGGTTCAAAAATGCCCATTTTCCAGCAAGATTTTGAAATTTGATGCCGTGCGATTTCGACTTCTTTTTGTCTTCTGAAGACCGAAGCCCAAAGCTATATTAATGAAATTAAGGCGCACCTCTGAAAAAGTCAAAGAAAATTCAATTCAAATCATCAGAAATGTTGGAAATGTTGTGGTAATTTAAACGACATTCCCTTTACCTCTGAAAAAGTCAAAAAAAATTTCATCAGAAATGTTGGAAATGTTGTGGTAATTTAAACGACATTCCCTTTTATATTTAATGGAAAAAAGTGTTATTTAATATTCAATAAAATCGCATCGTATAAAAAACAAAATTGTTTTAATTAAAAATTTAACCTGGTACTCTTATTGTGGCATCCTTTTTATCTAAAAAATATAAATAATATTTTTCAATTATGTATACTCAAATGGAGGTCCCTCATCTTCCATTGGCATATAATTCAGAGAATAATACAGATCGATTTGTTTCCCGGTTTCTGAATTTCTTAAATAAATGGTATCATTTTCTTCAAAAAATTCGAAATTTTCTCTATCAAATTTAATTTCAAATTCTTTAACTATGATCATTTGATTCATATGGATTGATTTAACTTTATTGCGATTCATCATCAATTCGGCCAACATATAATAAACCAATGGAGTGCAAGCATCACAACTGTCAATTGATAAATTCTAAAAATAATTATAGGACACATTAGCTTTATATACGAGGATATATCCGCACATATATAGTTCATATACTGTACCTCTGGATGTAAAGTAGAATGTTGAAGTAGTTGCACAACACCACTATCTGAGATGTTGCAGCAAAACGTAAAATTTAATAAATTTTTCTTGGAAAGATAAGGCGCCAATGAGAGTAAATTTGCATGTGACATATCCATATCATTAAATTCGATTTTCAAAAATGATTCGCTTATATTTTCGAATACACTATAGTCGGAAATATAACAATTCATCATTAACAACTCAGCTGTATAATTATGACCTTTTAAAACTTGTATCAAATATCTTATGAAGCTGCATAATTTCTCCTCATTCTCGGCGCTACAATTATAAACTGATATATTTATTTTAGCTTTATCTCGGGGTACCGCGCTATCGCAAACTGGCACAACAAAATTGAATCCGTCACTTAAATCAAATTCATATAGTTGGTTTTGATTTGGATTTTGCATTAATTCGTAAAATAGTTCACCCGTAAAATGTGTGTAATTTTTTATTATATATATAATTGTTTCGATTCCTTTGTAAATAGTCACCAAACTGATGGGATCAGGTTCATTATTGCTTAAGAATAAAGTTTTATCGTAAACAAATTCATAACTTGGAATTTTTAATAGTTTCGTAATATAATCAAATTTTTTTTTGTATGTAGATTGTGACGTATACAGAATTGAAAATTTACTGTGATATTTGTAAATGAAGTATCCAATTAAATTTTGTTTATTGAATATAGGAAGGGAGTATTCAATTGTCCCCACGTCTTCCATTGAGAATGTTAACTTAGTGCACATTACATTTTGCATATGCCGATCCAAATAGTCATTGTAATATGGTACTCGAAAATCTTTATTTGCCAATTCTAAAGATAGTAAGTCTTCTACACTTAGGTCACTCAATAAATCATATTGTTTCCATTCTTCTGCACATATATCCATGGCTAACGTATCAATATCGATAAAATCAAATTCTGAATTATGCCATGGTAATGGTACGGCAAGATAAAGTGATAATATTTTATCAATTGTTTTGGCATATGTTATTGACTCTATAAAAATTTGATCGATTTGAAATAATTGATGTTCATCTAAATCAATTGAAAATTCAAAAACGTTTATCTCCTGAATTGTAATCCAATTCACTTCCATTTGGTACGAGTTCATTAAATGCTGTGATAAATCATAATTTTTTAATTCCTCTTGCAAATGATTTAATACCACATCGTAATTTTCATCTATCTCTATGAAATACGTTCGGTCAGATAGCCAGCACATTTTATATTTCGATTCCATCCAAATTCGATCGAATGCTATATGTTCAGTATTACGATCGCTTACCACATGCTTAATATTTGCATCAAATTTATTATGAAAAATTTCTTCAACGATAACATTGTTAATAGGGTGCAAAGTTAGAAGTTCCTAAATGAAATAAATTGTTGTTTAACTATATGCAACAATAATATTTAGTATTACCTTTGAGTATATATAGATAGAGAAATCATGGGCAATTACAATGTTACCTCAATAGATAGCGTTACATACACGATTTTGAATTTTTTCTAATTTTTTGTGCATAATATATTTAGGTTACAATGTATCGAGATATACAGTAAGATTTTTCGCTGAAATGTTTTGTTTTGAGTATCATTTGAACTTTTCCTCTTTCTGCTCTAATGTATACAACAAAAACAACAACGACGAATTTTTTATTTTTTATCACACAGACAGGATAAAATAACTTTACATTCTTGAACGGAAATTAAATAAGTACATATAATTAAATCAAATTTAGAAATTATAGATAAAATACGAGTGTATTGTGTTTATGTGTTATATTGTGCGTTGATGAAACAAAAATATTTCTTTTATATGATGTGCCACATCTAAGTAAAAGTGTCAGAAATAGACTAATTAACGCTGATATAATTACACACTTTGGCAGAATTTCATGGAAAGTTTTGGAAAATCTATTCGATTTGGATGAAGGTACAATTAAAATTTTTTATAAATTGACGAGAGAGCATATACGCCCAAATGCGTTTGAAAAGCTATCCGTGAAATTAGCTACTCAAGTCTTTAGTAAAGGTTTTTCTATGGGTATTTTTGCTGCAATCGCTAATGACTTTTTCACAGACGGGGAGAAATGTACTGCAACTTCTACAGCAACATTTATTGGTTGGCTGAACAAGATTTTTGACAATTTAAACAGCATAACCAAATTTTCAAAAAATCCAGATAGGAACGCAATTTCTAAAGCAGAAGTAGACATTCTTGAAAACCTATCGAATGCATCACAACAAATAGCCCTTTGGAAATCTGATGGAAAAATGACGATACCTTATTGTTTTACAGGCTTTCAACAAACCATTAATGGTGTACTAAGTCTGTGGAATTATATTTCTAAGGATTCGGAACAACAATTTTTAATTACATCTTAGCCGTAGCGGGATATTTATTTTACTTCTCGTTTGTGTTTTTATTTCTACGTTATTTGAAATTTAATTTCGGAACTAGTTAGTAGCTTCAATCTTAAGTACATTGATTTTATGAGTTCAGATATAAAATAACTTTACATTCTTGAACGGAAATTAAATAAGTACATAATTAAATCAAATTTAGAAATTATAGATAAAATACGAGTGTATTGTGTTTATGTGTTATATTTTTGTATTGCATTTTTCTAACTGTGTCATCATATCCTTGCGTTTACGAAGGCTGCTTGAATATATGCCGAAGTGGGAGTTTTTTGTCTTTTTTTAGTTTACCGACTGATAAAAGAAGAAATGTGTGGATTAAACATTCAGGCAATAAAAGTTTGAAAATAACTGCAGAAAATTCAAAGACGTCCCTAAAATTTTGCGAAAATCATTTCTTTGATAACGATATTCGCGTTTCAGGTACAAAAAAAATGTTAAATAAAAATGTTTATCCAATTTCGTTTCTAAATGTTTGCACGTGCGACCGAAATAATTTGGACAGCTCTCTTAATCGTTCCAAAAATGAAAATTATAAAAGCGATTAAAAGAAAATCTATTGCTGCTCAAACATTAATTTTGCCAGAAATTCAAATTGTTTCTGATGGTGATAAAGCAGATTCCCAAACGGTTTCGCCATTTCTGGAAGATCATCATTTGTCATTGGAAGGAAATCCACCACCCGCCGGTCCAAATTTAAAAGTATATTCAAATCGTTTAAGAAAAATTTACTTTACTAATTTGAACGAAAATGATGTAATAAATGAAGACCAGTTTCCTGCAGCGGCTTATAATAGAAACTATCAGTGCAATACAATAATTCCTTCGAAAGTACCACGATTTTTATTTAATTCCCCAAAGAAGAGGAAATTAGAGTCATTGGACAATTTAGTAGCGAAAAAAATAAATAAACTATTTACTAGTAAAAGTGATCCTGTACGAACATTTATTTTGTCTCAGTTGCACCATAAGAATAATTCTCAGTGGCAAAACGATGAAAAGGATTTATACTTGAAATTTTTCTACAAATCTCCTGAGCTTTACAAATACCTTTTAGAACTAGAATTTTCATTGCCTGCAGTGTCAACGATTCGAAGATGGCACTCGAATATTCTATTCTCTCCCGGATTAATGAAGAGTGTTACAGATATGCTTCACAGTAAGAGTAAACAACTGTCCAAAATGGATAAAAAATGTGTTTTGTTGTTCGATGAAATGGCAATTAAGCCTGAATTAGAATATAACACTTTTGAAGATGTGATTTACGGATTTTTAGATCGCGGTCATTTAGGTCGAAGCAATATAATTGCAACACATGCCCTCATTGTTATGTTACGTGGTTTAAACAGCAACTGGAAACAAACTTTGGGAATCTATATTGGAAATGTCAAAAGTAATGACTTGCATAAAATTATTACAAACTGCATTTCTGAAATTACGCGTCTGGGTTTCGAGGTATGTGCTGTAAATTGTGACCAAGGCAGCAATAACAGAAGTGCTTATAGTACTTTAGGAGCTTCGGTATCAAAGCCTTTTTTTTGCGTTGATGAAACAAAAATATTTCTTTTATATGATGTGCCACATCTAAGTAAAAGTGTCAGAAATAGACTAATTAACGCTGATATAATTACACACTTTGGCAGAATTTCATGGAAAGTTTTGGAAAATCTATTCGATTTGGATGAAGGTACAATTAAAATTGTTTATAAATTGACGAGAGAGCATATACGCCCAAATGCGTTTGAAAACCTATCCGTGAAATTAGCTACTCAAGTCTTTAGTAAAGGTGTTTATATGGGTATTTTTGCTGCAATCGCTAATGACTTTTTCACAGACGGGGAGAAATGTACTGCAACTTCTACAGCAACATTTATTGGTTGGCTGAACAAGATTTTTGACAATTTAAACAGCATAACCAAATTTTCAAAAAATCCAGATAGGAACGCAATTTTTAAAGAAGAAGTAGACATTCTTGAAAACCTATCGAATGCATCACAACAAATAGCCCTTTGGAAATCTGATGGAAAAATGACGATACCTTATTGTTTTACAGGCTTTCAACAAACCATTAATGGTGTACTAAGTCTGTGGAATTATATTTCTTCGGAACAACAATTTTTAATTACATCGCTTCTTAATCAAGATCCATTAGAAAATAATATTTCGATGATTCGAACAAACAGAGGTACATACGAAAAAAATCCTTCGGCCTTTCGTGTATGTAAAAATTTGAAACTTATTTGTTTCCAAAATTTAAAATCATCCAGCCTCAGTGGTTATGAATACTCCAACGCTGTTAATTTATTGGAACAAACGACGTCTACATCACAACCAGAAACGGACGTCAGTGAGCTATCCGATAACGAGCTTGATTTAGGCACAATTGAAGCCGAGATGCTTGATGACGAGGAACATGATATAAAAGATATTCTTCAAATCATCAATGAACATAAATTAATAAAATGTGTGGCCTTGCAAAATTGTGCAAATGCGTACGTAGCGGGATGGTTAGCACACAAATTTACTTCAAAAAATAAATGTGTGATTTGCAACGAATATTTCAGAGAAACGCAAAACTTTGACAAAAAAACAGCAAAACTCATAAATTTACGCGCGTACAACTCGAAATGCATGGAACAACGACTACCTTGCGGAAGTTTGACTACTCCCTCCGATGTGTTTGAAAGCGATTTAAAAGAAATTGTTTCAATCTTCGATCGTTATTTCAAATATTTTAAATGGAAAACACAAGTGTTATCAAAAATGAAATGTGTAATTTCTAAAAAGAAAAAATTCTTTCGTCATTGTGAAACCCATAAACACGAAATATTAAACTTCATTATAAAAATTTTAATTAGATTTACTGTCAAACATTTCAATAATTCTATTAAAGACAATAATATTAAAAATAAAGTATTGAAAATTAAACAAAACAGTTCGTCTTTAAATAGAAAGATGAAGAAAGCAAATACTTCTAAAAAGAGGAAACAAGCTTATGTGCAGAAAAAATAGTTATAAATTTGAATTAAATGTACATCCAATGAAAATGTTTAATTTATTTTTATTAAATTATATGGATTATTTTCTAGTATTATTTTGTATTTTTTTGGGGATGAACCTACAGCCTACTCTGATCTCAGAACAAAGTTTTACTATATATACATTGCCAAAAGTTCCACCATTCTAATTTTCACCAACGTTTTGAATAACAACTTTAGTATTGTTGATTATAGCATATTTCAGGCTCTTTTGTTTTGTTTTGTTAATTTTGATTCTTAAATACAAAATAGTAGAACCAGCACAATTTACTGAAATATGTATTCATTAACAAATTTTGGTTTCGAAGCAGAGCAATCGAGAACCTTAGAGGGAAAATTACATGCGCCACGATTATATTCATTAATTTTATTAATTTATTTTATATATGTATTATAAAATGCGAGTATATACATACATACATATAAAATTTACATATATAATTTAACAAACATATAAAAATCGGTACATAATAAACAACAAGAAAAAAATTAATAAACAACTAACAACAAAACAACTTTGTTTGTATGTTTGTAAGATTATTTTGTATTTTTTTTTCATTTCATTCTATGTGCAATTCTATAGTCGATTGTCGCGCTCTACAATAAAAGCGAGGTAACATTGTAACTTTTATTTTATTATGGTAATCACTCTATATATAAATACACAAAGGTATTACACTTACTTTTTCAAACCACCCTAATATACTTTCGTGTACATATAATGACTCAATACACTTTACATTTAAATAATCTTTATTCGATAAATCGTGCTCAATGATATTGGTAGAGAAATATGAATGATAATCACACATTATTAAACATTTTATAATTTAAATAAACTGGCCTTATAGACGATTAAAACTTAACTAACTCATTATATCGAGATTGAGAATAACAAATTTGTGTTTTGGGATTTTTTTGCTGTGTGGATGAAATTGGCGATAACGCTTCATCGTAACGCTTATAAAACTAATGTAATGTTTATATTCAATCACCATTTTAAATTTTGTTAATAATATTTTACAATTCTTCCTTTTCAAAATAGAATATATTATTGCATTAAATGTATAGCTCTCTAATATTAAATTCATTTCCAATAATAGTCCGAATACAATGAGATATTGATTTTGCCACCGAAAACATATAAATAAATGTACAACTATTTATAAATAAATTGATTGTTTTCTATAATTATACATCGTTTTCAATAATTATAGATAAAATTAGCATTTGGGTTAGACCTTCGAGTCAATTATACCTATGTATTGTGTGAATGACAACGATTAACTAAATTTAGTCTTTATCAATTGTTATAGTGAATTAAGTAATTTTTAGCCAAAACAAAATGATTATAATTAATATACAAAGCTGTTGTATAAGTATTTATTTTGTTTTAAAAAATCTGGATCAATACATTGGAGAATAAAATTACAATCATAATTTTTATCAAATATCTTCTAACGAATCATACGCTTGGTATTTATCCGGTTTCATTTTAATTGATAGTGATCTATGTTCTACTGTTATGTTCAGAGAGCTGAGGTCTATTCACTACAAAAATAAAAAGTTTATGTCAACGACCTCATTTGTAAATAATTAATAAGAAACGTAAAATGTTTATGATTTTTTTCATATTTCGACTTTAGGTCAATTTTAACAAAATATCGTAAAGGCTATTTTATATTTAATCCGTTATAACGGCTTAACGGTAACGAATTTGATAATGTCTGATACACAATTTTTTTCTTGAAATTTAATTCTCTACACGCAAGTTAAATATAATACCCGTAATTGGAAATACCCTATAAATAATAATAATAAAATAAAACTATGGTATAACTAACGAGCAAACGGAATCATATTTCCTTTTTTATGCACAAAATGCAGAGTATCCCAAATGTAGATGACCAAACGAAAGAAGGTGATATGGTAGGTAATTTCTAGTCACAATTTACCCTCGTCAACGTCGACCTACTATTTTTCGTGAAACAAAAAAAAGACCATCTTTTTTATTTCATAGCAGATCATATGAAAAGGCTAAAGTGTTCATTAACATGCTTTCTTTAAAAAGGATGAATTCCGAACCATATTTTAAAAAAAACACCAACAAAACAATTTGAAAACCACTTATATATATATGGTGTGATTTTGACTATAAAAATGATTTTCTCTATCACCTCGTTTCATTTAATCGTCCGTTTTTTGGTTACGCTGTATAGTAGAACATTATACACTTTCTCTTGAGTCTATTAATATAAATTTCATTGGTGTTCTTAAAGATGTCACGTCAGTAGTTGGGTTCTGCCGTGACATCTAAATGAAATTACAGGTTTATTTTGATATAAATCTATTTATGTACATGTATGAATCAATTAAAAAAATACACTTTTAGCATCCTTTTATCTTTGATGTCCTTAATAACTTTAATATTGCAATTTCAGGAAAACCAAATGGATTTTCGCCTATTAAATGTTCATACAGAGTTGTTTAAAATTGCAAATTCAAAGGTTACCGTATTTACGCACATGTCTGTACAAAACTAGAATTGTATCTACTGTAACTGTAAAACATCGTAAGTATGACCGGAAAACAACATAAAAATTACAATGCGAAATGCATTCAGCCAGTCATAATGTGAATATTTCGCAGTTCGTTAATTTATCCCAAAATTTAATTTATTTCATAATCAAAATTGTGTAAAACGTATGTTTAACAAATATTTACCAACTGTTAAAACTCACTTAAAACTTACCCAACTGGCCAGAGTGACACTCGTATACATATATAATTTAGACTAAAATGAATTCAAAGCTTCTGTAAAAATTGGATTGGATCAATTGTATGTACAGTATTTTTATAATATGAATTTTTTTTGTAATTCTTCTGCGCAGCCCAAAAATAACGGCATAAAATATGAAATGTGATACTAAAAGTATTTATAAAGTTGCATTAAATTCAATAAACTGTAGTATTATTTACATTTTATTATCACCCCAATTACCGAAGTCGTGTCACGTCACTTTAGATAACTAAAGTCACATCGCATCAATATTCCTATTGTTGAAGTCGTTGCTTACGCCTCAAGTAGTCATTTGAAACAACTGCTGTCATGTTAAATGACTTTCTGGTCACGCAATTTATTCAAGTGACAAGAATATTATCCATCAATACCAAAGATTATATATTTATAAAGATAGACGGTGTGGAAACGAAAATTGTAATGCGAAATAATAACGGTAAAAATACGAAAAATAAATAATTATATTCTCTCTCTGCTCTACATTCATATAAAACCAAATGAAGTGAAAGACCAAAAAACATATTTCCACTATACAGATATAGACGGGCACCCAAAAACGAATTTGCGGCGCTCAACATTTATTTTTATTTTTTGTACGCGGGATGAACTCTCTATAAGGTTCTATTCTCTTTGATAATACGCTTTAATATATACAAAAATAAAAATTTAATAAAAAAAAAATTTATTGCAATATTGCAAAACTAAACCGATAAGTATCCAGTGTAATATTTGACCGAAAACAACCTATAAAATTAGAGCAAATGCTTGTCAAATTGAGCAATATTATTAGTGCTATCGCAGATATATTTTTAGTCACAGTCGTCTCCGCTTCAATCGACTTCAACAATATCAATTTTTAAGCGACGTGACACGACTATAGATAGTCACGTCGCCTGAAGTGACACGGCTTCGGTAATTGGGGTGTATATCAAATATGTGAAATAAAAGAATAAAAATGTCTTTGAATCATTAAACAAACGAAATAGCGTACATTTTTGTTTTTGAAAAGAGGGTCTATCGAATATCGAAATATTATAACATCCCAGCCCAGATTCTTTGCGCTATACATCGGAATATTTTGAATGATTGTTCGTCAGGGCTTGCGAAACTGCTAAATTGTAAGGATTCAAAAAAAGTATAAAATACGTTTAAGTGTTTATGCATTTTTATAATATGTAAATGAGAAATATATTACTTTTATATTGAAATACGTTTGTGTTGGTTTTTTACTTTGTATTTTATTGATGTTTATATGACGGTATAGCGCGGCTGTTATTTGTTAATAAATGTGTGTTGGTTTTGGCCGATTGTCTAGCTTTATACAGAGGCATTGGTTCAATATATACTGTAAAACATTGACAGTTTATGAAAATGTGTGATCACGTACTGTTGTGTTCAATAAGTTAAATCAAGAGAATTATGTATTCTTAGGCATCCTCGATCGAGTTTCAAATAAACAATTTTTATTTGAAAAGATAAACCACTTGCAACTCTTATCTTTAGTATTAATTGTCTTGACTTTCTTATATGCAACTGCCAAAAGTTGAAGTTCATACATACATATAGACATACTCGTATTACAGCAACAACAAATAAAAATTCAAAAAAATTAATTTGTTATTCAAATTTAAATTTTGTAGAAGCGAATAATTTACCAACACAATCGAGGTTATATCCCTTAATTATATAATGTCAATAAAAAATATAACAGTTTGACTGCACTAATAATGTAGCAATAAGTTTGTATTTTACTGAAGTATTTTTATGGAGTACGGTGTACGGACCTATTATTATTTAATTATGTAAAATATTATTTAAAATTTCATATAACTAGCCTTTTAGATTAGTATTACTTTGTGACTATCGTCATTTAATGCATTTAAAACATGTTAATTGTTTTAGAACTCTTCAACAATTTTTTTAAGAATTAATATTCTACGACGTATAACGGTGATGACAGTGAAATTACATGTTACATGATACCAATGTACACAAACAAAATTACGAACATTTTATTTAATATAAATAAAATATTTAATCAACATTTTGGGACAAGCAAGCATTCAGGCGCGTATGCATAATGATTTACAAATTACAACCACATCAGCGCGGTCAAATACATAAGCGCATATATTTCTTGATATTATTTTTTAAACATATTCAATTTGTCTGTCAAGGGTATATTTTTAATGTTAACGCACAATTTAGTTACGTAAAAAATAGTAATTGTAAGCGTAACCTGTTTTACTTACCACAAGTAATCGATAAATGCGGAATTTATAACATTGAATTTCATTCAATGATTTTATTTCAATTGAATTCAGCTTGACAGCCAAAATAAATCGATTACAATATTTCGTCCATTAATTAATTAATTAGCTAATTTTGCAATAATTCTTGTTCATTTATAAAATGGAATGTTCGACCATTATTACATCCGCCCTCAATAACGAAAAAAAAAAATGAATCCAAAATACCACATTGCAAAATATACCAACAACAAAAATTGTTGATAATTGAATTTAGTTGTCCAAAGAAACAAAAACATAAAATTGCATAAAATTCTTATATTTATTTATATCAATAAATATCAAGTTCAAGATTAAAACGTGATGTAAAAGTAAACTCTCTCTTTCGTGTGTTTTTCGTACCTATATTAAATGAATGTAAAAGAAATTTTATAAAAAAAAGCATACCTGAATGTAAGTTTTTCATTGCCAGGCGAGTAGGAAATATGTATTTATACATACATACATAATTATAGCGTAATTTTTAAAAATTGTATTACAGACATTACAATGTTGTAGGAAGTTTCTGTGCAAATCATCTCTCATAATCCATTGATTACATAATCAATGGTTGTATTAAAATGAATTAAAATACTAGTAATATTAAAATAATAGTGCCGACAAGTTTTTACTGAGTTTATAACAAACTATATAGAAACGTGATTCTCCTTTAAAGTATATAGCCATACTTATAATAACATCAACTTATGAGAACTAGTGAAAACTGTTATTATATTTTTGTATTTTCTTATACAAAATTTTAAACTTGCTTTTTTTTTGCAACATAAATACATAATAATCACTAATAATAATAATTCAGAACGAAACGAATATATTAATAGGGAAGAGTAAGAGAATCATGTAGCGTGTAGAAATAAATTAGAATTAGACGAAAGAAAATAAAGTTTATATACGGGTATATGTAGATAATATTAGTAAAGTGTATCGAACTTCAAATGCAGAAACTTACCATAATACATTCAATACATACGAACCTTAAAGTGGAGGCATTGGGTCAGGAAAATTATGTGAATACTGAAAGGGAGCTATATATTGTAGCGTCGTTTGATGGTAGAATGAATAACAAAAACTGAAATTGGGCTTTGATCGCTTGGAATACTAATGATTAGACGTATACAATTATGCTCATAAATGAACGGTTAAATATACTTTTTTTTATGGTAGTCCATAGATAAAAGTTATATTAACGCCCATATTATTAAATAACTTGATGATCGACTTATATCAAGAAATTCAAATTTTGTTAGGTCTGTTCACCTGCCTTGTCAGCTTCTAAGTTTTTCTTGTGGGCTACTTGAATGGTCTAGTGTATAGGAATACATATATCAATAACAGTTCAACAACTAAAGCTGAACGTTCAAGTTGAAATTAGAAATATGATGCCAGAAACTTTGAAATAAGTTATGTAAAATTCGTTAGAAGGAACCCTAATTAGTCAGCAAAAAAGGGGCTCATTTTAAAGATATTATTTTAGAGGTATTCCACACATATAGTTGACACAAATCTTCATGAATTATATTTTGTTACAAAAATATAAAAATAGTTTTGTTTTATAGTATATAGTATACATATGTATATTATAATTGCTTTATATATACATATATATATATATACATATATATATATATATATATATATATATATATATATATATATATATATATATATATATATATATATATATATATATATATATATATATATATATATATATATATATATATATATATATATATAATAATAAACAGTATTAAAGGCCATTACTGGCCCCTTACTGAGTCAACAACCCGGCTCCAACGGTTTCGATCCTGAGCATGGTCTTCATACTGTCTAAGACAATCTGAAGAGGCCAAGTCGTTCTCTACATCGTGGAGCCATCGTCGCCGGCAACGACCTCTGCGCCTACCATATGGTGGCTCTCCTTTCAGAGATCGCTGCACAATTCGTTCCGGATCAGCATGCAGAACGTGACCGAGCCAGCGTACTCGCTGAGATCTTATTTCATGTACAATATCGGGGATCTTCATCAGATCTCTGATCTCGATATTGTACAGAGCTCGGTAGGTACCATCTATTTCGCGTTTTGGGCCGTAGATCACACGCATGACTCTTCTCTCAAATGTTAGGAGCCATCTCTCGTATTCATCCGTCAGCGCCCAACTTTCACATCCAAACATAACAACGGGCCTGATCAACGCTTTGTAAAGCTTCAGCTTCACGGCACTTGATAAGTGTTTAGATTTTAGCAGTGGCCTTAGAGGATACAGAGAACGACTGCCAGCTGCCAGCCGCACTTTAATATCCTCACCCACACTGTTATCGTGAGTGATAAGAGAACCCAAATATTTGAACCTCCTCACTCCCTCAAACGTGTGGTGGCCACTACTAAAATCTGGTGTGCCACTGTCCCTAAAACCAGAGATCAGGTATTTCGTTTTGGACTCATTGATCTGAAGTCCAACAGAAGCTGAAAACTCTACTATATATATATATATATATATATATATATATACATATATATACATTCATGGTGAAGGCTTTGAAATCTTGTATTGGTCTCAGTGAACTCTTGTTAATTTTATCGAAATCCTCGAAATATTTGCAAGTTGTTATAGAACTATCTGCTGTAATTATCCATATTATATACAATATACCATGTGTTAAAACACCAATTGTAACTGATATTTACAAAAGTTGTAGCAAATAAAATTGTGGTAGAAAATTTGATGCCTAAAGTATTTAAAAAAATTATTTACAGTAACAAATAGATTTTTCGTAAAGTTATAAATGACAACCAATGTTTTTTAAAGATATTCAAAGGCAAGTTGAATTCCGAATTACTATACACACGTTTTGCTCGAACCTATTCAGAACTAACAAGGAGGAATAAAAAAAATGATTTTCACAGGAGCTTGGTAGTAAACCAAGAATTTTGAATTAACCATTTCAATACTGTTATCAAGCCTCTTCCATTTCAAAAAGGCAAATTTATAAACAGAATATTCTTAACATTTCAATCATAATGCAATTAATAATATTCATTTTCTTAAATTGTTTAGGGCTCCGTACATGAACTGTAAAACGGAATTATGGTGTCACTCCGTTGCCCGTATATCCGCAGACTGTCAAAGGCTCATAAGTTTTAAACTATAACTCATAACGAGTGGACATTTTTCATGCACGTTAAGTCATTTAAATTTAATCCACAGTTCAGACTATTGTTTCAGAAAAACATTTATTAAATTAATTAATTGACACTTAAATATAGGTACCAACAATTTTTGCAATTTATTTATATGGCATGTGATATGTCATTTTAAAGGGCTTACTATGACGATTCCAAAAATATTTTTCAAAAATTTTTCAAATAATTCAAAGAGAAACTTCTAAAAACATCAGAAACTAAAACAAGAATTGAGCAATATTTTTCTAGTTTGGAAAGGAAATTTAAACTACATATATATGTATCTAAATGTTTGCCTTCAACTAATTTTTTAAAGATTGATTTCTATAAAAGTATCATATGTTACAAATTAGTGTATCGTACTTCGGACATGTATAACTAGTACGAAATTGTCAAACTCAAATACATATATATATATATATATATATATATATATATATATATATTATATATATATACATATATATATATATATATATATATATATATATATATATATATATATAAATATATATATATATATATATATATATATATATATATATATATATATATATATATATATATATATATATATATATATATATATATATATATATATATATATATATATATATATATACATAACAATTGTACACGTATAGCACAGTTTGCGATTGTCTTTTGCATACCAAAGACGACAGTTTAACTTATAAATTAATAAAGTAATATATAAATTCGACCAGTTTTGGTTCCCAATTCATTTGAATTATTGATTTATTAAAGAATTGATCATTTCTTGGGACGATTTTCTATTTACTATATCTATATAATTTTTTCTGATATTGAGCAAATTTTTAATAATTATATTTATTTTAAAACGCTGTATAATCTAAAAAAAAATTGTAGTATATTTATAGTTGGCCTATATATTGTCATTGAGAAAGCCATACAGCATAGCACTTCCTCTTCTTACACTAGTATCTTCATCGCCAATCTCTTGGAAATATGTATACGACTATACGTATATATTCATAAAAATTGTATTAAAATTATTCATTGCCCGACCATCCTCTGTACTCTTTAAAACTACATTTTGTACCACAAAATATTAAAAAAAAAAAAAAACAACCAATTAAACGAAAAAAAGCTTCGCATATATTTTAATTCAATTATTTGAAAGTGTTATTTTCTCGCATAAATTTTCTTCTTTCTTTCAGCTTTATTTTCACATGGTATTCCTATCATCTTATATATATTCGTCGCACAGAAAATAATATATAACTATGAAACAAAAAAACATTGGATCAAGAATTTCCTCATTTACTCGTATATGTTAAGTAATCATGCATGTTGTAATATTGTGCATGATTTTATTTTTCCTTTTCAATTTCTGGTTTTTCTGCTTTTTCTTTTCTTTTTTTGTTTTGTTATTGTTTATATATATTTTCTTTTCTTTTCTTTATAGTTTGTTTTTATTATTAAAACCTTGAACTTGACTTACAACATATAAAATAATAATTGACAAAGCAATGACCGTAGAAACATACATAATTTATATATAACTACATATATATATATATGTATATATATATATATATATATATATATATATATATATATATACATATATATATATATATATATATATATTTATAAATATTACGATATGCGAATAAGTTTATTTAAAGTAAATAAAAAAAATGTGAAAGTAATAAAAAAATATTTACAGATAACATATATATATATATATATATATATATATATATATATATATATATATATATATATATATATATATATATATATATATATATATATATATATATAGCGTGGGTCATCAGTGAAATACACATTACTTATTACTCGAAGAAGCCAAAGCACCAAAAAAGTATCATAAAAAAATTAACATATTTATTTTTAAATCAACTTAATGTGCAGCATCAAAATGTAAGATAAAAATTGTTATAACCAAATAACGCAAAACATGATCAGGAAGTGTAAGAATTTTATGTTTAATTTACAATTGGGTAATGGTTGTACATATTCGAGTCGAGTGTGTACATAAATAATGTAATTTATATGATAAATTTTGAGTTTATGAAAACTTTTTTCTTGGGGTGCATAACCTGGATTATATTGGAACCAAACGAAAGAAGATGACAGTAAATTTATGCAAGAGGATATTTTTTAATATTTTATATACCGGGTGTTTTTTTTAAACTGAGACGATCAAATATCTCGAAAAATAGCCACTCTACGGAAAAAATGTCCATAATCAAAATTTAATCATACCGCGGGGGAAATACATTAGTGCAAAAAAAAAGTCCCCCCACCCCCGCTTTGTAGGTGGGGCGGGGGTAACTTTTAAACTAAGATAGGAAGCCATATTTTTTATTGCAGATACGGATTCTACGACTAAAAGTACGTATGATTTGAATAAAATATTTTGTTCGGTTCATGATAGATGGCGTTGCAATCGACGAAATTCAATTTTTTCAATTTCTCCTTCTTAGAACACACGCATTCGATTCTGCAATACGTTTGAAATAAAAAACATCACGTTTTCATTGGAAATACTCGAAATTCGTTATCAAAACAATTTATTCAGTTTTGTAAATCTAAATAAGTGTTCAAAATGATGGCCTGAATTTTGTATTTTTGAAATTTAATAATAAAACTTGAAATTAATTTTGAACACTTATTTAGATTTACAAAACTGAATAAATTGTTTTGATGACGAATTTCGAGTATTTCCAATGAAAACGTGATGTTTTTTATTTCAAACGTATTGCAGAATCGAATGCGTGTGTTCTAAGAAGGAGAAATTGAAAAAATTGAATTTCGTCGAATGCAACGCCATCTATCATGAACCGAACAAAATATTTTATTCAAATCATACGTACTTTTAGTCGTAGAATCCGTATCTGCAATAAAAAATATGGCTTCCTATCTTAGTTTAAAAGTTACCCCCGCCCCACCTTCAAAGCGGGGGTGGGGGGACTTTTTTTTTGCACTAATGTATTTCCCCCGCGGTATGATTAAATTTTGATTATGGACAATTTTTCCGTAGAGTGGCTATTTTTCGAGATATTTGATCGTCTCAGTTTAAAAAAAACACCCGGTATACAATTGATTATTGTATATAAGATACATAATTAGAGAATATTAATTTGTGTTATTATTACTACGTATTTGTGTACGTTCTGCACAATAATAATGTATAATAACTCATAATAACATATGTTTAATTAATTAATTTGTTTAATTAATCAGGATTTTTTACCCATAATTTTTATATTTTTATTTTATTTTATTTAGACAGCTTCAATAATTAACGGCATCGTCGATCAACCAACTGTACATTGCTTATATTTCTGCACTAAAATGGGGAGGGAGTTGGTGATTGGTGTGGTAATATTCAATATTGATAGTAATCAGATGATTATTCCCTTTTTCATCCTGCCTCTATTGAAATTCAAACTCGATACCTTCCCAACCAAAACGCTACAACATTATACAATGATATCAGCCCGGTTAATTTATTACTATGCCCACAAAAATGAATAGTTAATAAATATAATTGCAAATTTTATAGTTATACAATTAGTAAGAATTATGTCATATTAACGAATATAATAAATTTTTCATCACTGCTACTAAACCTACATATATATAAAATATTAAAAAATGAAAAACTTTTACTCTATGTATAAACGGTTAGGACATTATTTTTATTAAATATATATTAGCTTATATATATATATAGTATATAGCTAATTGATAAAACTATAAATAGACAGCAAATATTTGATGTGATAAATAAAACTACTAAAAAATACAAACAACGTTGTCAAATACATACTAACTTGGTGCTTTTCAAATAATCTTTTTACATCCTTTTCAATATTTGATGTCTTATTGCAAAAATAGATAAGAAAATTGTGTCAAATTTTATTTACAAATCGGCCTGATAATCGACCAAATTGTATTCAAACAATTTGGTCGATTATCAGGCCGATTTCAAATATAATATATTATATATATATATATATATATATATATATATATATATATATATATATATATATATATTTATATATATATATATATACCTATATATATATATATATATATATATATATATATATATATATATATATATATATATATATATATATATATATGTATATATATATATATATATATATATATATATATATATATATATATATATATATATATATATATATATATATATATATATATATATATATATATATATATATATATATATATATATATATATATACATATATATATATTTATATATGCACATACATATAGAAACATATTAAGGATATTTTTGATATAGTTTGGCAAAATACCTCACATTGATCAGTAAAATCTGCAATACAACTTAATAAAAATCTGTCAAATAGATAAACCAAAACAGAAAAGGTTTGTGTTTTTTGGACATGGACACATTTTTTTGTGTTTTGATTTAAAGTAAAGTAAATATTTAATTTTATTTAAATGTAACAACATATAATTTTATTTGACCGGAAATCCATTACATTTTATCATTTTTAACCTCGTTTCGGGTGTTGATCAATAAATATTGTAGATTTTGCTTAGGAACACTATAGATTTTATATGAAATTTAATATAACCAAGTGGAATTAAATTATGTATTGTTTGTATCAGATACCGAAATTATTATTTCGAAGGTCGTGGTTTGGATGCATACATAATATGTACGGTATTAAACTAAATATGTTTGTTCTATCATAGATAGTATAGAATTTAGTATTCAAACTGCGCTTTATTTTTCAAATGTATTTTAAAGTTTCACTTTCAAAATGGAAGTTTAAATTGTCTGTATTTGTATTCTCCTTTTTGAATTACATAGTTTTCTGGGGCGAACCACAAATTAAACTGGAACAGTTCTACTATTATTGTGAATATTAGTTCTTCTCAATGTCGGTCAATTTTAGAGTTTTTTTTTTATTGTTAGACACTATTCTAGAGATTTTTGAATGTATGACTAAATAAACATGGTTTAAAGTAAAGCCATCATCTGATGTAAACAGTATAATATCGTAAAATTAAAAAAATACAATAAAATTGTATTAACATAAGGAAAACGACTACATATTAAACAAGTTGTTGAGGAATCTGTACTATTGCGCCTTTTAAAACGGTAATGCGGTTATACCAGCTGTGATAGTGAAGACCGCAATGGATACTAAATTATATGAAAGTGTATAAATTCATAAACATATTAAAAATTCACAGGTTGGTTGTGAACGACCGCGTATTGAAATTTACATAATTAGCACAGGTGGTTATCTGAAAAATTATCTTTTCCTTAGCTATCGTGATAAAATTATAGATTTCTACTAAAAATGATAATACCGGGTTTCAAATTATATTTTTAACAATATATTTCATGACAGTGTACTTTTTTTACAATTTCGATTCGATCGAAGTTTTTTTTGTGGTATTTTGATATAACTATACGTTTTTGATTTACATACATAGTTATTGTGATTTGATCATTGTAATGAAATTTGTATAAAACATTAACAGACAATATTCAAACAAAGTTATACGGCTTACTTCAAACTATGTATATGATGGAAACCCGACTATGAATGATAATAGTATAATACTATTATACTATTATGGTATTGACGATGGAAACCCTGTATAAGATTTTTTTATTAAATGGGTTTGGTTGAATAGGTATCGTTATCCTGTATACCTACAATCCTATACATAAATAAACAACTATACAAACGATAAATATTGCATCTATTAATCTTTATCTAGCTTCTAGAAATATAAAAAGCAGCACTAGCTAAATTTCAATTTCATGATTATCTATCATTTTTGCAGATGAATAGAGAATTTGAACTCGTTTATTAATAAGTAATTATTTCTCACATTTGCTCTTCATTATAAATTTGTAGGTAAAATTGATTTATGACTATAGACGTAGAATCAACAACGATATACATAAAAAAATACCGGTTAATCATGAACTTCATTGACGCCGATCACCGAAGGTTCGTAGTCGTATCAAAGAAGATATACTAATAGAAACACTATTTGTATGAGAGAAATATACCCAAATAAAATAATTTCATATTATTTAAGTTTTGTTTTTGCAATTTTACGAGATACTATTACAATTTCGTCATGTCTCTTTCTTGCATTTACATTTTGAATAACACAGCAAAATAAAAAATAATAGTGAGCCAATTGGTTGACGAAAAGAAATTTCATAAAAAATAACATTTTAATGAATTATAATATATTGGTATTGGTGGCAAATAGATCACAACAATAGACCAACAAAACATTTCAAAACGCAATTTGAGTTATTTTCAGAAATGTTACAGTACAGCACTCCTTCATGTTATATTGAGTTGTACGATTTATATGCGAGTATATATTTATTTTGGGGTCTAAACTGTATATAAGCAAAATATCAACATAACAAATTATAATAAATCGGATAAAGTTATCCCTACCTAACGTCATCCCTACCTTCTTCGATTGTGTTTTAATTTTTAATAATGAAATGAAAACAAAATTTTTTTCATTTTTTTATTGAAAACAATCTGCAAGAAGAAGGAAGGGATTTCGTTTGTTTCTATTATTATATTGATATTTTAGTTATATACAGTATAGGCATCAAAATCCCCTTCTGATATCATGGAATATCGCAATTAAAATTGTACATTTCCATATAATGTATGAGTTCTGCACTGTAAAACTTCTGTAAATAAAATAGACTTGTGTTGTGAAAAGTTGTTGTTGCGTTGGTCTAAACAATTTGATATTTTCAAGTTTATTTCATCAATGAAAATCGTATTGTAAGAGAAGATCGATGAATGAGTATTTTGATTTTCACTTTTAGGAATATATTTACGCAAAACCGTCTATAGTTACTTCCGGCTTGTATCTATAGAAGTATAGACTGTTTCTCTAGTTTAGGGGTAAAATTAACACCATCTTTTGATTTTACGAAAATTGTTCTTCAAATACTTAACGTAATTTTTTGTTTTATTATTTTGCAAAATGAAAAAAAATCAAGGATGGATTCATTTGAAAGATAAATGTTTAATTCGGTCCACACGATTGTCAAAGCCGCCACTCCTCTTTTGAGAAGCAGTCGTGCTGACAAGTTTGGAAAAGAACCTCATTAAAAGAAAAAAGAAAATTTATTTGATTTATGCTCAATTGAATTTATTTTTTAGTTTTCTTGTTTGTTTGAGAAAATTGGCCTTTTAAAAGAGACGATTTAGCAATTTTTCTTTTTTATACAGGGGCCCTACTATTACTTTCGACAAAAGGTAAACAATAGTAAATTTATAATATTGTTTTCCTTTTTCTTCCTTTGCCTACTATAGGAAAACGATCATCGTCGAAAATCGTTGTCGAAAGTGATAGTAGGGCCCCAGATTTCAGTTGCTCAAAACAAACACCTGCATTGATCGTCTATTTTACTTTTCCAACCAACAAAATAGCCCAACAAAAACCAATATTATAGAATATAAAATTAAATTTTTGGTTTTTCGTCTGAAGCAAGACGATTCATTAATAATATTAGGGGATTATATCGTTTCAATTTCCGTTGTAATGAAATTTTTATAAATATTTTTGGTCTGTACATATAAAAAAATAAATAAAATTAGCAAACAGAAAATGTTCCTATTGTTGTTTTCGATCAATGCCAGATTTTGCTACATATAGAAAAAATATATCGTCGGCGAAGAAAATGCGTGTCAAGTAGAAAACATATATCTATGTGAATCAAAAAATAATATAGCAGACGGACGATACGTATGATTTTTTTTAGAAAAAAAAATTACGATCATATAATTTTTTGTGTAATTATTTATTTGGAACAATACATGCATAATCCTTTATAAAAAAAAGTTCATTAATATATGTGTAGCATATTGCAAAACCAACACAAATGTATTGTCATATTTGAAACCAAGTATCTATACAGGTGTTAGTTTTTCATTCCTTTAGAATTCTCAATAGTTTATATACATTTCTGCTTTTTTAAATTTTATAAAAATTTACATAATGTTTAAATTTTTGTAATTTTCGTCTACTATTCACTAAATCATATCATCTAATAATTGAAAGCCAGAATATTTTACATATGTATATTGCACGCTTGGATTTTATAGTGTGGATTTGTATTAAATTATTTGATAATCAAGATGTCCGTTTTCTATTCAAATTAGAGGTGGCATCCACCAACCTTCGTTGGCCCTTCCTGATTTTCTACTTAATTTCAATAGTTCTTAATCTGTTGCAAATAGCCATAAGCAATGTTGTAAACATTTTGTTTTGTGATATCCATTCCATTTATTACAAATTTAGATGTAATTAGACGATTGTAATTGTAATTGTACGGCCAACGAAACGTTCATTTTTTCAAACGAATTTGGGTATAAGTGTTTCCGGCCGAACTTAGGTAATAATTTACATTTGTTGATTGTATCTCGTTCGACAATTTTTCTGATTACATCTATATCAGCTACTCCAATTTTACTATGTGAAATTTTGTTACATACTAACAAATGCATTTCTGGTCGATTTAATTATGTGTGGAGGATCGTATTGTGCAAAAACTTTTTGCCAGCTAATATAAAATAAGAATGTGATACCGAGCTGCTTATATGCTTGCACATTTATGGCCCGCCCCTTGATCACATGTTAACATTATGACGTTTAACCCAATTTTTTCCTGACATACGATTATATTTTTTTTAATCAATTCACATAATTTTGAAGAAGTGAATGTCTTGTTAATCAGTACATAATTAATCACATATTTCCAATTACCTATTAGTGATATAGATAGACAATACATACACATATATTAATGAACTTTATTTTATAAAAGGATTATGCATGTATTGTTCAAAATAAATATTTACACAAAAAATTATATGATCGTAATTTTTTTTTCTAAAAAAAATCATACGCATCGTCCGTCTATATATTATTTTTTGATTCACACAAATAAATGTTTTCTACTTGACACGCATTTTCTTCGCCGACGATATATTTTTTATGCATATACAAAACCGTCTATAATACTAATAATGTATTATAGACGGTTTTGGCATATAGCAAAATCTTGCATTGATCGAAAACAACAATAGAAACATTTTCTGTTTTCTAATTTTATTTATTTTTTATTTGTACAGACCAAAAATATTTATAAAAATTTCATTACAATAGAAATTAAGACGATATAATACCCTAATATTATTAATGAATCGTCTTGCTTCAGACGAAAAACCAAAAATTTAATTTTTTATTCTATAATTTTGGTTCTTGTTAGGCTATTTTGTTGGATAAATTTTCTTTTTTCTTTCAATGAGGTGATTTTCCAAAGTTATCAGGAAGACTGCTTCTCAAAAGAGGAGTCGCGGCTGTAACAATCGTGTGGACTCAATTAAACAATTATCTTTCAAATGAATCCACCCTTGATGGTTTTTCACTTTGCAAAATAATAAAACAACAAATTACGTTAAGTATTTGAAGAAAAATTTTCGTAAAATCAAAAGATGCTTATAATTTTACCCCTAAACTAGAGAAACAGTCTATACTTCTATAGATACAAGCCGGAAGTAACCTATAGACGGTTTTGAGTAAATATATTCCTAAAAGTGAAAATCAAAATACTCATTCATCGATCTTCTCTTACAATACGATTTTCATTGATGAAATAAACTTGAAAATATCAAATTGTTTAGACCAACGCAACAACACCTTTTCACAACACAAGTCTATTTTATTTACAGAAGTTTTACAGTGCAGAACTCATACATTATATGGAAATGTACAATTTTCATTGCGATATTCCATGTTATCATAAGGGGATTTTGATGCCTATACTGTATATAACTAAAATATCAATATAATAGGAACAAACGAAATCCCTTCCTTTTTTTCACAGGTTGATTGAAAACAATAAAAAAAATGAAAAAAATGTTTGTTTTCATTTCATTATTTAAAATTAAAAAACAATCGAGGAAGGTAGGGATAACTTTATCCGATTTATTATAATTTGTTATGTTGATATTTTGCTTATATACAGTTTAGACCCCAAAATAAATATATACTCGCATATAAATCGTACATCTCAATATAACATGAAGGAGTGCTGTACTGTAACATTTCTGAAAATAACTCAAATTGCGTTTTGAAATGTTTTGTTGGTCTATTGTTGTGATCTATTTGCCACCAATACCAATACATTATAATTCATTAAAATGTTATTTTTTATGAAATTTCTTTTCGTCAACCAATTGGCTCACTATTATTTTTTATTTTGCTGTGTTATTCAAAATGTAAATGCAAGAAAGAGACATGACGAAATTGTTATAGTATCAAAGAAGATATACTAATAGAAGCACTATTTGTATGAGAGAAATATACCCAAATAAAATAATTTCATATTATTTAAATTTTGTTTTTGCAATTTTACGAGATACTATAACAATTTCGTCATGTCTCTTTCTTGCATTTACATTTTGAATAACACAGCAAAATAAAAAATAATAGTGAGCCAATTGGTTGACGAAAAGAAATTTCATAAAAAATAACATTTTAATGAATTATAATGTATTGGTATTGGTGGCAAATAGATCACAACAATAGACCAACAAAACATTTCAAAACGCAATTTGAGTTATTTTCAGAAATGTTACAGTACAGCACTCCTTCATGTTATATTGAGATGTACGATTTATATGCGAGTATATATTTATTTTGGGGTCTAAACTGTATATAAGCAAAATATCAACATAACAAATTATAATAAATCGGATAAAGTTATCCCTACCTTCCTCGATTGTTTTTTAATTTTAAATAATGAAATGAAAACAAACATTTTTTTCATTTTTTTTATTGTTTTCAATCAACCTGTGAAAAAAAGGAAGGGATTTCGTTTGTTCCTATTATATTGATATTTTAGTTATATACAGTATAGGCATCAAAATCCCCTTATGATAACATGGAATATCGCAATGAAAATTGTACATTTCCATATAATGTATGAGTTCTGCACTGTAAAACTTCTGTAAATAAAATAGACTTGTGTTGTGAAAAGGTGTTGTTGCGTTGGTCTAAACAATTTGATATTTTCAAGTTTATTTCATCAATGAAAATCGTATTGTAAGAGAAGATCGATGAATGAGTATTTTGATTTTCACTTTTAGGAATATATTTACTCAAAACCGTCTATAGGTTACTTCCGGCTTGTATCTATAGAAGTATAGACTGTTTCTCTAGTTTAGGGGTAAAATTATAAGCATCTTTTGATTTTACGAAAATTTTTCTTCAAATACTTAACGTAATTTGTTGTTTTATTATTTTGCAAAGTGAAAAACCATCAAGGGTGGATTCATTTGAAAGATAATTGTTTAATTGAGTCCACACGATTGTTACAGCCGCGACTCCTCTTTTGAGAAGCAGTCTTCCTGATAACTTTGGAAAATCACCTCATTGAAAGAAAAAAGAAAATTTATCCAACAAAATAGCCTAACAAGAACCAAAATTATAGAATAAAAAATTAAATTTTTGGTTTTTCGTCTGAAGCAAGACGATTCATTAATAATATTAGGGTATTATATCGTCTTAATTTCTATTGTAATGAAATTTTTATAAATATTTTTGGTCTGTACAAATAAAAAATAAATAAAATTAGAAAACAGAAAATGTTTCTATTGTTGTTTTCGATCAATGCAAGATTTTGCTATATGCCAAAACCGTCTATAATACATTATTAGTATTATAGACGGTTTTGTATATGCATAAAAAATATATCGTCGGCGAAGAAAATGCGTGTCAAGTAGAAAACATTTATTTGTGTGAATCAAAAAATAATATATAGACGGACGATGCGTATGATTTTTTTTAGAAAAAAAAATTACGATCATATAATTTTTTGTGTAAATATTTATTTTGAACAATACATGCATAATCCTTTTATAAAATAAAGTTCATTAATATATGTGTATGTATTGTCTATCTATATCACTAATAGGTAATTGGAAATATGTGATTAATTATGTACTGATTAACAAGACATTCACTTCTTCAAAATTATGTGAATTGATTAAAAAAAATATAATCGTATGTCAGGAAAAAATTGGGTTAAACGTCATAATGTTAACATGTGATCAAGGGGCGGGCCATAAATGTGCAAGCATATAAGCAGCTCGGTATCACATTCTTATTTTATATTAGCTGGCAAAAAGTTTTTGCACAATACGATCCTCCACACATAATTAAATCGACCAGAAATGCATTTGTTAGTATGTAACAAAATTTCACATAGTAAAATTGGAGTAGCTGATATAGATGTAATCAGAAAAATTGTCGAACGAGATACAATCAACAAATGTAAATTATTACCTAAGTTCGGCCGGAAACACTTATACCCAAATTCGTTTGAAAAAATGAACGTTTCGTTGGCCGTACAATTACAATTACAATCGTCTAATTACATCTAAATTTGTAATAAATGGAATGGATATCACAAAACAAAATGTTTACAACATTGCTTATGGCTATTTGCAACAGATTAAGAACTATTGAAATTAAGTAGAAAATCAGGAAGGGCCAACGAAGGTTGGTGGATGCCACCTCTAATTTGAATAGAAAACGGACATCTTGATTATCAAATAATTTAATACAAATCCACACTATAAAATCCAAGCGTGCAATATACATATGTAAAATATTCTGGCTTTCAATTATTAGATGATATGATTTAGTGAATAGTAGACGAAAATTACAAAAATTTAAACATTATGTAAATTTTTATAAAATTTAAAAAAGCAGAAATGTATATAAACTATTGAGAATTCTAAAGGAATGAAAAACTAACACCTGTATAGATACTTGGTTTCAAATATGACAATACATTTGTGTTGGTTTTGCAATATGCTACACATATATTAATGAACTTTTTTTTATAAAGGATTATGCATGTATTGTTCCAAATAAATAATTACACAAAAAATTATATGATCGTAATTTTTTTTTCTAAAAAAAATCATACGTATCGTCCGTCTGCTATATTATTTTTTGATTCACATAGATATATGTTTTCTACTTGACACGCATTTTCTTCGCCGACGATATATTTTTTCTATATGTAGCAAAATCTGGCATTGATCGAAAACAACAATAGGAACATTTTCTGTTTGCTATTATTTATTTTTTTATATGTACAGACCAAAAATATTTATAAAAATTTCATTACAACGGAAATTGAAACGATATAATCCCCTAATATTATTAATGAATCGTCTTGCTTCAGACGAAAAACCAAAAATTTAATTTTATATTCTATAATATTGGTTTTTGTTGGGCTATTTTGTTGGTTGGAAAAGTAAAATAGACGATCAATGCAGGTGTTTGTTTTGAGCAACTGAAATCTGGGGCCCTACTATCACTTTCGACAACGATTTTCGACGATGATCGTTTTCCTATAGTAGGCAAAGGAAGAAAAAGGAAAACAATATTATAAATTTACTATTGTTTACCTTTTGTCGAAAGTAATAGTAGGGCCCCTGTATAAAAAAGAAAAATTGCTAAATCGTCTCTTTTAAAAGGCCAATTTTCTCAAACAAACAAGAAAACTAAAAAATAAATTCAATTGAGCATAAATCAAATAAATTTTTTTTTTTCTTTTAATGAGGTTCTTTTCCAAACTTGTCAGCACGACTGCTTCTCAAAAGAGGAGTGGCGGCTTTGACAATCGTGTGGACCGAATTAAACATTTATCTTTCAAATGAATCCATCCTTGATTTTTTTTCATTTTGCAAAATAATAAAACAAAAAATTACGTTAAGTATTTGAAGAACAATTTTCGTAAAATCAAAAGATGGTGTTAATTTTACCCCTAAACTAGAGAAACAGTCTATACTTCTATAGATACAAGCCGGAAGTAACTATAGACGGTTTTGCGTAAATATATTCCTAAAAGTGAAAATCAAAATACTCATTCATCGATCTTCTCTTACAATACGATTTTCATTGATGAAATAAACTTGAAAATATCAAATTGTTTAGACCAACGCAACAACAACTTTTCACAACACAAGTCTATTTTATTTACAGAAGTTTTACAGTGCAGAACTCATACATTATATGGAAATGTACAATTTTAATTGCGATATTCCATGATATCAGAAGGGGATTTTGATGCCTATACTGTATATAACTAAAATATCAATATAATAATAGAAACAAACGAAATCCCTTCCTTCTTCTTGCAGATTGTTTTCAATAAAAAAATGAAAAAAATTTTGTTTTCATTTCATTATTAAAAATTAAAACACAATCGAAGAAGGTAGGGATGACGTTAGGTAGGGATAACTTTATCCGATTTATTATAATTTGTTATGTTGATATTTTGCTTATATACAGTTTAGACCCCAAAATAAATATATACTCGCATATAAATCGTACAACTCAATATAACATGAAGGAGTGCTGTACTGTAACATTTCTGAAAATAACTCAAATTGCGTTTTGAAATGTTTTGTTGGTCTATTGTTGTGATCTATTTGCCACCAATACCAATATATTATAATTCATTAAAATGTTATTTTTTATGAAATTTCTTTTCGTCAACCAATTGGCTCACTATTATTTTTTATTTTGCTGTGTTATTCAAAATGTAAATGCAAGAAAGAGACATGACGAAATTGTAATAGTATCTCGTAAAATTGCAAAAACAAAACTTAAATAATATGAAATTATTTTATTTGGGTATATTTCTCTCATACAAATAGTGTTTCTATTAGTATATCTTCTTTGATAGTATCTCGTAAAATTGCAAAAACAAAATTTAAATAATATGAAATTATTTTATTTGGGTATATTTCTCTCATACAAATAGTGCTTCTATTAGTATATCTTCTTTGGTCGTATTGTAAACATCTTTCTTAAATATCGTTTACATCGGTTTACAACACTTTACTTTAACAAATATTGAACATTTCTTTTTCGCTATAATTTTCTTGTAATCTTTACTCCTCTATTCACATTCAAGATGATTTTTCAACGTTTTTAATTTTTTTTAAGTTAACCCACTTTAACTTTAACCTAGGGATACTTAGAGAGAACAAACTGGTTTTAAAATATTTTCAGAAAATTCGTTTTGACAAATCATCAGGACAATTACTAGTTCAAATAATTCATTTCTGAAACAACTACCGGATATTATTCAGACTAAATCAATTAATGTGACTGCCAAATAGCGAGTCATCTATAACATTGCTTAATTAGCAGTGGTGTAAACGCAGAATGTCAGCTTGATTTTTTAACATTAGTTTGAAGTTTACGGGTAAAAACGGGGAAAAAATTGTTCTAAATTTAGATAGTATATAAGCAGTTATCGGAATAAAATGTATGCATGCAGGTCGGATATAATTGCAGGAGACATGTATAATTACCACAGTTTATTTCTACAAGTTTCATTCGACTTCGTCAGATAGTGCGTGCATAGTAATTGAACCTGTAGAGTTTTAGACACTTGATAGATTTACGAAACGCGCATTTTTTTCAGTTTTCAATACATTAAAGTCGTTGCCACAATAATATCTTTCGTTTCTAGCTATGTTTTATTTATGATTGAATAGAAGCAAATTTATGATTAAAATTAATGTGAAATAAAAATTATACAAAATAACTTAAATTAATTAAACTAAAAAGATTATAATGATTTAGCAAAGTTAATTCAAAAATATTTTGGGGCTAGAAATGTATAAAATGGTTCGATCTAGTTTCGATTTTTTAATTTTTACACAAAATTTAATATAAATATTAGTTAAAGTTATTTTGTATCCTTTCCCATCAATTTTAATTATAATTAAATATATATATATATATATATATATATATATATATATATATATATATATATATATATATATATTTATATATATATATATATATATATATATATATATATATATATATATATATATATATATATATATATAAATATATGTACTATAATATATATGTACTCTTATTTAATCATAAACAAGCAAAATATTCCTAAAGAACCGAATGAAATGATTGTGCATAGTGATGTTACAGCTTAAAGGCCGGTGTTTGAAGCAGCGGACAAATATATGTGAGCGAGTTTGACATTTGCTTTCTTATCAGTTTCTTACATTAGATGCCCCACTGTAGTATTTTAAGTTTAGGTAAACCACGTGTGTCAGACAGGCTGACTTAATAAAGATTGACTTATACATTTGGTTTTTCTATGAAAACCTGAGGCTTTTTATGTTTAGAAATACATTTTATGATTTAAAAAAGGTGTTTTACAAAAACATATTTCATATAAAACACCCATTTTGAATATAGAAAAAACACGTTTTTTAGCAATCTTTTTTTAATTCGGAACTTCAAATTAGTAAAACGGGTTTAGCTAAACTTTAGTCTATCACTGGCATAACTTTAGTTTATCATCGCGCATATATTAATTCATCATGCGTTTTCGAGTAAATGTGTGAAGTGAATCATTTTAAATGGATTTAAAATCCTTCTTCCACACAATTTTATGATAAAAGATATTATTAAACTTAACAAGATTTAACCAACTCACTATCAAAAAATAATAAGCTCAAATATAATTTACATCAATAAACGTGAAAGTTTATCATTCTTAAGTTTTATACAACAGCATGTTTGCCAAACAATATGACCTTTAACCTTCTAACAAAATTACGCGCGCAAATATATTTACACATGAAAACTAATTACGCTGATACTATCAATTATATAAAAAAAAAATTGCAATTGTCGAGGAAAACACGGCGTATGCGCGTATGATAAATCTATATGTGTAAACACTTTTTGGGAATAAATAACATAATAAAATTAATTAAATTTCTATTGTTCAAGTGAAATTTGATTATGTCCAATTTACAAAAATCGGGAAGAAATTAATGCTAATATTTGAATATTAAAATAGTTACAACCGAATCACATTTTTATAAATATGCGAGTACATATATATACATGATACAATATACATACAATTTTTGGAATAACTATAATATCAAAACAAAATTATATCCAAAACTTAAAATAGATTTTTGGGTTCACTTTTAATTGTTTTAAAAATAATTATCTAGTTCGATCGACATATCTTACCAATAAAAATTAATAAATTATTAAAACTATTTGACAGCTATTTTGCAATTTTAAATGTAAACAAATATAAAACACTTTTTATTTATTTATTTTTTAAATATGTAAATACTAGAAAACATTTTTACTTTTCACTAACTACACTTGTAAAAAATGATCAACTGAAATAGATAAATGTTAAACCTTATATTTATAGACATAATATTCAAAAAAAAAATTGTAAATTATTATGTATAAGAAGTAAGCAATATTCTCAGATTCCGTTTCTCGAAATGTTTAATATTTCCGGATCAAGGATTCAGGTATGGGAATTCTTCAATAATTGGATAAGAAAAAAGTAAGTTTGAACAATTTAATTTTTTTGTTTAGTATGTACAGATATGCAAATTATTTGTTTATTTTATTTACTTGCTTTTTTGTATGTCTGGATAAGATATCACATTCGAGGTATATTGGTATGTGAGCAGTTGAATATGTAGATGATTCGTAACAAAAAATAAATATAGTAGACAAAAACATAATAAAATAAGTAGGTAGTTTATTAACGAGATGTGATAAGAAAATCAAAAGGCAAAATAGATTGTTAGAAGGTAGGCGTTCCCAATTCGAAAGGATCATTTTGATTCTTAAATATATATGTATATATGATTTATATATATCTATATATTATATATATATATATATATATATATATATATATATATATATATATATATATATATATATATATATATATAAACGTATATATATATATATATATATATATATATATATATATATATATATATATATATATATATATATATATATATATATATATATATATATATATATATATATATATATATATATATATATATATATATATATATATATATGCTAACCTACATTATAATATAAAATTAAAATGCATGCATTGAAAATGATAACAAATCGAATTCAAGACCTTATTTTGAAACGGAATTATCAGGTTCTATTAAGTCAGCTATATCCTATATTATTGCTCTCTAAGATTTCTTTCTCTTAATTATTAAGAATCTATGCTACATAGACCGTATTAGTTTTAATCCAAATAATGTCTGTTTACTGAATAATGCTGTTAAAGTCAGAAGTTAAATACAAGTTTACTTAATAAAATGTTAACACTAAATAATGTCAAACTAAAACAAGATTTAAAAATATATAAATGCAATATAAAATAATGTGAATCAACTTATATAGCTTGGTTTTTAACATTTTATAGAATTTAGAAATAGAATACAACTTTATTAATCTTATACTTATTATTCATATTACATACTATAAATTTTAGAAAGAAATTATATTATTTCAGAGGTGGATAAAATATTAGCATTATAGAAAACACCAGAATTAGATTGACCACTTAAGTGCTGGAAAAAATTTAAAATTTGGGAAAAATTGATAAATTATTAATAATAAACAATTCGATATTTCAAAATTCATACTATACATTATCTAGTAAGTATTTTTCATTTGAATGAATTATGAATTTTCTCATGAATAAATGCGGGCAGATTGCTTTAAAAAATAAATTAAGGAGAAAACATTCGAATGTTTAACATGACTTTGAAAATATTCGTCCCACGGGAGTTGAATCTAATAAATGGGTCATGAGTCTCAAATAAATGAAATGGGTTCTGGGACAAATTCTATTTTCCGAGTCGAAATTATTTGTGACAAAGCTGGAGAAAATGAAGTGGGGAAGATAATTTACTATTATTATATTATTGAGATAATTGTAGGGATAAAAAATATTTAGTTTTATTAATTAATCATAGGTACAAACTAACTAGTCATAGTTTTAATAAACACTTAAGAAGTATATGTTTGAGCAAATCGCTTCATTCTCTGAACATATAAACTCTGCATATTAAATATTGTATCTGAACATATAAACAACTGAATATTAATTATTGTATTTTTATTTTTTCACATACACGAGTCAAAGCTTAGCTTACAGAATTCGAAATACGCATCCATTTTCATAATATTAATAATATTACTCGTAATACAGTAAAAAGAATTTTACGGAAGTTTTAAAAAATATGAAGCATCCAATTTCAATTTGAATTAGAATTAACTTAATTATTGTTTTTGTAACACGTATTCAATGAGCCCTCATCCATATTTCTTTTATATAATAATAATACATTCATATGTTAAATAATGATCTCACTAATGAATGTCCACGTGTCTACGCCAAATCCATGGTCATTAGGAAGTACATATTTAATTAATTTTTTTATGAAATTTGACACAAGTGAAAAATGTAAACACATATTTTTGTTCACCCGCTCGAGTCATTTTTCACTTTATTAATATTTTTATTGTACATAAATCTGAAGAAAATGCATTTAACGCATAAAAATGTAAAATATGTTATTACCTATTCCCACTTTAAAAAGAAAAAAGAAAAAAACGTTGTAATATTTATTTAGTCTCCCTACCTAAAGAAAAATTATTGTATGAACTCGTATGATCGATGTAATACATACATATAGTACGTACTGAGTTACTGACTATTGAGGTATAGTGTTTCCCCGTTTATTCAAGAAACGATAAAATATATAATGTTAAGTAAGGAATAGTTTAACGAAAACTTTATTAGTTGCGAGAGTGTCGTGTCGTTTAGATAAAACTTAAATTGATAACACATGATAGTCAGTTATGATATATCACCGTAGGTGAAAAAATTAAAATAAAGAGAATAAAAATTGGAATTTTAATCAAGATTAGGATTGGTAAAATAAAATAAGTTTAGTTATATACAAATTAATAAAAGTGAATAAGAAAAATAATAAGTTTTTGGTGATAACAAAAAATAATAAGAACTTTAGATAAACTTTTTAATAAATATATATATAAGTAATTAATCGAGGTAATCTTCAAACAAACAATTATTCCTGCAAGTGTTTTTATGTCTTCTTACCTTTCCGTTTTATAAATTTTTATTTATTTTTTTTTAAACGAACAAATCTTTGATGTTGTATACATTTAAAGACGGTTTTAATATTACATTGAATAAGCTTGGTGGGTAACGCGTATATAAACTCATGTTACTCAATAAAAATCAATCAGTGGAGTTTTACTTATACTTATACTAAGCAAGATAAAAAAATTTAAAAAGAAAGTGATTTTTAATTTTAAAATATTTAAAAATAAAATCGATTTCAAAAAAATGTTAACGCTTTTGTTATTTCTAATAATATTTGTGATTTGTTCGACAAATTATTTATTTGCGCTGTATGAATGGCATCGAAGTGTTAAAAAATTACCGGCACACAGTGAACGTGTTAAAAAGCGACAAAAAGCACACGAACATTTACTGGTGACCACATCGAAGCCAAATTTTAAACAAGCCCCCGGGCCAATGCCACTACCATTTATCGGCAATTTACATTTAATGGCCGATTACAAAGTACCGTTTGAGGGATTTACCGAACTATCGAAAAAATTTGGTGACATGTATACATTAACGTTTGGGACGACGCGATGTTTGATTGTAAATAAATTGGAAACTATGCGTGAAATTTTAAATCAGAATGGTCGATTTTTTGGTGGGCGACCTGATTTTTATCGATTTCATGCCATATTTGGTGGCGATCGTGGTCACTGTGAGTATTTTAATTGTTTTATATTAATTGACCCGTCTAAATTAATTAAAAAATATATTTTTGTACAGCACTTGCCTTATGTGATTGGTCTCAATTACAGCAGCGGCGTCGTAATTTGGCCCGAAAACATTGTTCACCGCGACATCTCACCGAACATTATGCTAAAATGAATGAAATTGGATCGTTCGAAATGACCGAATTTATAAACCATTTAAATAAAATTAATAAATTTGGTGAAGACCTGGATATTAAACCGTTACTACAAAAAACCTGCGCTAACATGTTCCTACATTATATGTGTACGACACGATTTGATTATGAGGATCCGGATTTTTCTAAGATTGTTGAAAATTTTGACGAAGTATTTTGGGAAATTAACCAAGGTTACGCCCTCGACTTTTTACCATGGCTTAAACCATTTTATTTAAATCATTTAAATCGTTTGAGCCTATATGCACACGAAATCCGTGAGTTTATATTAACGCACGTTATAAAAGATCGCGAAAATAAAATCGACGAAGATGCACCAGAACGTGATTTTACCGACGCCTTGTTGAAAAGTATTAGCGCTGATGAATCGATTACCCGTGACACCATATTATACATGCTTGAAGATTTTATTGGTGGACATTCAGCGGTCGGAAATTTAGTAATGTTAGGATTAAGCTTTGTAGCCAAATATCCTGAAGTTGGTCGAAGAATTCACGAAGAAATCGATGCAATCACAGAACAAGGCCAAAATAAAATTATACTGACCGATCATGAAAAAATGCCATATTTAGTAGCAACCATGTACGAAATTCTTCGCTACACATCATCACCAATTGTCCCGCATGTGGCGACCGAAGATGCATGTATTGCTGGATACGGTGTTACAAAGGGTACAGTCGTCTTTATTAACAACTATATTTTGAACAAAAGTGAAAAATATTGGAATGAACCGAACAAATTTAATCCCGATCGATTTTTATATGAACGATCAGTTGAATGTCATCCGAGCGACCGTAAAATATCAGAGGCGTCCGAGTCATCTGATTCTGGTATCGAATATGAGAAACGCCCAAAAGAAAAATCACCGTACAAAAAGGACAAAACGTATCGCAAAGTGACTACATTAAATACAAACATTCCACATTTCTTTCCATTTAGCATGGGTAAACGAACGTGTATTGGACAAAATTTGGTGAAGAATTTTGGTTTCATAATGCTGGCGAATCTATTACAAACATATAATGTTACATCAAAAAATCCATCGGAAATTCGTACAATACCGGCATGTGTTGCACTGCCTGTTAAGACATTTCCATTAGTACTAACACCACGATCATAATACATATTATTTAATATAATAGTTAGATAGGTATAGTTTTCAAAATGTGATCATAAATAATTTTTTTTATTTATAAATATAGTTTTACTTGAGACATCGCAAATTTTTTTAAGATTTTAGGTATTAACAATATTGTAAATAAATTTATATAAATTTTTTATATTTAATAAAAATTAAACTTAAGTGAAAATTTAATGAGAATAATAAGATTGAAATATATTAGTAGTGCATGCAGTATTAAAATACAGCTTTTCGTGTGCACTATAAATAATAATTATGCATTTTGGTAAATTTATTATACTTTTACTTTCTGAGTGAGAATAAATGAGATATATACATATTGTTATTTTCGGAAATCCTTAATCCTGTAAATTATGACAATGGATACTTGATAATACAAGGTATTCACGCTCAACTGTATGTTAAACTTGGCTTGCAGGTAGTTGATAAGGATGATTGAATTAGATAACTAATATTGTATCGATAACTCTAAAATGAAGATTTAAACTTCAAGTTATTAATTTTTACTTTACTTTTTTAATACATATTTTGAAGACTGGTACTTGTTCGCGATTCACAATTTTTAAAGTATGGTGAATATGTAGAAATAGGGTGTCAAATATTCCTTGTATATATACATATATACATATATCTCTTAAGGAAATCAGAATTTTGAAAGAGGTATGATTCTTTCTTTTTATAAATAAACAACCGCATTCACAGAACTATATTGTATGTACAGATATGTAAATTCTCTTCATCCAATATCTGAAACTATTTTTCAATAATTGTTACGTCCCTCTGTTCAAAGTTATGAATTCGAATATCTTTGGATAATAATAACTAAATAACTAAACCTACAATGCAGTACAATTAATTAACATTGGATTCTTCTTTTTTTCAAGATTTCTTTATATTTTCTTTGGATCATGTCAATTTGAGAATATTTATTAACATCTTCAATAATACCAGACCAGTATCGCCTTAGCGTTTTAAAACGATGTTATGTTTCAAGGTGATTTAACCACGTTGTCCTCGACATTGTAAAATAAGGTTAAAATAACAGAAAATTTATGATTATGGTAAAATATACGACTATACGAGTAAGTAAATTATTTATGGCTTATCTTCTTGGTTTAGTATAAAATAAATTTTCTAACGTTTACAAATTAAGCATGAAGTATTACCTAACAATAAGTTTAATATATTGACTAATATAATAATATGAAATATAGATAATATAACATATTTTATATATTGACACGAATTCTACATATTTGTTATTTGATGATCCCCCTAAATAATTATGTGTGCAATTAATTAATCTAATACCTCAATTAAACCACATGCCTTTCTTTAACTAAATGCAGACTTCCATTTTTATCGTCAACAAATATTTTCTTATTCATGTTATATCAAATTACAGACTTACCGTAAATGGTGACTGCCATTACAAACAAAATTTAATTTTAAGTTTTATTGCTTAGCTAGATAGGAAAGACAGGCACATGATTACTAAAGTAAATAGATAGAGTAATCACTAACTGTAACAGGCGCCGCATAATACTAAATTTTACTAACCTCTATGCGCTTAGTTTAATTCATGTGACTTTTTATCTGTTTTATAATAATCTTTTCCTACGACTCAATATAAAATGATATCTTTCAATAGCTATGTATACATGTTTTCCCTCTCTAGTGATGAAAAATCCTATAACGTTAACTTTCGTCCTTAATGACTCACTTCTCTAAAGTAATTTTTTTAAATTAACTAATAAATAGCTGGAACTCAGATGTAAGAGAATGGAAATTGTTTAAAATGGCTTACATTGAGACATTTTATATTTGGTTTTTCAACTTTCAAACAACGTGTATTTTTTGTCGAAGTGAAATACGAGCAGATGATAAATCAATTATCAATTCAAGTAAATTTATACTTTTAAATACATATTGATTGATAGATTAGTACTATAAAAACGAAATGGTGTGTACGAGCTAGGAGATGATGAAACAAACAAATCTAGAATTTAGATATTTTTAGATTTTTCCACTTAATAAACATTGTTATTGAGCGATTAATCATTAAATGTTATGCTCCAATCGATTCGATCCTGGGTTTTGGTCTTTACACCGGGGACCGGAAGAGCTAGATAATGATTCTTTATAAAATTTTATAATTTTAAATTTTGTTTTAATTTAACAAACAGCTTCTTTGTTTTGTGTTTATTGTAAATTCTATTCATTGAAATCTTATACGTATTTAGAAATCGACTTTAAAAAAAATAAATAAACTACATACCCGAAAAACAATTTATAACCCAATGGTTGCGCGTCTGTAAATTGTCGGTTGAAAATTACAACAACAATTTACAAATATTATGTTAAATCACACGAATGTTTACCGACTTGATAAAAAATGTACGAAAACTAATAAATGTATCACGATTTTTAAACGAAATTAAATAAAAAAAACGATTTAAATTCGAGAAGCGTTAAATATATACCCGATAAAAAATCAAATTTGGTAACAACATATAACCGCCATTCGGTAATGAAAAAAAACCGTGATTACGTTCTATAATGAAGAAGTGTATCAATTTCGTGAAGCGTTCGATCCAAGTCCGAATCAAAACTAAAATTTGGTAATGTAAAATTACCGACAACCGGTGATTTTACAGTACTCGTTTTTCATCATTTTTTCAATCAAGTTTTCAATTTAAAAAACAAACGGAAAACCGAGCGAAAAACATTACCAAAGAATGTTTGGAAAACCTTCTACTGACGGTTAGAAATTCCGAGGCAAAAATTATAAAAAATAAATCTTTTGTGTTACCGAAAATCCCAATGACTACGGTAGAAGAACTTCTAAATTTTAATACTAAATTAATGAATAAAGAGTATATGAACAAATGGTAAAACAATTAAATTTTTCATAATGACATTTAACTTGAATTTCTTTTATTTATATTTTCCGGATTTTATACATATCTACGTATTTTCTTTGAAATGTAGCAACACCAATAAATCAGTGAACGTCTTATTTGAACATTTATTAAGTTATGGCTTAATAATAAAATATTCCTGGTCTGGTCAATCTTCACTTTCAAAAGGTAATTTACATAAATGTCTAGTTAAAGACACTTCATATAATTTGTATATATATATATATATATATATATATACACAGATTATAAATAGTATATATATATATATGTATATATATATATATATATATATATATATATATATATACTATTTATAATCTGCTTCAATGATGTTATGTTGAAAATTAATTCAAAATTTCATTTTATTATTTTTGTTCATAGATACATATAACCAAACTAATATTTAACGAAAACACATATTTGATACAACTTATGGCCGAAGTGCAAAACTATTTGAATAAAGATAACCCTGTGACTCTACAACAGATTCAAGTTGTATATATGAATTAATTTGTGTAATTTTTTTATTAAACAATAATTTTATTATAAAAATCATTTAGGAATTGAAATTTTGAAAAAAATAAGATATACGAGTATATATATATTTGTTATAACTTAATAACAATCATTTTTAGCCAATAAAAAATATAATTTATTAAAAATTAAAAATAAATAATTTATTTAATTTGTAGTTCTAGTGCAATTTTACTAATACAGTTGTCGGTCTCAATTACCGTTTGGGGACGGTTAAATACCAATGATTTCGTCAGTGAAATGTTTACCTTTAAATCCGACATAAGTTCGACAATCCATTATTGTTAAGACGGTTAGTTCCGCTTCCAACGAGTCAGTTAAATGTTTACCAGTAAGTCAGTATAAAGACAATCAACGTAACCAATAACGACAGATCATATTCGGCTGAGACCGAATACGCAGACATTATAACCGGCTAAGGTCTGCCAAAACATGAACGATTTAAACACTTTTGCCCAAAATAGTCCGCAATACGACTACACGGTCCTCAGTCTCCGAACAGTCATTTTACATTCCTAAAATAATAGCTTGTTTTTCGGGATAGATCTGTGTGTAAACTATATTCTACTCAAGATATATGTAACGGCCAGATACATAAAGAACACGACCATAGACAGATTTCATAGTTCTTGTTTTATAGTCTTGTTCTATATTCACTATACATCATTAAAATTTATAATACCGCCCATCCCTATTACGTCATTAATATCTGAAATATTCCATACTTTAACTCCAGTAACATCCCGATATACATATCAATACACGATTATACATCTTCCGATATAACATTTGATAGGCATATTCAGACCGGCACCGGTTTTTATTTTCATATAGAAACAGACAATTAAACTTTGAAATAAAAACTCGCATCAGAAAATTTGAAAATTATGGTAATAATGATTCGCCAGTTGGCAAAGAAAGAAAATAACAGAAAAATAATGTTATTTTCGTTGTTGTTTTTTGACTAGACTCCGTTAGTCCGTTTATAGTAAACTTTTTGAGACCTAACTCGACTCGACTTGAGTCGAGTACACTACCAGATGACTCATCTCCGTTCTTAGTGACAAATAACCTATGTATATACATAGGTTTAATCCCTAACATAAACGTACTAACACTCTAACAGATGTTTGGTATTCACCTTCATCGCCTATTTTTTTTATTATATATATATATATATATATATATATATATATATATATATATATATATATATATATATATATATATATATATATATATATATATATATATATACATATATATATATATATATATATATATATATATATATATATATATATATATATATATATATTTATATATATATTTATATATATGTATATTTATATATATACATATATATATATATATATATATATACATATATATATATATATATATATATATATATATATATATATAAAAATAAAATGTTTATAAAGTCAACAAAAAGAAAAATGGATACCGCCCCCGCTCAAATACCCGGACACGAGATTTAGGATCGGCACGTGGAACGTGCAATCACTAAGAAAACCAGGAGCGTTAGAGGGCCTAATCACGTGCATGAAAGAGTATCGGCTGGAACTCGTTGCTCTTCAAGAAACTCGCTGGCCTAAAAGTGGAGACCATGTGTCCCAGGGCTATACGTTGTTCTACAGTGGAGATGACCTCGGAAATCTTGGAGCTGGATTTCTTCTTGGGCCGCAGGTAAAGAACGCTGTTTTGGATTTCCAAGCAGTCAATAACCGATTGTGTAAGCTTCGCTTGCGCATGAAGTTAGCTAACCTGTCGATAATTTGTGTACATGCGCCCACAGAAGTCAGCCAGCCCCAAGATAAAGACTCATTTTACAATGACTTGGACGATCTGATGTGATCTATACCCGAACACGATGTTAGAATGGTAATTGGGGACTTTAATGCTAGAGCTGGCAGAAATCAGACCGACTTGTGTGAAAACATAGGTCCGTACTCCCGACACGAAACTGCGACCGATAATGGTGAGAGAATGATGTACTTTGGGGTTGCTCATGATCTTAGAGTAGCAAGCACATTCTTCCCTCACAAACACATACATCTTGAGACATGGACACATCCTCGCGGAACTTCCCGCAGCCAAATTGACCATGTGTTAGTTTCTAAAGGACGGGCTCAGGTTGTGCAGGATGTGAGAACTTATCGGTCACCAACCAAATACGTAGGCAGCGATCATCATTTGCTCGCTGCAAAGCTATGATGGAAGTTTTCGTACAAGTCTGGGAACGCAGCGAAACGCATGGTACGTTTCGACTGTGAAGGTCTGATAAATGAAGATCAAAAGAAACGATATCAGGATCTTGTCAGCGACAACATTAATGAAGCTAATTACCAGTCTGACTGCGTGAACTCTGTCTGGAAGGTACTGAAAACTTCGGTTGTCAGTGCTGCTCAACAGACTTTAGGTATAGTGAAAGTCAGACCCAAGAATGATTGGTTTGATGACGAGTGTCGTCTTGCAGTTGAGCAACAAAATATACCCCATAATGAAGTGCATCAACGTCTCACAATCGCGATGAAAAACAAGGCTGCTCTTGCAAGAAGGGCAGCTAAGTGGATTTGTAGATGGAAGAAGCGAGAATTGTGGAAGGCCGAGGTTCTGAAAGTACAACAACTCAGCAATGAGCGCAGTTCGCGTCATTTCTTTAAAGGAGTTACTGGACTGCACCATACTTTCAGGCCTACGTCAACCGCCATCCGGGACCGGGATGGAAACCTCTGTGTCAACATCGACGCAGTACTTGATGCATGGAGTGGACACTTTACTGACCTGCTTGATGTCCATCATGCGTCACAGACTGTTGTTGAGCCACCTCTAATACAGACAGCGGAGATTTGCACTGAGGGACCATCCCATGAGGAATTCACTAAAGCCATGCAGAGATTGAAACGAAACCGTGCACCTGGAGTAGACTGCATTATTTCGGAGCTCTTGATATTCGGAAGGGATACTTTGTTGAACTGTCTTTTCGACCTTATTCGATTAGTATGGCGAACCGAAGTTATGCCTGACGAATGGAAAGTGGCCACGATATGGCCCATCTTCAAGGCCAACAAAACTGGTACGACTATGTAGGATGACAGTGACGCAGTCTCAATGCTGTGTTAAAGTTGAGAACAGGCTATCGACAATTTTTGTAGTTAACTCGGGTGTTCAGGGAGATGCTCTGTCCCCGATACTCTTTAATCTCATGTTGGAGTACATCTTTCGTAAAACTGAAACACAGCAGCGTAACATCTTATATCGCCAGTATAATCAGGTGCTTGCATATGCAGATGACATATGCGTGATTGGACTGAATGAAAGAAATAGCAACGGAGTGAAAGAAATCATTGATCCGCTTGTAGTTTTCAGCTTCAGTTGGACTTCAGATCAATGAGTCCAAAACGAAATACCTGATCTCTGGTTTTAGGGACAATGGCACACCAGATTTTAGTAGTGGCCACCACACGTTTGAGGGAGTGAGGAGGTTCAAATATTTGGGTTCTCTTATCACTCACGATAACAGTGTGGGTGAGGATATTAAAATGCGGCTGGCAGCTGGCAGTCGTTCTTTGTATCCTCTAAGGCCACTGCTAAAATCTAAACACTTATCAAGTGCCGTGAAGCTGAAGCTTTACAAAGCGTTGATCAGGCCCGTTGTTATGTTTGGATGTGAAAGTTGGGCGCTGACGGATGAGTACGAGAGATGGCTCCAACATTTGAAAGAAGAGTCATGCATGTGATTTACGGCCCAAAACGCGAATTAGATGGTACCTACCGAGCTCTGTACAGTATCGAGATCAGAGATCTGATGAAGCTCCCCGATATTGTACATGAAGTAAGATCTCAGCGAGTACCCTGGCTCGGGCACGTTCTGCGTGCTGATCCGGAACGAATTGTGCAGCGATCTCTGAAAGGAGAGCCACCATATGGTAGGCGCAGAGGTCGTTGCAGGCGACGGTGGCTCCACGGTGTAGAGAACGACTTGGCCTCTTCAGATTGTCTTAGACAGTATGAAGACCATGCTCGGGATCGAAACCGCAGGAGCCGAATTGTTGACTCAGTAAGGGGAAAATAATGGTCTTTAAAACTGTTTTAATTAATTAATTAATATATATATATATATATATATATATATATATATATATATATATATATATATATATATATATATATATACATATATATATACATATATATATATATATATATATATATATATATATATATATATATATATATATATATATATATATATATAAATATATATATATATATATATATATATATATATATATATATATATATATATATATATATATACATATATATATTATTAATTGATAATAGGGAGAGTCTAAAAACGCCGCAAGTTATAAAAACATGGAGCTCAGATATAAACATTATTAACATTTGTGGTATGAGAAAAGTATTGTAAATAGATGTAATTAAAATTCTATTGAATTTAAAAAAAATTCCAAAATTTGTGATTTGTAAAGTATGATGTTTTCGATATTTTATGGATTTGGTTCAATTTTATAATTGTAAAAATTTGATATTAAATTAGTATCACATACTTAAATATTAAAATGTATTGTTGGTTCTTTTTTATGTTAAAAGGTTTGTTATATACGTATATGTACTCGTACATACATCTTTTAAAAGGGGTCATTTTGCCTAATAAAATATGTTCAAAAATTTTATACTGAAACAGTTTTCAATATCGTTTTTAAAATGAAATATATTTACATTTTTATTTTTAAAGTGTTCTTCTCACTACTATTGTGGTTTATGTTCTTTATAAAATTTTGTGTATTAATTTGAAAATGGATTGCAATGCGTTCGTTATTCCCAAAATCCTACACAATGCCAAGACTTTTACACAGCAATCCCACTATTTTTTTTGATCTAACAGTAACTAGAAAATTCATAGTTTTTCAAAAATTGTTCCACACATTGGTTTCTAAATTACACCGCTCGCCGAACATATTTTACATGTTCTCAAGTCATTACAAAGTAAGAAATTTCATAAAGGCGTTAACTCGATCAGATCATAAAAAATGTTTAACCAAAATTATATGATTTGAATAAGACGCCCAAGTCAAAAAACATAGTTTTGCAGAAAGTGAGTTTAAAGATTATGATTATTTTTAAATAGTAATTAAGAATAGAATTTCTAGACAAATTAAATGAATTTTTTTAAAGTACTTATTAGTAAAATCTAATCATAAATTTAATATCATTTCAATTTTAATCCTTTATTTGTGACACTATTGGAGAAACTACAGTTTCGACATTTTTAGTTACATATTTTTAGATCTGAAGGAGAGCGTCACAAGTCACAACCCAAATAATGGTCACACTAATCGTGTGTACACGAACACGTTTTTCAATAAGATCAACACAATTCTAATAAATTTTAAAAATGTTTTTAAAAATAAAAGAGAATAATTTTCTTTATGTGATATTTATTTTTGTGGTCTAGCTGGTCTAGGTCTAGTTTCGAACTTCGTTCTTTTTCAAATTTTTAACTTATTCTCTTCTTTAACTTCTGAGAAAAATCTAATTTAAAATAACTACTATCACATGAAGGAAAGGTATTCTCTTCTTTTTGTTTTAAACATTTTTAAAGTTAAAACCTGTGATATTAGATAAGTAATAAAATGGGTAATAGAAACCAAAATCTTCAATTTAATGTATATTCATGAAAAAAAAATATACCAAGAGAATGAGAAAGTTTCGAACATAAGAACGGCACATCCTGTCACCAAGCTTCAATATTGAAACTATATTTATGTCCTTAAGCCAAATGACTTATAACACTATAAGGGAGATCACTGCAGATTTCCATAGTAAACTCGCGTGACATCATGTTATCGACACAAATTAATAAACCTTAATTTTCTAGATGGCGCGCCAAACGTTTTTCAACAAGAATGTTTACGTTACCTGTTATTTCCAAGTTATTTCAGCCGGGTATTTTCAATTTGGTTTTGTTTATTTAATTTTTTTTTTGTTTTTTAGATTTATTTACATTATTTTTCAAAATTTCGTTTAAAAAAATGGTAACATGGCGTTTATTTTCCAGTGGTGCTATCTAGATAATAAAGGTAAACTACGATAAACTGCTATATCTTGATACGCAAATCTGCAGCATTTTCCCTATAATATTATAAGTTATTGGTATAACGATTGGATCGGCGCGTGGAACGTGCAGTCACTTAAGAAACCAGGAGCGTTAGAGGGCCTAATCACATGCATGAAGGAGTATCGACCGGAACTCGTTGCTCTTCAAGAAACTCGCTGGTCTAAATTGGAGACCATGTGTGGAGATGGCCTGAAATCCTTAACTTTCTTCTTGGGCCGTAGGTAAAGAACGCTGTTTTGGATTTCCATGCAGTCAATAACCGATCGGACTTTAATATTAGAGCTGGCATAAATCAGGCCGACTTGTGTAAAAATGTAGGTCCGTACTCCCGACACGAAACTGCGACCGATAATGGTGAGAGAATGATGTATACTTTGCACTTGCTCACGATCTTAGAGTAGCAAGCACATTTTCCTCTCACAAACAGATACATGGATCCATCCTCGCAAAATTGACCGCGTGTTAATTTCAAAAGGGCGAGCTCAGTAGTTGAGAACTTATCGGTCAGCAACCAAATACGCAGGCAGCGATCATTATTTGGTAAATCATAAATCAGGCCGACTTGTGTAAAAATGTAGGTCCGTACTCCCGACACGAAACTGCGACCGATAATGGTGAGAGAATGATGTATACTTTGCACTTGCTCACGATCTTAGAGTAGCAAGCACATTTTCCTCTCACAAACAGATACATGGATCCATCCTCGCAAAATTGACCGCGTGTTAATTTCAAAAGGGCGAGCTCAGTAGTTGAGAACTTATCGGTCAGCAACCAAATACGCAGGCAGCGATCATTATTTGGTCTATTTAATGATCTTGTTAGATAACTATAACTTATGCACATTCAAATTTTATGTTTGAAACAACTGTGGTCACACTTAAAATTTGTACATATAAACGGATAAATGAAGTTCAAATAAAGCATTCATTGAAAAAATTACATGAACTATATAATTCCATCCCTATATAATTGTTGTTTTACTCGTACAAGTTTTTGAGTACGACATGCCACTCGTAATGGTTGAAATGATTGTTTTTATGGAAAATTTGTCAAAATTAACTAACCAAATAAGTTTTTTAGTGGTCAATAATATAGGATTATTTACGAATTATTAAAAATTTATGAATTATTAAAAATTTAATAGTTTAATCTGTTAGTATGTTTAAAATGGAATGCATTTTGATATAAGACAGCGACACTTGTTAGTGTGGTGCCTTTGCGAATTTATTAATAAATATGAAACATTTAATTGATTTATTACATAAAATGTATAGGTAGGTATAATATTAATTTAGTATTTTATAATATTTTGTCTTTTTTAATACAAATTATTAATAATTAAATTTTTATACCGTATACGATTAATTGCGAGATTAATTTATATATTTTGTATTGCAATTAAATAATAAAATAAAATTATTCTAATTTTATTTTTTGGGTTTTATTTGAAAATAAATTCTATTTGTTTAAATTAAACACAAACAATTTCGATCTAAAGCACAAAAACAATTCTGTCGAACGCTATAATTTACAATATAAATAACAACAACAAAATATGTGTACGAAAATGAAGCAAACGTGTTGCACCGTTTTATCAAAAAATATTTTTGTCGTATTTGCTTACATAATTGCGACTTCATGGAATATTGGTTCTCGTAAGTCGTACGAGAGATACATAATCGACCCCCAGTAACATTTTATTAAAATCAAAATGTAAATATCACTTTTCATATTCATTAGACTCAAAGCAATCTTAAATTTCATCAAAAATGCCAGTGTACTCCACACACATCCATATTTACGCGATAGTTAATATTTAAGGTGTTATTTTTTATCCCATTAATTCAACAAATTGATTTCTATATTTTGAAGATAACTTTCCAAAAGATAATAAGAAATGCCACGATATCCATAATAAAAATATAACTTGTTACGTGAATCCAAAAATAGACCACACACATACTTTTGATTGTCAAAAGCTCTGTAAAATAAATCAGTTAATTCAATTAATGCAAGATCAGTGCTAGAACCCTGTTTTATTTACAATTGAATAATGTTCTTCGTTTGATAAAATTGTATCTGGCCACCCTCGGTAAAATATAACTCCAAAGCCCAATCACATTCAATATAACAAAATTGAACTCGTTTGATAACTTCAGTGATTTTTTCTGCTTTCACTATATATTTAATGGAAGTTATGGAAAATGTTTAATATATTATGATGTGCTTACGTTTTTTCATGTGTACATACTCGTATTATACATTCGTTTTATGTAATATCATACAGGAGTATGTGCATATTTAATTTTCTTCTCAATCATCAACTTGGTGTTTTCTGTTTAATACTAATTTTTTTAAACTTGGGGCCTATTATGAAATTGGGCGAGAAATACGACATAATCGTAAAATACATTGTCGTAAAATCCGATCCGCGGCGAATATCCGCGAATATATTATTATAATAAAGATATGTACAACATTTTAAAATGTATTAAATTTTTAAATTACTAAAATTACGATTTGAATGAATTATTTTTCGTGCGTATATATATTCGTCACCTAACTAGCTGTCGGATTTAGCATTTACGGAAAATGTTTTTAATAGACCCCCATATTTTTAAACTTCAACTATAATTTAAATACAAATTAAAATTCTATTTATAGTGTTATATAAAATTTAAATATGTTATACACAGTATGTCCGGGTTTGGAATGCTAATCCGTTAAGGACTGATTCCTAGGTTAATTCTAAGAAAAAAAATCCTATGCAATGGGGAGAGGTGCCAATTTGTTATATCTCCTGATTTACAGCGTAAGATCTATTACTCCTTAGATGTTACGCTGTAAATCAGGAGATATAACAAGTTGGCACCTCTCCCCATTGCATAGGATCGTATTTAACCGAGCAAATTGCGCAGTGGTTAAAACTGCGACGTTTGGATCGGGAGGTACCGGGTCGGGTTCGAATCCTAACAGAGAGGCGGGATGCAAAAGGGATTTTTCATCTCCCGATTACGATCGGTGATTAAATTGAAAACATCTTATATGCCCCTCTGTTGGAATGTAGAATTCATGGGCCGGCCCATCTTCCATGTCACTGTACAGGGTGACATGGAGCTATGCAATGCGCAGGTGGTATACTGTACTTGTGTGAATGGGATGAATGAGTGGATTGAATGAATGTTGTGTGAATGTAAGGTAAGGCTATGGACCAAAAAAGTGTAAATGCCAAGTCCTTTTAAAAAAAAAATATCGTATTTTCATCCGTTTGAGAGGTATAATACTTTAAAGTAAAAAAAAATATTTGCAATAATTAATTTATTAGTGTAACAGTGCCCTCACAATCTTTACATTTTCTATGAAGAAATTCGTATGTAAAAATCTAATTTAATTGCGGAAAGTAAAGAAAATATTAATTTAAATAAATTAGTAGACATTATTTTCATTCAAATAATACATTATAAATTAACACATTTCGAAGTATTTTTAATCATTTTTTAACGCGTACCTAAGGAATATCCGTCTTATTTTTCTGCAAACTAATGTATCCAAATTTTTATATTATATAAAAAAAAAATCGCTTAAAACTTGTATTGTGCATTTTTCATTCAATTTACCACACTTACAAATTTACCTAAAAATAGCATAACGGGACATAAAATTTACTCAACACGGGAAAATAAAAAAATATAAACAAAACCATTTGACTACCTTTCTGTCAAAGTTTCTGTACTAAACATCATCGATCATGTTTAGCGCATCGAGTGGCATCGAGCTTCGCACATATTTCGCGTGTTTTATGTAGAATCAATAATGTAAATAACAAAAAATGTGATGAAAATGGTGTTTTGACTAGTGACAATTGCGGTACTATAGTGAACAATTATCACGGTCAACGGAAGAATTTCAAAATATTATTAGGGATATCAAATAACTTATAATGAGTGAAGTGAATATAAAACAGTAAATACCTTTTTAAAGTAAATACTACTGAGTTAGTGAATAACATTTTCTAGCAAAGTTTAAAGTTTAGCAAGTTCTTACTAATTTATTCAAAAATTTTACAGCATTTACTTAAAATTATGTGAATAAAGACTACCTTTTACTTTTTCATGACATTTCAACACTTGAAAAATACAAGTAAAGTAGATAGTAACTTTTAATAGTTAAAATGAATATCATCATGGCTGTTAACGCTGTATAAAGGTCCTGATGCCTTAATAAATGAAAATTTTAATAAACTTCATTCTAAAGAACGAATAATAATAGAAAGATGTTAAGGGAAATGACTGCAGAAACTATAAGGGAAATGACTACAGATTTCCAAAGTAAACTCGCCTGACTTCATGTTATCGACACAAATTAATAATATTATCTTGAACAGGTGGCGCACCAAACTTTTTTATAATACGTATATTAAAATTGTTTACGTTACCTGTTATTTCCAAGTTACTTCTGCCGGGTGTTGTCAATTTGGTTTTGTTTATTTAGTTTTGTTTTTTTTTAGATTTATTTACATTAGTTTTCGTTAAATAAAAAAACTTCTTAAAAAAATAGTAACATTGGGCTATTTGCCTGGTGCTATCTAGTTAGCATAACATAACTTAACAAATAACATAACATAATACATAACTTAATATAACATAACCCTTATAGCATTATAAGTTATTTGAGGGCTATATAATTTATTTCAAAATTGTATAAATGTTGCAATTTATTAACTTAATACTATAAGGAAGATTACTGCAGATTTCCATATTAAACTCGCGTGACATCATGTTATCGACACAAATTAATTTAAAATAATTTTTAAAAATAATTTTTACGTTACCTTTTATTTCCAAGTTATTTCAGCCGGATATTGACAATTTGGTTTTGTTTATTTAATTTTTCTTTATTTTTTTTAGATTTATTTACATTATTTTTCAAAATTTCGTTAAAAATAATGGTAACTTGGCGTTTATTTGCCAGTAGTGCCATCTAGAAAAGGAAGGTAAACTACGATAAACTGCCATATCTTGATACGCAAACCTGCAGCAATTTCCCTTACAGTATTATACGTTATTTGAAGTATTATCATAGAGAATTACATAAGAGTAGTAACTTTCATACATTAAAATGGTATATGAATCGAAAAGTCACTCACTGTATAACAATTATGTGGCTATTTCAACGAAAAGAGACCATAACAATTGTATAACTATCCTTATTTATAAAAAAATCTTTATAAACTGAAAATTTATATCCTAGTAGGCCTACTTTTTATGTATTTTACATAGCAAAATCAAAATAATAAAATTATGAATGAATATTTTTAACACAATAATGACAGGTTTTCCTCAATTCTAAAATAAAATATGTTTATTTAGACTAGACTATGAAGGTGGTTTTACAAACCGGGTTTGATAATTTTATTGCTTTGATTTTGTTATGTAAAAATACATACAAACTATGCCTACTAGGATCTTATTTTTCGGTTTATATATAATTTTTTATAAATAAGGACAGTTATACAATTGTTATGGTCTCTTTTTGTCAAAATAGCCACACAATTATTTTACAGTGAGCTGTTTATAAAGTTGATTGCCATTTTAATATATGAAAGTTACTACTCTTATGTAATACTCTATGGTATTATATAAAATTTAAATATGTATGTTATACACAGGATGTCCGGGTTTTGAATGATAATTCGTTAAGGGCTGATTCCTAGGTTTATTCTGAGAAAAAAATCCTATGCAATGGGGAGAGGTGCCAATTTGTTATATCTCCTGATTTACAGCGTAAGATCTAAGGAGTAATATCGTATTTTCATCCGTTTGAGAGGTAGAATACTTTAAGGTAAAAAAAAATTATTTGCAATAATTAATTTATTAGTGTACAGTGCTCTCACAACGTAAAACTTTTTACTTACTTAAAACTTATACTTACAAGTTTGTATGAATTTCATTTTGAGAAAAAAAATGTTTGTTTTTTCTTCTTTTAGAAAATAGTAGAACAGCTTGCGTATCACTATTTTAAGCGACACTGGTGGCGCCATTTTAAATAAAGCGGAATTTTAAAGAACTATTTTGGTTTATGTCCTGGTTTGAGTATTTGCTAAATAAAATTTAAAATAGCCGTTTGTATATAATATTTTTCTGAGTCTTCGCTAAATAGAGCCATCTCTTGTATTTTTAATGAAATATTTTTTTATACGTCAAAATCAAATCTATTTTAATAATATGTATTGGATATATATGTATATGAAATAATTTTTTCACAAGTTTTTAGTGATTATAATATATTAAATGGTTATATATATTGGGTAATAAATATATTATTTGTTTATAATCAATGTTAAAATATTTTAGCATGCGTTATATGTGTTATAACTTATAACAAAGTGGTCCACCAAATTCTTGTAATATTCCAGCATGTCGGTTAATTTTTGTTCGAATCATTCGAATATTTCATTTAAGTACATACATACTTGGCTCGAATTGCTCTCATAAATACTGTCGGGTCTCTGCGCTCCCTTCGCTACGCGACCTAATGAAAAAAAAGGTTTTGAGGGGCGTAGGAGCCGGGATAAGCAATCGTCGGGACAGTCGGGACTATAGGAGCCATTTGGGAGTATTTTTGTTCGAATCATTCAAATATTTCATTTAAGTTAGTCATTATATTTTAAATTTAAGTACATACATACTTGGCTCGAATTGCTCTCATAATTACTGTCGGGTCGCTGAGCTCCCGTCCCTACGCTACCTAATGAAAAAAAAGGTTTCGAGAGACGTAAGAGCCGGGATCAGAAGACATGTCGGGACTATAGGAGCCGATAATAATTGTCGGGTCGGCTCCCGTCGCTACGCGACCTAATGAAAAAAAAGTTTTGGGATGGCGTAGAAGCGGGGATCAGCATGTATATACATATACATATGTATATTCTGTAAAAATAAAAAACTTATATAATGCTATCTAAATTTTATTTAAAATTGTTTTAAGGATGCACAGCGCGTTTTTTTTAATGTGGTGTCCCCAGTAAGCCTAATCCACAAAAAATATTTATTTTTCCAATTCATTACAATTTATTTACAAATAAAAAAACACTTAAAACTAACATCAATATCTAATAACTGTTATAATAAAACCAAAAATAAAAAATATTTTATGCTCATTATTACATATTTAAAAAATAATAATGCATTACATAAATAATGCATACTATTTTGTAAAACTATCTTAGAGATGGCATTATTTAATTACAACATTTTTGTATTTTCTAGTTAAATTAATAATCACTTTAAACAACATGTCGTTTAAACAACATAGTTATATAATTTTCTACTATATACAAAAATGTCGCGACAGTCGAGTGTGTAGCAATACGCACGGTTAGCCAAATAAAGTTATATGTAAATCAAATTTTAAAAATATATTATTTTAAGTGTTGTTTCTCCACTTCATCGAATGAAATTATTTTCAAGCTTTGGGCGCTATGTTAAAATCAATTTTCAAAATATATTGAGGAATAATCGGCAATTTAGCATAATTTATATACATAATTTTAATAAATACATATAAAATGTATATTAGAGCACCGTCGCCCAACTTATAAATGATATTTATCGTTTCATGTTGCGTATTAATTAGGCATATTAATTGCTTGCTAAGTGTCAAGGTTCTTTTATAATTGTATTTTAGTGTTGTTTTATTATCCCGAAATTCCATTTGTAGCATGAAGTTGTTGTTGTTGCAATTTGGGCTCACAACAGATTGTAATTCCTTCGATTCTTGAACCTTCTTTTCAAATAAAATTAAAAGAAAAAACCTGATTTTTTATTAAACAAGGATTAAATATCATATTGATTATTTTTCAACTGTGCTCTTTTAAAATTAAAGTTGGGCGGATTATTCCAGCACTCAATGCCACATGGGCCCACGGTGCAATACCCGGACAAACACATATACTTACACATTAAAAACACCCAACCTTACTGTGCTAACGAGGGCGGTCAACTCTGCTCTTTATAAATTAACTAGAAAACATAATAAACAAAAATTATTTATTACACTAACCTAAATTTACCATACTTACAGGATAAAATCTAAATTTAAAGTTATCATTTAAAATGACGTCACCTGGCGAGTCGTAAAAGTAATAATTTTGTTTTGGCATGACTAGAATAGAAAATGGTGAACAAAATAAATTTTTCAAAATGCGGAAGTAATTTTCGATGTGTCTTGGCTAAATATACATATGAAAGAAATTGAACATTTCGAACCGACGAAAACCAACACAATTGTGTTGATTTTTAATGGATCCATAGTGTTTGTTCTAAAAACGATATTAGTACAAATTATGCACGATGAATATTACTAGTTAAGTTTTAAACCGTATAAATTGAGCAAAAGCTAGGTTAGTACAAAATGGTGGTTATTTCACTGCCTTTTGATTGCTTCCAACTTCACACTAAATTAGTTGAAGTATTGTTTCACAATAAAATAAAATTCTGACCCACCCTTGGTGAAAATAATTTTGAATAATATTGTTTATAATTTCAATACCTAATACAAAATAGTAATTTATAAAGTGAATCGTATTTAATAAATACTGCTACAAAACTTTTCAAGTGCTTTATTAAAAATTCAAATTCCATACGCCCTGAAATTTAAGTGATTTTTGTGAAACAAAAGAATTTCGGTTTCCCCGTATTGAAAGAAGAAAATGGGGACTGATTTTGGTCAATTGGCTTTGAAATGGGATCCAAAAAATTTGGAAATACGTACAATGAGTGTTGAAAAGACACTTGAACCTCTTGTGCTTCAGGTTACGACTTTGGTTAATACAAAAGGACCAAGTAAAAAGAAGAAAGGTACGTAAGAAACTAGAATTTCCAAATGTCCATATTTTTGTTTAGAGAGCATAAAAAGATGGATGCCGTTCTAAATGTCAAAAACCTTATCGATTAGTCATAATTTGGATTTTTTATTAATTCGAATTTTTGATTTCAGGTAAATCTAAGCGCGCTAGTGCTTTGGTCGCGGCAGTTGAAAAGGCTACGGAAAATTTTATTGAGCGGGGGGAACAAATTGCCTATGAAAATCCTGATATCACACAAGAAATGTTGGCCGCAGTTGATGAAGTACGCAAAACTGGCTCGGCTATGAGTATTGCAGCTCGGGAATTTGCTGATGATCCATGCAGCTCTTTGAAACGTGGGAATATGGTTCGTGCCGCACGGAATTTGCTATCCGCTGTAACACGGCTATTAATTTTAGCCGACATGGTTGATGTTCATCTCCTATTGAAAAGTCTTCATGTAGTTGAAGATGATTTGGACAAACTACGAAATGCTTCGAGCCAAGATGAGTTACTCAACAATATGAGACAATTCGGTCGCAATGCAAATGAGCTCATTAAGCAGGCGGCTAAACGGCAACAGGAGTTAAAAGATCCACAATTACGAGATGATTTGGCAGCCGCTCGTGCAGTGTTGAAAAAACACTCAACTATGTTGTTGACCGCTTCAAAAGTTTATGTTCGTCATCCAGAGCTAGATTTGGCTAAAGTCAATCGTGACTGCGTTTTGAAACAAGTGTGTGAAGCCGTCAATACAATTAGTGATGTTGCTCAGGGACGAGCATCGGCTCCTACCGATTTATACAGTGGTGCTGGGGAATTAGCAGCTGCGCTTGATGATTTTGATGATGGAGTTATTATGGATCCATTAGCGTATAATGAGGTGCGCTCACGTCCTTCATTGGAAGAACGACTAGAGAGCATCATTAGTGCTGCTGCTTTAATGGCCGATGCAGATTGTACTCGTGACGAAAGGCGTGAGCGAATTGTTGCAGAGTGTAATGCTGTTCGTCAGGCTCTGCAGGATCTCCTATCCGAATACATGGCGAATGTAAGTGATTGGTGTTAATTTCTAACTAAACATTTATTAATTTATTATCAATGAAATCAAATTAAATTTAGTGTGGGCCAAAGAAAAAAGTATTTTTAACGGTGGGTAACTTATCTATAAATCTTGTGTTGGTTTTGCAAAAGAGTGATATTTTGTTGGTATAATATTGTGTACACACATAAGTATATAATGCTTTTTGTTTTTGTGACGAATTTTATAATAGTATGTCGAATTGTAATTAACTGTCGATCAATTAAGCTGTTCGAGCCACTCGTAATTTCCAAATTTTCAAGTAACAATCAATATTCGGAATCACTTCTAGTCAGGCATGTGATACGATTAACAAAAGTCGTGTTTTTTTTAATGCACTACACTACATTGTTAATCCAGTGAAAGTGAAATTTAGCTAAAACAAATTCAACTAATGTCCAATTTTTTGATTGTATAATGTAGATTGGAACAGCTTGTGTATCAGGCTTGTTTCATAAAAATGTACCGGGGTACTGCAGTTCAGTTTCACAAGATAATGAGACAACCATAAAATAATTTTAGCTTTGTCATGGTATACTAGAAAATCGACAAAACATCGTTCATTTTATTGTACCGTAGTACAAATTTTAAAGATGAAAAAATAAAATTGTTATTTTGGCCCGTTTTACAGATATATACCGTAGTACGTTTCCGTGAAGCACACATTCGCTAAAAATTAATATTTGTTGATTTGTTTAGTTTCTTCATACTATACTTTAATTGTTTAATGATGAAAAAATATAACTGTTATGTTGACCCGCAGTACATTTTTCAGAAGCAAAAAGTAGAAAATCATCCAATCAAAACGGTTTAGTGTAGTGCAATAAAAAAACATCTATCTATAAATATAGCTATTATATTTTATTTCCGATATGAAGCTCGAAGCGATAATATTCTCCCTATTAATAATTTGTAATAATATCAACGTTATTCTTAATAATACGCTTTCCTATTAACAATGTATATTATTTTTCATATACAAAACTTACTGCTTGATATCGTTATGTTGTCATGTCCCATCTTTTCATTAAATATCAATTCCATACGCATTATTGAACTAAATAAATACTTTATTTCTTCCGCAGATTGGCCAAAAAGACCAAACACCAGGATTAGAACGTGCTATCGACAACATGTGTCGCAAGACACGAGATTTACGTCGTCAGCTTCGCAAAGCCGTTGTTGATCATATCTCAGATTCTTTTTTGGATACTACAATTCCATTACTCGAATTAATCGATGCCGCTCACTCCGGCAATGAAAAGAAAGTTCTTGAAAAAGCTGATGTTTTTACCAAGCACGCTGAAAAATTGGTTGAAGTGGCAAATCTGGTGTGTAGCATGTCAAATAATGAAGATGGCGTGAAAATGGTTCGTTATGCTGCCGCACAAATTGAAACCATGTGCCCACAAGTAATCAACGCGGCTCTAATATTGGCCGCACGGCCAAATTCCAAAGTGGCTCAAGAAAATATGGAAGCATATCGCCAGGCATGGGAAAATCAAGTCCGAATTTTAACTGAAGCCGTTGATGACATAACAACAATTGATGATTTCTTAGCAGTGTCCGAAAATCATATTTTGGAGGATGTTAATAAATGTGTATTGGCCTTACAAGAAGGGGATGCTCAAGATCTCAGAAATACAGCCGGCGCTATCCAAGGAAGATCAGCACGTGTTTGTAATGTTGTAGAAGCAGAAATGGACAATTACGAACCATGTATTTATACAAAACGCGTTTTGGAGGCGGTTAAAGTTTTACGCGATCAGGTCATGTCTAAATTTGCACAACGTGTGGATGTCGCAGTTAGCGCTCTATCATCGAATTCGCCGCGCGATGTTGATGAAAATGATTTCATCGATGCTTCACGGCTCGTATACGACGGTGTCAGAGAAATCCGACGCGCTGTCCTCATGAACAGGGTAACACTAATTTTTGTTTGTATTTTATATTTCAAAACTTTTTTTTCTATGAACTTAACCAATTTCTTAAATACTTGAAATAAATAAAGGAAGATGATGAATTGGACCCAGAAGATATTGAAGATGAACATTATACGCTTGAGACTCGAAGCAAATGTAAGATTTTATTTATAAATGTGTTTATAGCTTTTTTGTGTTTTTGTGTTCGCAGAGCTCCGAAGACTTGGATACTGATACTGAATTTGAACCGGTTGAAGACATGACATTGGAAACTCGCAGTAGATGTAATGCTTTTTATGTTTTGTTTTGTTTGCATGTTTTAATACAATATTTAATTCTCATTTCTTGTCTTTTATGTTGTAAATTACGAATTAAAATTATATAAATGCTTAACTTATGTTTTGTACATGTCGGTTTAGAACATTAACTCATTTTTGTTTAACTATAGCAAGCGCACACACAGGAGATCCAACTGTAGATGAGTATCCTGACATCAGTGGAATTACAACAGCTAGGGTATGTACAAGTTGTGGTTTTCAAAATTTTCAGCTGTTAATCTAAATCAATAAATAAACAAATGTAGGAAGCTATGAGAAAAATGAACGAAGAAGATAAACAAAAGATTGCGCAACAAGTGGAATTGTTCCGACGTGAAAAATTAACATTTGATTCAGAGGTGGCAAAATGGGATGATACAGGAAATGATATTATATTCTTAGCGAAACACATGTGTATGATTATGATGGAAATGACCGATTTTACTCGTGGTCGCGGCCCACTCAAAACAACAATGGATGTAATTAACGCGGCAAAAAAAATCTCTGAGGCTGGACAAAAATTAGATAAATTAACGCGAGAAATTGCGGAACAATGCCCAGAGAGTAGTACAAAAAAAGATTTATTGGCCTATTTACAGCGTATTTCATTGTATTGCCATCAAATTCAAATTACATCAAAGGTTAAGGCTGATGTACAAAACATTAGCGGTGAATTGATCGTGTCAGGGGTATTTGTAAAGTTTTCCCGAACTTTTCTAAGTGTTTAATTTTGTAATTTTATTTCTTTTTTCCAGCTGGATAGTGCCACGTCGCTTATACAGGCGGCTAAAAATTTAATGAATGCTGTTGTATTAACCGTTAAATATTCATATGTTGCTTCCACAAAATATACACGGCAAGGAACTGTTGCGGTAAGTTAAATTTATATTTGTAAAATAATTTGAATATTAAATAAATTTAGTGTCTATATCTTGTCATAACACTATTTACTTAGATGTGCACTAAATAAATAATTCATTGCGATATGGTTAAGTGTCATTTTTCTGATATTCTCAACCAATAATTTTAAAATTCAAGTCCTGATATAGCCTTTGAATTATTTTCTGTTGGTGTTTTGTGTACCACCTGTATTTAGGCATTTTCATATAAAACTATTGTTTATATGAAACAATATTGTTTTATTTTTAAATTACGGACGTCCTTGGTTGAAAGGTTCATCTCTACGTAGTCCTCTAAAAACATTTCTGCGTAATATTTTATTTTGTCATTTTCACGAAATACAGTTTTGTGACAAGGGCAAGCCCATTTGTTTAATAAAATGTACAATATTACATTATAACCTAGTAGATTTCATATCGTTTTAATATCTTTAATTACCGTTAATCTCTTGTAAACGATAACTCCTTTAAAAGATTCAAATTTTTCTGTGTATACATTGTTATTATTAAATAAAATACAACCAAAAAAACGTTCACAATATTTTTCAAAAAAATACTAATTTTATAATAATAACTCTGCTGAATGCAAATTCTACATTTCATTTGGGCTCTCTCAATATATCGTATCCATATTACCAAAATTAATTTTATTTAAAGTTATTCGAAAATTTATCGCTAAACTAACCAGTGAAATTTTATTCCTATTTGTAACGAGTGGAGATTTTACATGTAAATTAAGTAATTTAATCCACGATAATTCAAGTATTGTTGCAGAATAAAATAATTAATTAATAAATTAAATATAGGTTACTTTTTATTTATATGGCATGTGATTTGTCATTTTAAATGATTCACTTTAATAATTCTAATAATATTTTTAAATACTTTTTTTGTTGAATTTTTGAGAGCGAATTTTATGAAAATGTAGCAAAAACTGTTCACCTTTCAAAGGGGAATAAATCCTCTAGCCGAATAATCTCTAATTATTACCCATATTATGATTCTCACCTCACCTCACCTCTCACCGTGACATCTAGAGTCGCGCGAGTCAAATTTTGGTATTATGATTCTCACTTTAATTTGGGTGAGTGACATACCAGCGCTAAGCTTCATTTATGATATTTTGGTTTCTTTAAGTTAGTAGTTGTTATTGTTTTGAGAATTTTTGATATTTGGTCAATGTGATCCTTTCACACTACCGGATGACTAGTACTTATCAATTGATATTTAAATGTACATATTTTTAAAATATTCTAAAGAATGGTGTTATAAATTATAATTTGTTGATTTACAAGCATTTTTCGTATAAATGAAGATGGACTTTCTTATCTATTGGACAAGCTAGAAGGAAAATACGAGTTTTGTGAATTGTTCGCCATTAGCTATTTTTGGTTTATTTCTATGTAGTTATGAAAAATAAAAAATTTTATAATACATACAACAAAAATATTATTTATTATAATGCAACAATTAATATTTATTACATTATTAATTATTGTAATACATAAACAAATAAAAAACCTTACGATTTGCCTTTCATTTTGTCTAACGTTATAAATACTATGTATATCAATATCAAAAATTATTTTCTCGCTCAGTCTCGCCACCAAATTGTAGATGAGGTTATGTGACATTAGAATCGCTCACGGCGAGAATCATAATACCAAAATTGAAATACGGTGACATCGCGTCGCTCGTGACGCGTAAGTGAGATTCATAATAGGGGGCATATTGTATGTATCGTCTTATGTTTTCTTCATTAGATGTGTCATCATTGTTGCGTTTTGGTTCGTAATTTACACTTATGATTCCTTTCTCGCAGGTTTCCGTCATTTTTAGTACTCATCGATTTGCGATCTGCCGCTAACTCCCATATCCGTCTCTATCTTTGGATTAATGATATTTCGCAATTTCAATTAATTAAAGTAAATTTAATTATTAGATAGTCGCTTCAAGTAAATAGTGTTATCGATATGAAATTATAAAAATTACAATTTAAGGAAATATTCCAAATTTTTTCATCCAAAATTTAATTTTTTTGCTAATCCATCAAAAAATGTTTTTTTTATATTGGATTGTAAAACCAAATTTTTTCTAAAACTGAGTATAGAATGCCGTAAGTATACATTTTAGGATTTAAAAAATTATATTTTTGTTAATGTTTTTTGATATAAGTTTTCATTGGATGACTTTTTTCTATGTTTTTAATTATAAATACCTGTTGATTTAAAATACATAATTTAAAAACTTTATTTATAAAATTTGTTGGTACAATTAATTATTACTCTTATTAAAATTTGCCGCTAGTAACTATCTGATTAGATTACAAAATATTTTATTACTAGGCCCGAAAAATTGATTAATGCTATGTTAAAACTAATGTGCTTAGCTAGATCATTTACACAATTATTATATATGTATACTATTATTTTAATTACTCTTATTACTTCTTAATATTAAGATATGTTAGTTACGTCAACGTGAATATATATTAGAGTTATTATGATTGGTTTTCATTTTTCAGTGAATATATTACTTCTTTTTATTATTATATAAATTTATAATTTTTATTTCTTTATTTCCAAATGACTACTTAATATTGATCCACTTCGGTTGTGTAAGTTATACTAAATAAAATCAGTTTTTTATTTAACTAATCATTGCGCTTTTGACATCGCCATTTTCATTTTCCTTCTAATTTAACGTGTTCTGTTGTAATTTACCCATTTTATATGTATTTTCATAATTCATATGTTAAACTATTGCTGTATAATCTAAACATATGTTGTGCGTAACAAGGAACCAAGGGACGACGTATAATATAATTGAGGTAGCTAACCTATTTGCTTTATCCTAATAGAATATAAAAATCCAATGTCTAAATTGTGGCTTTGGAAACCTAATATTGTAGTCTTCTGAAAATATCTGCTTTTTATCTTCACGTACTCTCAAGATAATTGGATAAGTCTATAATTTGCCCCATTATTCAGATTCTTTTAATTGAGTTCTCTAATCTTGCTAGCTTGTGTTCTAGTGTAAATCTCAACTCAAATTATAAAAAGTTATTCAACTAAAGAAAGATCGAAAATCACCTTTCGATCACCAGAAAAGGTTTTGGAGTTTATGAAGCTGATATTTTCGCAAAATCATATTCAGAGCTATCACAGAATATGTTCCTACAGGAAAAAATTCCTATAGGAGGATTTGGTATCTCAGAACTCATTTTGTAGGAAAAACTCTCACACGAATAATTTCGCAAAATTTTGCTATCACAAATAACGTAGGAAGGAACAAAAATATGTAGGAATTTGACCGACAATTTTCCGTAATAAAAAAGTGACGACCCCTGTGGTCGGGAGACACTTACATGTCTCGTAAACCTAAATTGCACGAATATGTTTTCCAAGAATACCTCCACAGTATTCTTTGCTTGTCGTAGGCGGCGACTAAACGGTTGAATCGCTGGGCTGACGACCCGTATCCGTAAAAAACTCAACTGTTTATAATGTCAATCCGGACACGAGATTTAGGATCAACACGTGAAACGTGCAGTCACTTAGGGAATCAGGAACTTTAGAGGGTCTATACACGTGCATGAAGGAGTATCGGCTGGAGCTGGTTGTTCTTCAAGAAACTCGCTGGCCTAAAAGTGGAGACCATGTGTCCCAGGGCTATACTTTGCTCTACAGTATAGATGAACTCGGAAATTTTGAAGGTGGATTTCCTCTTGGGCCGCAGGTAAAGAAGTGAGTTTTGGATTTCCAAGCAGTCAATAACCGATGGTGTAAGCTTCGCTTGCTCATGAAGTTAGCCAACCTTTCGATAATTTGTGTAGAATGAGGTACTTTGCAATTGCTCACGACCTTAGAGTAGCAAGCACACTCGTCCCACACAAACAAATACATTTAGAAACATGGATCCATCCAGCCAAATTGACCACGTGTTAATTTCTAAAGAGCGAGCTCGGTTTGTGTTGGATGTGAGAACTTGTCGATCAATAACCAAATATGTAGGCAGCGATTATTATTTGGTCGCTGCAAAGCTACGATGGACGTTTTCGTACAAGTCTGGGAACACAACGTAACGCATGGGACATTTCGACTGTGAAGATCTGATAAATAAAGTTCAAAAGAAACGATATCAGGATCTTGTCAGCGACAACATTGAGGAAGCTAATAAAGTCTGACTGTGTGAACTCTGTTTAGGAGGTACTGAACACTTGTCAGTGCTGATCAACAGACTGTGTATATTGAAAATCAGACCCAAGAATGGTTTGATGACGAGTGTCGTCTTGCAGTCGACCAACAAAATATAGCCCATACTGAATGCAACAACCTAAGCGAATTTGTAGACGGAAAAGCGAGAATGGTGGAAGGTAGAGATTCTGAAAGTACAACAGCTCAGCAATGAGCGCAGATTGCGTAATTTTTTAAAAGGAATTACTGGGTTGCACCATAGTTTGAGGCCTACGTCAACCACCATTCGGAACCGGGTTGGAAACCCCTGTATCAACATCGCCGCATGGACATTTTTCGATTTGCTTATTGTTCATCATGCGTCACAGACTGTAGTTAGGTCATCTCAAGTACAGACTGCTAAGATTTGCATTGAGGGTCCATCCCATGAGAAATTCATTAAGGCCAGCCAGAGATTGAAACGAAGACGCTCACCTGGGATGGACTGTATTAATTCGGAGCTCTTGAAATTCGGAGGGGATACTTTGTGGAACTGCCTTCTCGACCTTATTCGATTAGTATGGCAAACTGAAGTTATGCCTGACGAATGGAAAGTGGCCGCGATATACCCTATCTTCAAGAAGCGAGACCGCTTGAAGCGTGAGAATTATCGCGGCATAGCTCTTCTTTGCACAGCATACAAGTTACTGTCATATTTTATATTGGATTGAATGATCTCTCTAGCCTTATTGGTGATTATCAAGGAGGATTTCATCCGAATCGATCAGTCACTGATCAGGTCCTCCATCTCCGTACATCAGGTTATCCTGTATTTCCGACAGGCCTATGACTCGATCGATCGAGAGAGTTTGTGGTCTGCCCTGGAAAATAAAAAAAACAACTTTCGTAAAACTGAAACACAGTGCAACATCTTATATCGCCAGCCCAATCATGTGCTTGGATATGCAGATGTCATATACGTTATTGGACAGAATAGCAACGGAGTGAAGGAAATACTTAATCCGTTTGTTGAGTTTTCAGCTTCGGTTGGGCTCCAGATCAATGAGTCCCAAACGAAATACACAATCTCTGGTTATAGGGTAGGGATATTAGCCGTGTTTCTTGACGTATGATCTGATCCGGATCAGATCATATCTGCTTCCCTTTCATTTGTATAGCCGCGTTTCATGAAATCAACACAACAATTGTATTATTTTTTGTTTTCAGGTTATTATTTTGATCCTAGTAGCATTTTGGTTCAAAATTTTTATACAAAAACAAAAAATAGTACAATTTTTGTGTTGGTTTGAAACGCGACTATACAAATGAAAGGGAAGCAGATATGATCTGATCCGGATCAGATCATACGTCAAGAAACACGGCTAATGGCACATCAGTGCTGGGATGTTCTATCATCACTTCGATTCGCTTCTATAGACATTTGTGTCTCTTTTTTTACGAACAAAATTGTGCTCCATTGCGTTTTTTGAATTACGTTTTGTCTATTGCGATCTCAGCCTGTTAGACTAAATTTGCAAACCATCTCTTTTTCCTATTTTCAGTTGCCATCGAAAATAAAAATATTGGTGATATTTTATCGCATGAATTTATAGAAATAGAATCGAGTAGGCTATGCTCACAATATAAATTGCGAAATATATTCTATTTCTAATTTTGTTCGTAAAAAAAAGAGATACAAATGTCTATCGAAGCGAATCGAAGTGATGATAGAACATCCTAGCACAGATTTTAGTAGTGGCGTTTGAGGGAGTGATGAGGTTCTAATATTTCGGCTCTCTTATCACTCACGATAACAGTGTGGGTGAGGATATTAAAGCGCGGCTGGCCGCTGGCAGTCGTGCTTTGTAGTTTGTCTTCTTCAGATTGTCTAAGGAAATATGAAGTCCAAGCTTAGGATTGGAACCGTTGGAGCCAGATTGTTGACTCAGTAAGGGGTCAGTAATGACCTTTTAAAAAACTATCATTATTATTTTCTTGTAAAAAAAATCTAAATTGATTGTTAAAATTTGTCAAATATTTTTGGTGCGTTATAGATAAATTGGTATTTATAGTCAATTTAGAACATGTATTTGATAATAATAAAACTGACGTAAACTATAAACTTTTCAATTTTTTAATGAAAATGAAATTTATTTTATTATTGTAAATTTTAACAAAAGTTAAATAATTAACACCCCTATTCTGATAGTCGCGACGCTTCAATCGACACGACTACTGTCACGTCACTTCAAATATAAATTAGTATTCTCTTAGTCGCCCGCAGTGACGTGACACGACAAATAGAATTATCTGGCAGCACCAATAATTTCTTGATTTTTGACGGAATATTGACGTTTGAAATACACATGAATTGTCAGTTTTGCATTTGTCATGATATTTATGTGGTGTGTTAATGGTTATTAAAAACAATTGAGAAATAATAAGTAATTGTAATCTCTGTAATTTCGTGAAAGTTTTAAGAATTAAATACGTATAAAAATCTTGTAGGTTAGCTAAATATTTCAATATTTTTCCATCAACACACAAATTAGTAGATAAACAATAAAAATATAAAAACATTTTAAATTAATTATATTTTGATTCACTAAATATAAAATACATCAAAAAAAATAAAATAAAATCTTCTGATACTCTGCATTTTTGCTCCTGTCGCTTAAAACTTTTACGCGTCCAGAAATGTCATTTCAGGTGACACGAAACTTTTATTACGACTACTAGAATACGATGTTTGTCACTTGAAACGACGATTGTCACTTGAAACGACGATTGTCACTTCAATTGCCTTAGGGAATACCAAAATTTGACTGTCGGTACAAGTGACACGACTAACGGAATAGGGGTGTTAATTTATTCTTTGCATTTCTGCACATTATCACAAACAAAATTCACAAGGGTTTGTTTGCATTTGATGATTTTCAACTAGATATAAAATGCGATGGTCATCTTTTTAAAATTTATTATCTGTTTATCATTGTTTCTTTAAATTTCTAAATCTGCCAGTCAATATGCGGTAAACAGTAATAACTTACATACATATGTATAATTATTGATATAAATTTCATTTGATATCTTCTCTTCATTTGCACAAAAGTTTGATCCACAGCTATGCTATTAATTTTCCCTTATTTTGTTTTGTGAGTTTTTTAGTTTTTTCTCACATTAGTAATTATTTCTTGTTTTGACGTCACTGTCAAAATAAGTCAATGAAATCAATTGAAACGGCTGCATTACTTATTCGTCAAATAAGCCAATAAATTTGAAATAAGTATTCGTTTGGAAAACAGCTTTTATCATTAAGTAAAGAAAGTATAGGTAGTAGAATTATGGCACCAACTGAATAGAAGGCTAAGTACGTTGAACGTCATGGAAAGCATTCTATAAGTGGCATGTTTATATCTGGTCCTGGTTTTGGATTTTATAACTTCATTTTTTTTATTTCCAAATAACACTTCCACCTTATTATTAAATTTAATTTACAAAAATAATTTGACTACTGTATAAAAATGCGTTTCCAGATAAGCTATTTTCTCCAGTTATCCTCTTTTCCTCTTTCTTTCCCTAAAACAAATTTCTATTTATTGTTTCTTCAAATTTTTTTGTAAACCAAGTTTTGTAAACTTGGTATCAAACTTGTTTAACAGCTCTCGTTGGTAAAGTAAGTAGCGCCCTTGCTTTGTTATTCGAAGGTCTTGGGTTCGATTCTCGGTGGTGACCAACAATTTCGGTTGGGTGTTTTTAATGAGTAAGTATATGTGTTTGTCCGGGTATTGCACCGCGGGCCAGTTAGTACAATGAGGGTGCTGGAATAATCCGCCCAACTTCAATTTTTAATTTTTTTTTTAATTGTATCCAAAGCTACAGACCGATTACTCAGGTTAAAAACATTATTCGGTAAATTACCATCAAAAATAATATTAATAATCAGTTTATTAAAGGCCATTACTGGCCTCTTACCGAGTCAACTATTTGACTCCAACGGTTTCGATCCCGAGCATGGTCTCCATACTGTCTAAGACAATCTGAAGAGGCCAACTCGTTCTCTACACCGTGGGGCCATCGTCGCCTGCAACGACCTCTGCGCCTACCATATGGTGGCTCTCCTTTCAGAGATCGCTGCACAATTCGTTCCGGATCAGCACGCAGAACGTGCCCGAGCCAGCGTACTCGCTGCGATCTTATTTCATGTACAATATCGGGGATCTTCATCAGATCTCTGATCTCGATATCGTACAGAGCTCGGTAGGTACCATCTATTTCGCGTTTTGGGCCGTAAATTACACGCATGACTCTTCTCTCAAATGTTAGGAGCAATCTCGTACTCATCCGTCAACGCCCAACTTTCACATCCAAACATAACAACGGGCCTGATAAACGCTTTGTAAAGCTTCAGCTTCACGGCACTTGATAAGTGTTTAGATTTTAGCAGTGGCCTTAGAGGATACAAAGAACGACTGCCAGTTGCCAGCCGCACTTTAATATCCTCACCCACACTGTTATCGTGAGTGATAAGAGAACCCACATATTTGAACCTCCTCACTCCCTCAAACGTGTGGTGGCCACTACTAAAATCTGGTGTGCCATTGTCCCTAAAACCAGAGATTAGGTATTTCGTTTTGGACTCATTGATCTGGAGTCCAACTGAAGCTAAAAACTCTGCAAGCGGATCAAGTATTTCTTTCACTCCGTTGCTATTCAGTCCATTGGACTGGCGATATAAGATGTTACGCTGCGGTGTTTCAGTTTTACGAAAGATGTACTCCAACATGAGATTAAAGAGTATCGGGAACAGAGCATCTCCCTGCCGAACACCCGAGTTAACTACAAAAATTGTCGATAGCCTGTCCTCAACTTTAACACAGCATTGAGACTGCGTCACTGTCATCCTACATAGTCGTACCAGTTTTGTTGGCATTCCTAGGTATTCCAGGGCAGACCACAAACTCTCTCGGTTGATCGAGTCATAGGCCTGATGTACGGGGATGGATGTCTCATAATATTTAGATAGAATCATCCTTGATAGTCACCAACCAAGCCCTCCGCTAGAGGAGTGATTCTATCCAATACAATGTATGACAGTAACTTCAAGCGGTCTCCCTTCTTGAAGATAGGGCATATCGCGGCCACTTTCCATTCGTCAGGCATAACTTCGATTTGCCATACTAATCGAATAAGGTCGAAAAGACAGTTCCACTAAGTATCCCCTCCGAATATCAAGAGCTCCGAATTAATGCAGTCCACTCCAGGTGCACGGTTTCGTTTCAATCTCTGCATGGCTTTAGTGAATTCCTCATGGGATGGCTCCTCCGTGCAAATCTCCGCAGTCTGTATTAGAGGTGGCTCAACAACAGTCTGTGAGGCATGATGGACATCAAGCAGGTCAGTAAAGTGTCCACTCCGTGCGTCAAGTACTGCGTCGATGTTGACACAGAGGTTTCCATCCCGGTCCCGAATGGCGGTTGACGTAGGCCTGAAAGTATGGTGCAGTCCAGTAATTCCTTTAAAGAAATTACGCGAACTGCGCTCATTGCTGAGTTGTTGTACTTTCAGAACCTCGGCCTTCCACCATTCTCGCTTCTTCCGTCTACAAATCCGCTTAGCTGCCCTTCTTGCAAGAGCAGCCTTGTTTTTCATCATCAAAATATATTTGGTTGCTGATCGATAAGTTTTCACATCCTGCACAACCTGAGCCCGTCCTTTAGAAACTAACACATGGTCAATTTGGCTGCGGGAAGTTCCGCGAGGATGTGTCCTCTAGGTGTATGTGTTTGTGAGGGAAGAATGTGCTTGCTACTCTAAGATCATGAGCAATTGCAAAGTATATCATTCTCTCACCATTATCGGTCGCAGTTTCGTGTCGGGAGTACGGACCTATGTTTTCACACAAGTCGGTCTGATTTCTGCCAGACCTAGCATTAAAGTCCCCAATTACCATTCTAACATCGTGTTCGGGTATAGATCCCATCAGATCGTCCAAGTCATTGTAAAATGAGTCTTTATCCTTGGGGCTGGCTGACATCTGTGGGCGCATGTACACAAATTATCGACAGGTTAGCTAATTTCCCAAAACCCGCATTGTCATGGTAAGAATGATTTGTCGTCGGGGGTTGGTTTTCCTTATTTCGCCGGTCTTCTGACAAGCAAATGGTTGTGTACCATTCAGAATGGCCCGTTCTACGTTGCACAAATGGCACGGTTGTCCAGTTTTTCCAAAAACAAAGGCTTTTGCTTCAAAGTTCTTCGGGCGCCAATGTGAGCCAAATCCAACAACTTTTGTTGGATTTGGCTCACATTGGAACACCCATACCGTCGACTGCTGTTTGGTTTCGGTATCATACGCGCATAGATCCAAGATTTGTCACAATGTTATAGACATGTTTTGAAGCATCGTGGTCATATATTTTGCATTTCTTTCGACCAATTGACATGAGTCTTTTCTTGAGCGATTGTCAAATTATGTGGGATTCAACGCGAACAAATTTTTTTAACGGCCAAATGTTCATGTAATATTGAATGCTGGTCCTACTAATGCCCAAGGATGCCTCTATTTCACGATAAGTCAAATGACGATCTTGCCGTATCATTTCATGCACAGCATCAATGTTTTCCGGAACAACAATCGATTTTGGACTACCTTCACAAAATCCGTCATTGAGAGAATTATGGCCACGGTTAAATTCTGTAAGCCATCGATAAAAACTGGTCCTTAATGGTGCTTCCTCGCTTCGAAAGTTGTAAAAAATAATCACAAAAATTTTCACAATTTAGAGAAATTTTGAAATCACTATAACAAACAAAAATAGTGGCGAAATAAAAAAGCCTACTGAGTAAATATACCGTCTGAAATGTCAAACTTACGATAGAGGGTTTATTTTTTAATTCAACCCGAGCGAGCAGTGCGGTGTCAAAAATGTGCACTGCGTTTTTTAATTCAACCTGTGTAATTTTACTCCACACTATATTTTTTTAATATGAACTGAGCCTACTCGGTGCACCCACCGAGTGAACATGTTTACTCTGAAATGAATGTAGGTGTGAAGAAAAAACAAAACATAACTTTCATGATTTTGAAAAAATAAAGAAATGGCAAACAAATATTTTTATAAAAACAGATCACAACAAATTTATTTTTATAAAAACATTTTATTTATGCACGCTGTTTTTACTCTGAGTACACCACCAATTTGACACTATACTCTGTGTACATTGGTTGAGTAAATCCACTCGCTCGGGTTGAATTAAAAATAGACCCAGAGACGTCAGTAACCAGATGGCAGCAGTAGGGTTGCCCAATAACGAAATAAAAAGGCAACCTTGTAATCGATTAAGGAATAACCTAGTTCTATTCCATTGAGATATGTGCTTAGTTATGAAATACAAATAATATTCCGTACCTATTGGAACTATAAATGTCCGGGGTAGTGAGATCTAGCAACAAACCGAAAGAATGCTTTGTGAAATTTTCGTTTTGTATGGAAGATTCAATACAATCTGTCACAAAAAGACGTAAATATTCATTATTTTTATATTTAAATATATTAATTTGTACATATATGTTGTTAACGTGAAATTAAGTGAAGATTATATACGATATTTCTAAAACAAAGGATTATAAACTATTACATTAACATAGCAATTTATAAAACGTGATATTCGATTTTAAATGTAAAGAAACGTCAATGAAAGAAATTGTTTGTTGGATAATGCGTGTTTATTAGAAGATTCAATTTCTGCGGCTACTTAATAGATTTCAACTATTAGCCATCACGAAAAAAAAACTAAAATAGAATAATGTAAGTACAACACTAGTCGTGAAAGATACGTATGTATAATACATATACAAAGTTTACATAAAATATCACGGACTTTTGATTGGTCATATATATTTATTAAATCATTCCACTTGAACTACATACATATATGTACATGACAACATAATTTAATATAAAAATTTAAAATATTTACCTCCAATTTTCTTGACAAATCGCAAATATCATGTTACTATGTCGACAAGAAGCTTCAAACATTTTTCGTCAGATCTACATACATTCAGTTCTCAATACTGTTTTGTACTTTATCTCGTTTTGTAATATTTTGTGTCATACCTGATTTTGTTTTGTGCTACATCACTTCTTGAAATATTGAGTATTGGTTCTGATGATATTTTATACCGTATCTCATTCTTAATTATCCTGTTTTGTAAATTATACTGTTTTTCCATTTCTTGTTTTAAAGCTCAATTATAAAGAGCGGTTTAATAGCCCTTTCTATTACTAACTTTACTGAATGTACATATTTCATTGTATGTATTAATTTCTTCCAACATTAAAAATACAATTTTTGTTTTTATTACCTTAATTTGGTGTGTAGGCCTCACAACCGTACACCATAGAATAAATTAATTGAAATACCTTCCCAATCATTACTGCCCTTCCGTCCTAACCCAAAGAAGAAGAATTTTTTTAAAACTACATACATATTCTTAAATAATAAAATTTAAGATATAAATTATTTACCGGACAACACAATAAATATGGGTTTTATTCTATCGTTTTTTGTATCTGTTTGTATTGTTATATGAGAAAAATAATTTTTAATTTTCTTCTATTTTGTATAAAAATAAAGACACATCTTCATATGAATTAAGAAAACGAAATATTTAGTATTGTTATTAATTTTTATTTATACATATAAGATCATAAATTACATTTTAATTATGTTACTTACCAATTTGTTATAACGATTGTTTTTAATTTTATTTTATTGTTTCTTGAAAATTTACAAAATAATTATTATTATTAATTATTATTTTAATAATTATTATAGTGCTGCCATACTAATTGTTTTACAATTTTTTGTTTATTTATTTTGGTATTTGTTTATTTCCATATTTTTGATATATTTTGTTATGCATACTCTGTGTGAAGATCAAATGTAATTGTTATTATTATTATTTTAAATATTGGGTGGGACATCATTCTTAAGATAATTTATATGTTAATTGCACGAGAAATTTAATTAACGATTTTATTATAGGAATTGTTTAATGTACGATACCGATACTGTAAAATACAGTTGCCTTGAAAGCGCCATTTTTATTCTGTTCATTAAAGGATTTCCCAAAGCTTTTGTACTACTGTCTCCTATGATTAGATTCCAATAATTATCGATTATGAAGTATTAATACGCTCTACGAAATAAATCTAGGAACATGATATTTGTTATCATAGAACTTTTGTGGTTTGTAAACGAAGTACATTGCATACAATTTTTCCAGACTAGTTGCCTAGGAGACGAAATAAAAATATCGGCATACAATTTTTCATTTCGCACAGTTACCTGGGTGAATAGTGTATAATGCAAATGCAATGTATATAATTTTTCATTTCGCACTGATTGCCTAGCGACGTATGCATTTCCTTGTAACCAAATTATAATTATAATAGTAGTAACCGCGTACCACAGAAAAAATTAGGAGAAACTTATCTTGCACAACATCCATTTTACGGTCGACATAATCGTTCATAATGACTACGTCAACAAGCAAAATTGTCGGATTTGGAGTGAAGAAAATTCACAAGCCTTTTTTGAGATTCCGTTACATCCACAAAAAGTCACTGTTTGGTGTGCTTTATTGGCTGGTGCAATCATTTGTAAATATATCTTCAAAAATGATGCCGGCCAGCAAACGTTACAGACAATGGAGACTGATATTGCCATACTATAGCCATGCTTATATACTTTTTCGTTCCCCAATTGAATGGATTTAATGTGGAAGAGCTGTAGTTTCAACAAGATGACGCAACATCTCAATCGATTTATGGAAGGAGAGATATTCGATGAACGCATAATTTCGATAACTGAAGACTGTGAATTGGCCTCCAAGATTGTGTGATTATTTTCTGTGAAGATATATGAAGTTGCAAGTCTACGCTGATAAATCAGAGACGCTGGACGCATAATTTCGTGTAATGGAGGCTGTGAATTGGCCTCCAGGATCGTGTGATTATTTTCTGTGAAGATATATGAAGTTGCTAGTATACACCGATAAACCGGACTTGGAAATCAACATTCGCTGCGATATTGTCGATACACGGACCCAGCTGCTTCATAAGTAGTCGAAAATTAAACTTCCAGATGACGCTTTATTCAAGCCAGTCACGTCGCCAATATGGCGATATCATATTTAAACAATAATGGTATAAAATTATCTTTGCAATAAAGCCATTGCCACGATTTGTATTTGTTTTATTTCATTTTAAAGTTCTATACATCTTAAAAAAATATCTGTCAAACAAAAACGTCAGAATTATCATCAGGTTATTATAAGTTTTCGTAGTTTTGTAATGGAGGGAAAAATTAATTTTCTGTTTATCTTTCGCAAATACAACCCAAGTTTATGTTTATAATTCTTCCTTAATTAATTTTCTAAAACCTATCTATTCTATAAAATATAAATAATACATATTAATTTAATTTTACTCATATAATTGTTAGTTTGTTTCGCTCCCTGCAAATGCATCAACACGAATTAATTTTATCACTCGATAATATTTAAAATTGAAATTGATAAATATAAAAATTAACTAATTAATTACTCTTTCCACGCATCAACTGAAGCCTGATACATGTATCATTTGATAATTCTTGTGTCTCGAATCAATGAAACGCTGATTTTTCTAAAATAAATAGGTACATATTTATGTCATAATCATAGAATGTTTCCCACAAATATAGAATCCGACCGAATTTGGTCTAAAAATTGGAATCATTCGTCACGTAAAACTAAAATAAATGTATGTATATATATATACTAAATTCAACCATGAATATACATATTTGTGTATTTTTCTTGAATAAACCTCAGAAAATTCTTTTGATCCTGTAAATTTCCGATTTTAAGGAGTAATACAAGTTCATCAACAAATAAAAAATAAAAGCTAGAAGCATATATTTCGAAATAGCACGATTTTTTTGTAGCTACAATAAGTTTTATCTTACAGTATGATTCAATGGTTGCCGTAGTTTATTTAACATTTTTATGTTTAATATGACTGATACCTTTAGTGCTATTTTAGTTTTAAATTTTAAATATTAATAAAAAATAAATTGGAATAATCTGTTAAAATATCGTTTGATTGTTTATTTTAAAATCATCCAAATAAGATGTAGCTCTATAGCCTGTAGGAATCTAAATGAACAGAATTAAACTCATCGTTTAACTTGTATACATTAAAATTAATAATTATATTTTAATAAATAACAAATTAATCGTAAATGTTCGCAATCTATTTACAGTCACCAATTGTTGTATGGAAAATGAAGGCACCCGAAAAGAAACCACTGGTAAGACCTGAAAAACCCGAAGAAGTCCGTGCAAAAGTACGTAAAGGATCACAAAAGAAAGTGCAAAATCCAGTGCACGCATTATCAGAATTTCAAAGTCCAACTGATGCTGTTTAAGTAGTAAACTTAAAATTAAACAAATAAAAATATACGATGGAGTTCTTTTTATTTTTTATTAATAAAAAAAATATTTTTAAATATATAACGTAAACTTTCAAGAATATTTATAGTTATATTTATTATTTAAAAACAAAAAAACACAAAAGAAGAGAATATTGTAATTATATGTAATTATTATTGTATTCCAAAAAATTTAAAATATGAAAATGTAATCAAAATTTAAGTTTAATTTGAAAAATGATCTCATTTATAAAATCATTTATTTAACACATAAAAAACATTCAATAAAATGTTGAAATACAACGTAATGGTAAAAAACTACTTATTTTAAAATTGAATATGATCGAACAAATTATCGACTTGAAAATAACGTGCCAATAGAACTGAATTCCTATATCCCAATACAAAAATATACTAAATCTCATAATTCAAATAAAATTAATAATCCGATTGATACAAAACAAGAAAGCAGCTAAATATAAAACTATATTTTTTATTATATTATTATCTATTATTTATGCGAAAGACATATTTTATTAATATAGTATTTTTTTTTTATAAAGTATCAACTAATTAAACGATCGCACCATTTTTTATATGTGTTATTGAATACTATTGTTTTTTATTTTTATAATTTTCTATATCAACGTATTATTAATTCTATCTTTTCTACCTACATACACATAAAAAATTATAGAAAAGTTGAAAAATGCTTAAAATTACTATTTCAATTTCGTATGTTATTTTACTTATTAAAAAAATAGAATAAAAGTAATAAATCAGTATTTCTATTATAAACTAAGGATTAATAAAAAAATATTTAAATGTATTTTACTTAAGTAAAAAATGATGGATAAATTAAGTTAAAAAAACATGTATTTTGTTTGATTAAAAAATGACAAATAAATATATAGTAGTTTGTGGAAAAATTAATTTTTCGTTTAGTGGAATAATTATTTTATTAACTAAAGAAAATAGGTAATGGTTTTAGAGTGAGTGCACATCATCTACTGGAAGAGGGAACCGAAGCGTGTGGTGATTAATTTTGAGCATAGATTATTATAGAAAAGTTCCATGATTGTTTGACATGTGTTGGCTAGCATACATGTGTTTATGCTTTTGTTTTAAATACGCCTCCATAGGACAAACGTCTATCGAATTTCACACAAACGTCTATCTAATATCACACGAACGTCTATCGAATATCACACGAACGTCTATCGAATATCGAAAATGGTGATGTTACAACTATTTAATAAGTGTTGCTTTTTTTTAATAAGTGTTTTCCATTTTATTAATAGGCCACGTGACTTACATATTAATAATTTTCTATTTTTGCACTCCCAGTAGAACGTCTTTTTAAATTTCTTATCTAAATGATCAGTGAAACATCTAATGATAATTTTATGCAACGTTTATTTGAAACAACAGTGCTGTCCAATGTCCATTTTAATATTTCAATATTCTTCAAATATTTGTATGTAGATGAGATTTTCTGAATAATTCAGGCAAATCACCGCATCATTAATGAATAGAATGAATAACAAAGGTGATTTGTGATCTCGAGGAACCCCTTAAGATACTCGAATGATCTGTGTTCTAGACTCCAAATATGATTTAAACCACTTTAATGGTAAAAAATTACAATCTAACGATAACAGTTTCTGACTTTACTCAAAGTATATCGCCTACAGGTAATATATTGCGCATACGTCAAAAATTTAAATGCCCAAAAACCAACAACAATTGGTTAAGATGGCGGCATTAGTCGTGATATTTCTATTTACTAGTGAATTTTAATGCTTACATATACATATGTATAAATGATTTTTGAATTAAATTTAATACAATTCATTAAATCGCGACTCTTAAATTTGATTTAAATGCAGTCAAAAAATAATTGTATTAATACTTTTGTGTTTCGAAGGCTTTTTAATTAATAATATTGTTAAACGTCAATATTATTAATTTGAGTCTGTTTGATGTGAAAAAAATATCTGCATAAAACTTTTGTATTTCGGTGATTTTTTATTCAAATTAAATCACATATTATTATCACATTGTATTGTAAGCAATATTTTAAATGAATTATTATGTTCCAATGAACTTTTAATTAATTATATTGAAATCCAACTTGTGTTTGTTGGTCGTGAAGAAGCTATAATCCGAAATCGAAAAATTTCATAATAAGGGCCCTGTAAATTTTTCGTGTTCCGGTGTTTTTTTTTTCTAAGGTGGTTATCTAATAAAACTTAGTAGTTCTGTTTACGGATGCCATTTTTCGTTTGAAAGAATGAATTATAAAATTATCTATGTATACACTGGTACTTAAAATTCACTGGTGAATTAAAATATCATCAAAATATACAATTTTGAGAAAAATAGTACAAACACAAACTAGTTGTAGCCAATTTAAAAACGTCAATCTTTCACTTAATAATTTATAGAAATATAAAAGTTTCAACACAATATTTGTTTTTAAATTATTAATAAATTTTTATGAAATTTATATCAAAAATTATCAAAATAAAACTATAAGCATTAAAACATCCCCATATTTTATATTTTTTCTATCGCAACAAATGCCACCATGTTGATAGATTTTGTAGATGCACAGAAAAAAAAAGAAAATGAAACCAGTACGTATATTACCTTCTAAACTTCATATATCTTGAACTTTAATAACCTAGACAAAGCTGGTGGAATATAATTTGTTAACAATAATAGCTTTGCAATGGTGTACCTACCAGGGTAGAATCCATAAATTAGTATACTTATATAAATTAATAAATAAATCTTTAGCATCTTTTCCAAGAGTTTGGGTAAATCTGAATTCTGACATAATGCATATTCTCCTGTAATTTACAGTATCCTTTCGAGCACCAACTTTATGTATATATTTAACATTTCCATGAACTTATGGAAAGTAGCCATCAGTGAGACTCGTATTGCAAAGCCCGATGATTGGATGCACAATCTTGGTTGCAGTCATCTTTAACACAATGAATTCGGACCAAACATCTTCTAGTTGCAAAAGAATAATAACATTAAACATTTCAAGTTTCCAAAAATATAACAGAATTTAATTCTTTTGTTTGTTGTATGGTGGTCAGTCTCTTAAATTAAAATAAATTATACAATAATTGCACAATCAAATATCATAGTTAGCATAAAGCATACCTTGTATAATAAACTTGCACAACTAACATTAATAATTTAATTCGTTTAATTTTTATAAACCAAATTTCAAAAAAATTTGCGATTAGGTTGCAAGAACCGTCTTTGAAGAAACTTAATTGAATGTCAGCCGCTTGATCGCCTTTTAAAATTAATTACCTTCCTAAAACTATCGGGCTTAGATTTAAAGTCGTACTCAACTTTAAATATAATCAAGTTTCAAGTATCAGTGCTCTCACAATGGAAAACAATTTTACTTTTTACTTTTGTCTTTAGTAAAATTGAAGCCAACTGCATCATTATTAAAAATTGTTTACAAAAATTGTGACTTTAATTTCCTACCCTTCTCAAATTTATTTTTGAAAATGTTTCTTAAAATAATTTTATTTTAAATTAAATTTGCCGCCCTCGTAAGTAAGTAGCGTCCTTGCTTTGTTATTCGAGGGTCTCGGGTTCGATTCCCGGTGGTGACCAAAAATCACGGTTGGGTGTTTTTAATGTGTATGTATATGTGTTTGTCCGGGTATTGCACCGTGGGCCCATGTGGCATTGAGTGCTGGACTAATCCGCCCAACTTTAATTTTTTTTTTTTAATTAAAATTCCAATGGATTTGAATATTAATTTTTCTTGCCGGCATAATAGATTTTGTTTTAAATCTCTTTTTGTATTCAGATTTATGTTGACCTCTTTCGGTATACAATTTTTGTTAACTATTTTCAAGTGTAGTTTACTTCATTCTTTTCTGCTTAAGGCAAAAGATTAGAATTTCTTAACGTTTTCCTTAAGGTTTTCATCAACATAATGAACAAAAATTTTGTTTTTCTCAAAGCGAAATTATTACAAACTTGTATGATTTTGTAAATTATATTTATGCACCACGTGACCGCTGTTTCGGATGTGATATGCTTATCTGAAATTTAACAAACTACATATAATGTTAAAACTTGCGTTTACTATGGCAATATACTCTACATATTTCGTTTAAAATTAGGATAGTTTCGCTCTTAAGATGGCATAACACTTTGAACGAAATTAATAAAGAGTGTTTCATTACGAGGTATAGAACTTTAAGTAGGCAGCACTTTTTCAGTGGATAACCCGGGGTCTACACTATGCAAATATGCTGATATTTTCTCTCATGAAATTAAATTTACCAATGTATGTGTAAGTATATTACCCGGGGTCTACACTATGCAAATATGCTGATATTTTCTCTCATGAAATTAAATTTACCAATGTATGTGTAAGTATATTATACATATTTTGACATTCTCAGCAAATTATCAGGAGGCTATTTCACGAAAAAATTATCATGAAATTTTCACGAAATGTCACTATGGTTTTCATTTTTTTCATAGCTGCATAAAAAAAATATTCACGATTTTAAAAACCTACTAATTTTCTGACAGTATTCACCGAATTTTATTTGACATTCGAAGAAATTATCATGAGAGTAAAATGCCCAGTTATGATAATTTTTTAACAAATATTTAACAATACATTGGAAAAAAACACATACAAACATAAATTATCATGAGAGAAAATATCAGCAAATTTGCATAGTGTAGACCCCGGGTAATCGATTTGACTGCTGATATTTGGTTAGTTTGGTTTGCTATTTTATAATGAATTTAACTATATTGTTACATAATTCAATGTATTCAAGCACTTTTTCAGTGGATAATCGATTTGACTGCTGATATTTGGTTAGTTTGGTTTGCTATTTTATAATGAATTTAACTATATTGTTACATAATTCAATGTATTCAAGCACTTTTTCAGTGGATAATCGATTTGACTGCTGATATTTGGTTAGTTTGGTTTGCTATTTTATAATGAATTTAACTATATTGTTACAAAATTCAATGTAGAGTAAGAAAGGCAGTCTCGGACTATCCGAGGAATAACCGATTTATCATGGACACAAAATAGTGTTGTTCGTCAGATATTGGAAGAGTTCCAATTATATCTAAATGATGATGAGTAAACTTTTATAAAAAGAGTAGGAAATTCTCTCTAGTGCTTTTGGAATATGTTTAGAAATTTTTGATTTTTGGGAAACTAAACAACATTAGGCCAGTTTACGAACATTTATGACATAAAGCGTCTTATAATTTAGTATTAGAAGTCACCTCAAAATTTGAAATATATCAGTCTTATATGTCGCGTTAGCCAACCAATTTCATTTTAAATTTACCGGTGCTTTTGTCACAAGTGTAATTGTGCATTTAAATATATTTTGATATATTTATATTTATTAAATAAAACTATTAAAACTCTAATTTCATAAACTGCAAACCATTAGTTTTCGTAGTTTTTCATCAATACAGTGCTTCTTAGTGTAATCTACAGTAATCTAGAGTGAATTTGTGTTGTTTTTTTTCTGTGTTGTATATGTATATTTTTAATTTTTTTTATTTTCAATAGCGGGTTCTGGTTTTTGCGCCCTTGTTACGGCGATTTTGCGTGCAGTGTCATTCATTTACATGTGTTTTCTTGTTCTTTGTGGTTATCAGTGCGCTGTTCTTTTTGTTGTGAAAACGGGAACGGTATAATTCAGAGATATGCAACCGCGCATAACCACGTGCTTTTATTCTATTTAGTGTATTTTTTAATTTTTTGAGAGTCATTACCAAATTTTCAGTGTCGGATGGAACAGTAACTATTTATTTATAAGTATGCTGTAGTTAATCAAATTAGTAAGTTTTGTCAAAGGGTTTGTTGGGATTTCTTTCAAGATTTGATCTGTTATTAGATTGTATCCAAGAGAGTGGTCCTTTCTAAATGTTCCGCGAATCTTATCGCTTTCTGCTCATTGTTTCTGGCTCACCCTCTTTCTTATAGGTGTAGTCTGTATAGGTCTTTTTAGCTTTTTAGTTGTCTTCCATAGTGAATACTCTGTACTTTTATCATTACTAGCCCCCTCAGATATGCACTGACAGATTCATGACGAATTTTACATCATTTAATTTAACATCTCATTTTTTTACTGTTTATTTGTGTGGCTTGTCTTGAAACGTTTAATATCTCGTAAACCACTCATTATCCTATGATAATACTTCAGAAAATACACCATTCAACCTAGAAGGTGCGTCAGCCTCTTCAGCAAAAACGTTAACTGTACCAGGGGTACGCCAGCAAATCTAATAAATACACTAATAATCGAACTCGACTCCGAGGCTGAATATAATGGAGAAATGCTGTTTTTTAAATAAGTTTTATTAATAAATATCACAAAACATGTATTACGTAAACAATTTATTTGATGAGATCTCACGTATAAAATGATAATTGAAGATTTTCAATGTTAAAACACTTAATTCATCGACATTTTCATTGAAAAATATCGCTTGAAAAATTGTTTTTCGCAGTTTTAGTTCCTCTAGATAAAGCTCATATTTTCATCGTCGGGTTCCGTGTATGGTGTATCTGATGTTTTAAAAGATTTTAAATTTCAAATTTTCTTTATTTGGTTTATTTGTTTTATGGGAATAAATTATTTTGTGTGTTATGTACTGTATCTGTACTTATGTGTAGTAAATAATGTCTCCTTTTTACAATTTGGTATTCTATTTCTATTTAAGGTTTATTAGAAAATAAATAAATAAATTTTTTTATAATTAATGCCACGAAGTGGAAAACCTCACGGAAAAATTCCTCAACTAAAATCGTGTCTTCCCAGACCAAAATGTATGGAAAGAGAAATTTGTTTGTCTCTGTTAGTACTTTAGTTTCAGCTCATTAGGAACAAGTAGTGATGTAAATGGTAATATTATCGTTCTCAATATTACCAGTAAAATTGTTACCTTGGTAATATCGGTAAAAAAAAATTAAAAAATTAATTATTGTGAAATACGATAAAATTCCGTAATTCCCCTTTTAAAAACAAAATTTACATTTTTTGTCGTCTTTTCTTTTTATATTTTTGTGTAGTTGAGTTGTTCAGTCCGTGTAAATATTGTCTTTGAACGTGATGTGACACGCCATATAATATTAAAATAATCAAGGTTCAAGGTACGTACTTAGTGCATTCATGTAATTACATTAAGGGTTAGGAATATTAGGCGTATTTTAAAATTATGTCACATAAAATCGAGTAAATTTATGTTCCTAAATTTGAAATTGTAGTTTATAATGTGTTTGTGTTCATTTAACTATTTAAGTTAGGTACCCAAATAATGGGAAAACGCAACAAAACACTGTGGAAATATTACGTCGAATTAAAAACAATTTTCGTTGCACGTTTTGCTCGGCTGAGTTTAAAAAGAACGCTACCAGACAAGCTCGACATTTGTTGAAATGTAAGAAGGTATCAAAAGATATTCGAATCCAACTCTCAGCCTATGAAAATACTTCCGAAGATACACCATTCAACCTAGAAGGTGCGTCATCCTCTTCAGCAAAAACGTTAACTGTACCAGGAGGTACGTCAGCAAATCTAATAAATACATTAACAGTCGAACTCGACTCCGCGGCTGAATATGACACTGACACGTCAACATCCCCCTTTATTAAAGCGTCATCTTCTACCCCATTTGTAACTGCAGACACCTTCATCGACGAAAAATTTTAGAATGGTGAACTTTGTTGACAAAATGAGACCAAATGAGCAAGAGAACATCGACGAGTTATTAGCTCGAGCAATTTTCATCTCTGGTACTCCGTTAAGCTTAACCACATATTCAACTTGGATTAATCTATTCAAGAAACTACGACCATCTTATAAAATTCCGTCACGATATGAACTGTTCAATCCATTGATGAACCTTGAATACCACCGCGTCGAATAGCGTGTCTTGCAGCCAATTGCCGCTGCTTTTATACTCACGTTACAGACAGACGCGTGGTCGAATATACGCAGGGATTCCATTATAAATTATGTTATCAACACACCAAACCCGATTTTCTATAAATCTACCCACACCAAGGAGAATCGTCATACGACTAAATTTCTTTTCGACGAAATTGAAATGGTTTTAAAAGATGTTGGTATTCATAAATTTATTGGGATTATTATTGACAATGGAGCGAACATAAAGGCGCCTCGAAAAATGGTGAACAAAAGTTATCCTCACATTACACAGTACGGGTGCATCTGCCACGGGCTCAACTTGTTGATTGTCGACATCTTAAAGATTCCGTCTATCAGCAAATTAAAATTTTCAGTCATACGTTTGGTTTCTGAAATAAAAAACTCACATATTTTGCATGCCACCTTTGAGCGCATACAGCGTGACCGCAAAGTTGAGTATATTACGATTAAACTGCCTGTACAAACAAGCTGGAACCCGTTTGTGGTCTCGCTTTCAATCTTAATTGATACAAGATACGCCCTGAAGGCACTGTCTATCGAAGACAACTCGGTAATGAAGCCGTCAACTATCACCGCCATTCTAAGCGTATCGTTTTGGAAAAAAACTGAAACAGTTCACTGTTTAATTACTCCGATCGCCAAATGGACATCATTTTTTGAAAATTATAAGAAAGTAGTGTTGTCCAAAGTGGTAGACTGTTTCATGGATATAAAAGCAACATTTGAACAAAATAAATTCGCCAATTACAAAGAACTTATGAACATCCTTGCTTCACGGACCGAAAAATGTCTGCAACCGTTGCAGTATGCCGCAAATTTGCTTGAACCATCTGTTCGAGGAAAGATTCTTTCAGAACAACAGAAACTTGAATCAGTGGCTTCAAGTTTCTGTTGTTCTGAAAGAATCTTTCCTCGAACAGATGGTTCAAGCAAATTTGCGGCATACTGCAACGGTTGCAGACATTTTCCGGTCCGTGAAGCAAGGATGTTCATAAGTCAATTCATTTTTAATACCGCAGAACTCGAACCAAAATATAAGAACGGAAATAAAATTTTTGAGGCGTTGGCGCATTATAATATAAGAAGTGCACTTTTTTCAAGGCCGTTTGTGGTTGCAAGCGAGCAGCTTTATGGTGAGATTTGGTGATCAGGCGTATGCTCTACATCACCGTTAAGTGCGTTGGCGGTTGACATTTGAGTATGACTGCATCAACAACTGCAACGGAAAGGAAATTCAGTACCTACGGTTTTATACATAGCACAATACGTAATCGATTGACTGTAGAGCGTGCAAGGAAATTAGCATATATTTGGCATAACTTCAACTTGGCGCAATCGTAAATTGAATGTACGGATAATGAATATGCAGAACAATTATTTGTTGAGGAGCAAGATGCCGCAGCAGAAGCAGACTCAATTTCGTTTGAAGGAGAGGATGATCTAGAGGTTACTGTGAGTGCGCATACTTCGAATTTGGACAAGGATGATGAGAATGACTCATCAACGAGCGGCGATGATGCTCCAAACACGGATTAAGAAATAATGTAAAATAAATAAATGAAATAATAAATAAATATTACTTACACATTTTTATTTGCGAATTGAAATAAATTATATTGTTTAAACGTAGATTATGTTGTGTCTGTCTTTTACCCAAACCCCAAAATTTTTTCAGAACACTACAAATATGAATTAAGAATTAAAAATCATAAAAAGTGTGTTACTTACTTTACCCTTGTTACAGGTAATAATATAACAAATTTAAAATTACCGGTAATTTTACAACACTAGGAACCAGGAGGCTTTGCTGGATACAGTGCTCGGCCCATTGATTCTGACTCGTCGAAATGAACGGGCAAAAGAGTTACTCTATTGATTTTCAAATATATGTCTAATTTAAAATTAAAACTTACCACCTTAAACAGCCAAGGGCTTCACTATGAAATAAATTTAAACCAAATTATTTTATTTAAATAAAATTAATTATTTGTTTTAATTATTTCAATTAAACATTTTCTCATTAAATTAAATAATTTTGTAGTTTTAAATTTTAAAAATTTTGTTTTTCTCTTATAATAATTTACATAAAAATTCGATTAATTAATTAATTTATTTATTTTTATGTATAGTATTTATTTAATGTTATTCTAAAACTATTGAAAAATAAGTCGGTAATATTGTTGATGATTTTTTGTTTAACTTAAAAATTATTATATATTATGTTATAATCTAAGTAATAATATATAAATTTATTTTTTGTATTTAATGTAAAAACTATATAATATTATATTATGTAATATAGAATAATATTTGGATTTTATTTGTTTAGAAATTAAATTGGGATAAAAATTAAAACTTAGAATTAAAGTAGATTATGTTGTGTCTGTCTTTTACCCAAACCCCAAAATTTTTTCAGAACACTACAAATATGAATTAAGAATTAAAAATCATAAAAAGTGTGTTACTTACTTTACCCTTGTTACAGGTAATAATATAACAATTATAAACACGACACACCAACATTAAAAATCGTTGGTTGCTTTTGTCGTACGCACAGTAACCTGACGAAAATATCCCTTGTGATTTTCTCCGGATTGAAAGCCTTTATAGTATTCTTCCATAACTGTTTTCATTCGTCCACAAAGAATTTGTAGCTCATCGGGTGTTTCAACTTCTATTAACCTGATTTTATTAATTTGTTTAATTTTTTTATCAATTTATATAAAAATAATATTTATAGTTAGTATATATTTAATAAAAAGTAATATCAAATAATAGTATTGTTTACATGAATGTCGTATACATTTTTATTTGCTGTTAATATAATACATATATGCACTATCAATATTGATAAATGTTTTAAGTCATTAAATTACATTATTGATTGTTCTAATATAACTATTGCATGTCGATACACTATCCTAGGCCATTTCACATGACTTATGCATTTAAAAAACGGTTAAATTAATTTTTAGAACATTTAATTTGCTTACTAATTTTTATGGCACAATAAACAGCATACATTTGTGAGGATTTTGGCCATTGAATAGTTTTATCAATTTCAATAAATTAATTATGTTTTTAAGAGTCAACTTAAACCTGCTAAAAAGATGAATTTAATATTGTAAGATGTTAATTAATAAAGTTTCTTACACACATTTTCAAAATATCGTATACATAAATCTATTTCATATACTGTTTTTCAAGGTAAAGCTACCTTATCCAAATTATCAGGACGGTGAGAAACTATGTACATAGTACATACAGTACACAACACTGTAAGTCTAATTTAGTTAAACTAATTTCAATTATATAGTTTCAAATTATTGACTTGATATTTTTGCAAATTATAAACGATTTTAACACTACTAAGTAGTGTATATGTTTACAATTGATATTTTAGATTAAATCTACAAGAAATTATCTTCAAACGAGCTAAATTTTAATCTTTGGCTGGTCTTCAAAATTTGGAGTTAGATTAACTCCAAATGAATGTTGAATTCGTTTGAGTTAGCAAATATTATTCGAAATTGGTTTGTTTTCGAATAATATTTGCTACCGTGTTTGTGTTGGTCAAAAAAATGTTGTTCCGAAAGTGGTAGCACGATCAAATTATAATGATAATACTAGGGTTCAACAGTATATTTACGTTTATCAAGCGATGGGCGATGGCAGCAATAAACATACGTAGCTAACTATAAATTTTTTGTTAATTACGTTTTATTCGTAGTTGATCATAATTGTTAAACATTATGATATACCACTTTCAATTTAATTAATAGTAGTAAAAACTAGCGGCATAATGACTGTATTACCCAATATTTAGTCACATCTGGAAATATGATATGCTTTCTTCCAAAAGATGGGAATCCAAGCGTTCTAAGTAATAATATTGACATGAATAAATCAACTTGTTCATAAATAAATGTACTTTTCGTACCATAAAAAATGAGCAAAGCATTTATAAATAATCTGTGGCAATCTACCCAAATGATAATATCTTGTTTTTATTTACATTTTAGTTTGACATTTACATAGATACATTTAGTTAAATCAAATTTGTGAAAAAATTAAGATTTTTAAAATTGAGTTCGAGCAAGAAAAGGATTATATATTTTGCAAGACAACTGAAAAAGGTACTCTTTTTATCTCGAGGAGTCACTGATAATTTGAAGAAATTTCACTGACGATTTGTAGATGGCATGTAATCGTCAAAAACTACAAAATATTTAAATATTTTGCCTATTTCGATTAGAAAATATTGTTTTAAATTCATTCGAATATATCATTTTTCCGGCTAGAGTTGAGCATTGAATGAAAATCTATAACGTTATTGGGATGTTAGCCATAAAAAATCAAACCTTCCAGTTACACCATTAGCAATTATGGTAGTTTTTAAGAAATAGTTACTTAGAATTTGCTGTCATCTAACATCATCCTTTGGTAATTGGTATTTACTAAATGTATTATTATCAAATAAAAACATTTTAATAACGGACGTTGGCACTTGATCAGATTTTAAATTTACTCTCGGAGGTAAACTACTTTTGTATATGTAGAGGTTACAAATTTAATTTAAAATAAAAAATGTATTCAATTATTTACAACTATAAATTTATATCTTATAAGATAATGAATATTTATATCGTTTAATTTATATTTCATTGCCTGTGATGATGCGGCAAAGATAAAGTTGTTTGGGGCAATCTTGGTAAACCAACCGATACCACTGGAATATTTGTTGCATTTGCCGTCGCCTTAAAAGCACTTACTGAAATTTTTGATGCAGCTAATCGAGACTCCACATCATCATTGCTCCGATCGATCAGCGTATTCGAACGGGTTTTATGCACATTCAGATCGGGCAAATGCGGATGATGATGATGATAACTATTACTATGATTGTTACTACGATGATGTGAATGTTGGTGAGGAGTTGATGATGATATTATAGGTGGCGGGGATGCTGCAGTTTTTTTTAGATTCAGCAGATTGGATTTACTATTACTTGTTGTTAACTCAAGCGCGGCACCGGTTCCTAGTTTCTCGTCCTTATGTATTGACGCGTTTGTATTATTATGATGCGTTCGTATGCTATTCGCATGATTAGACCCATGTTTCATTTTGGTATTATGTTTTGTGCTAATTTTTACATTTAAATCAGGCGGTAGTACGCACGATTTATTATTATTGCTAGCAACATTGTTATTATTGTGATTATGTAATTTGGTTGAACCAGTGTTCGTTCCGAGAGCGGTTGCTGATGATACATTTGAACCACTTTCGACGCGTCCTTTGGGTTCATCAGTATTTTTGGATGATTTATGCTCAGCAGCTTCGGAATTTGAAATATTGTCCTGTTTTTTCCATTTTGTGCGACGATTTTGAAACCATATTTTGACCTGGAAAGATAAACCAAAAAAAAAGTATATGAGTTATATGAATTGGCTGTCATAGTGTTCGCAAACCTAAATACTATTTTAACTATAAAATAAGATCATAAAAACATAAAATTAAATATATGTATAGGCAAGAATTAAATATATGTTAACTTAATGTATTTTCTATGTTATTTGTTGTTTAACTCCGATTTTAATTTTAACACTATGAAATTGTACATTAGCCTTTCACGGTACTTTGTGACATGTGATATTTTGTTTCATGGGACAAAGTATGTATGTACCAAATGACACAACTAATGAAAGGTTATATCGATTGAACTTTATAACTCTGTTTTCTTTATTTGTACAATGCACAATTTGTACACAGCAGAAAAAGAGAAACCAAACAAGGGGCGCGTTTATTCTGTTTTCATTGAACCACTTCACATATTCACTGTAGTGAAGTATTTGGTTTAATTCCATAGGTAGTGTTATTATAAAAATGCATATGCACATATATTTTATACTCATACGCAACTAGTATCTTTTAATTTTTATTGATATCACATGTTGATTGAAAAATGTAATTAAAATTTTACCTTGTGGAATCCTCTGTGTGGCTGTTTTAATTTTTTTTGCTAGCATTTTTTAACATCAAAATCTATAACTTATTAAAGTTATATTAAAATTCGGTAAATAAAATAATAATTTTGTGTTGTGTTAATCTTTATTAAAATTCTCGTTTAATTTTAATTTAAAAAAAAAGAAATTTGTGTTAAAACAAAAATTTACAATTAACAATTACAAATAATCACAATTTTTTTTTCTATTAATCAAACAGTTTATACAATATGTACGCATATCAATATAAAAAACTGATCTTGTCAAATGTAATAAATATTCTGATAGATAAACAATAAACTGCGTACTGAAAGTTACTGACTAACCGACTAAAGTTATGTTTACTATTTTAGCTCGCTCGTCTAATTAGTGGTCGCAATTAAAATGAAATTTTAGTTACATATAACAATGTGTAGAGAATTAGACGTGGTCGATTTGAACTGTTTAACTGAAATTGTTGTTTGTCCGCTTTCATTTTTTTATGGTAAAAATATCCGCTTTTCGTTAAAAAATTTACATTTCCAGGTAAAAAGATATAATTCGATAATTCCCGCTGTACATTTTATTTTTACTTCCTGCGTCGCATATATAGTATGTTGTAGTATGATGTTCATTTATGTATATTGTAGCAAAATCTAGTATATAATCTATAATCATATGAGGGGTGTAGAATCAAATACGGCAATCTCCATTTTTATAGTTTTGAGATATTTGATGAAAACTGTTTTAGATATTTCAAGAGTAGTTATAGAAAACTTATAATGTTCAATAATTATTTGCACATTTGCATTATATTGCATCGATTAGGCTCTCAGTTGAATATTTTTGCTGTAAATTAAGATTAAACAATTTCCGGTTTTGATACCACGAATGGAGATTGTCGTTTTTATTACTGAGAAAATGTAAACACGGACAAAAAATAAATTAAAAACAATAAATCATTTGCGATTTAAATTATTTTATATTTCAATTCAATTTATAAATCATTTTAAAAATTCAGTTATCAATCAAACTTCGACCACTTATTATACTAGAACTCCTGCAATTACAGGTTCATAACTCAATAACTCATTGTAGTATTTAAGGCTGTTGATCGTATTCCAGTCGGGCCCAAAATGCTTTAGCAATAAATATTTCATCGGGTTTTATAGAGATTACTGATCTTCCCACTTTTGTAATAACTTTAGAGGCACAAAAGTCATTATTATAGTGTATTTCACCTCTTATTAAAATATTATTAGAAGTTGTAGAACGTTTTAAATATTGTAATATCGTTTGCATTTCTTAAATCGGAAGTGCCATGATCCGGGTGGCTTCATCTGTTGTTGTATTGCACTTTTTCAATCCATATTCTTGCAGTATTCCCCCAAATGAACTAAAGTGGAAAATTCCGCAAAAATATCAACGTATTCTTTAGGATCCGAAATTACCTCTTTTCGTTGTATTTTTTTTTCGATATGACCAAATACTCTATCGGACGGTAAAAATGAATGGCCGACAACAGGAAAAACCAACTGTATATATCAAATATTTGGTGATGCGAACGATAGCCATTTGCAACACATTCCGATAACGGTAGAGTTTTTATTTTGGCCACTACATCCGTCTGCGAAAAGACGAATTATTTTGTTGAAGTTCAATTTGAATTTTATTCAGACAATCAAATACCGCTGATACCGTCTTTTAATAAATTAGATTTCGACTAGCCTTTCACAATCACAAAATTGTACATGTATAGCTGTCTCGAATAATACGAAGACTGATCAGGTACTTTCGATAGTACAAGATTTTGTTGGCAATCGAACGATAGCGTTAATATTTCAGGATTTTCTACTTGCAAAAGTTTGAAGAAAGCTTCAATCGGTTAGAAGTCTTTCATTGCAGGATCCGTTGTGTACTTATAGCGTTCGGTAAATTCTGGACATTTCGAACAGACATCTGTTTGGATATTAAGCATCTTTAATGTTTTACATTTATATGTACCCGATGTGTGCTCGCACTGCGGATAGGTGGGCAAATCTTTCGAAGTATATATCTTAAAAATTATTAAAAAGTAATTTAAACGATAAGGTAATTAATAGATTAGGTACAATTTAAAAAATTGTGTTTTGACTAAACTGAGTTTTTTGGCTACGTTACGTTGTAACTTTGATTCTTGCTTTATTCGTTTTCTAGCCTTTTGACGGAGTTACCGGTGGATGGATAATATTGTATACAATTTTTGTTGAACATAAAATATTTTTCAATCAAGTATAGTAGTATTCACATCTCGCTGGAATTCTGACAGTTATCGCGCAGAACGAATATGGTTTATTGTTTACATTTTTATGTTGTATTTGTATTTAAATGGAAAAGGAACGTTTTTAATCACAAACTGTTTTTATAATTTAACTTATAATCACTGACACTTTTGAAATTAATATTTAATTCGATAAATTAAGAATTAAATTGAAAACTGATTTTGCTTTTTATGTTGTTGTGGTTTTGTTCGATATGAATGTCATTTGGTCATTTATTTTCCTTAGTCCGTACCAAAATTAAATGTTGAGATTGTTTCCAAAATGCGTGCAATTTTTTTTTGACCTATTAATTTTCACTTGAAATATGATTGTAATAATATAAATACATAATCATTTTGAATGTTTTATGTATTAAAACCTTCGAGCATAAAGATATATAGAGAGAGTGTAAAACTTAAAATGTATGAAAAGAGAATAAGAAAATCGTACTACAACTTCTGTCAAAAAAAATTTTTTTTTTTTGTTTATTTCATGTTTTGTGTTTGTGTGTTTTTACATCGAAATAAAATTAAAAATTATAAGTGAAAAATATAAGATGGCTAAATTAATTAATTGTTGTGTGACAAATTGCTCCAATACGAAGCAAATTAATACAAAAAAAAACAATAATAAAAAGTGTTTAATTAACTTTTTTAGGTAAATATTAAGTGCATATTTTTTAAAAAAATTTTTAATCCCTTCGATCGCAATTTAATTCACACGAATGAAAATTAAAAATAATTGTGCAGTTTTGAAGTGTATTTAATCCTTATTATGGCCACCCATTTTAGTTTAAATCAGTTTTAGTTTTCTATCAAAATAATTAAAACTAAACTGTTTGTATACCAAAAATAGAACAAAATTACGCGGCCATTTTGCTTTTTTTGATGTTTATATAAAAACGTTCATAGCCGGCGAAACTATTTTTTTTTTGTAGGGTTTTTTTTTCTGTTGTAAAAATGCGTGAAAATTTTTATTTTAATTTATTTTAATTTTTATTTTAAAACTTTTATTCTTCTCGTGTAAACGGGATATAAGATTAATCATCCCTTTAAAAAAATATTAAAATTAAATTATAATATCTAAAATAAAATGGGTGGAATTATTTTCTACAAGTATATTGTAATAAATATTTATCAATTTTGTATTGTGGTACATAATTATGTGCATTATACATGTTCATAAATTTCTAAAAATCCAATTTTTTTTAACCCTATGAAAAATTAAATAATTTTATGTACGACTGTGGCAATAAACAAAAAAAAAATGATGGAAATAAAAAAAAAAAAATATGTTTTGACAGAAGTTGTAGTACGCTCAAAGTATATTATCCTACCCGGTTGATTAAAACTGAAATATAATTCTTTTTATTGGTTATTTATTATTTTATTTAGGTTTACTACCTACGATAAATGCGACCCATCAAAATTTTTATAATTTTTTTTTCATCACTGAAAACTGCGCAGAAAATTAAAAATTTTTTTTTTTAAGATCTGAATAGGACTATACACGTGTGTACGATCACTTTTAAGATGAACAAAAGACTGACGAGCATCACGTTAAAAAAAATTATATTGCAAATTTTAACGGGTTTTCACGTGTTGAAAATAAATCAAAACAATATTATGGTTTCGATTTGTTAAAACGGAGATTGTCGCTTTTGATATTGAGCTGTATATGAAGATTGCCGTTTTTGAATCTAACACTACATTTTCAATACAAATTTTAACGAGACTTTGCCGTTTTTGAAATTAAGGAATAATAGGATGTGATAGAGGATTGAATAATGAACAAAATGACGTATCTAACTCATTTTTGGAAAAAACGGAGATTGCCGTATTAGATTCTACACCTCTAATATAACAATTGGACATAAACATTTAATACAAATTTACAGATTTTGAGTATATACATTTAATTAAGCATTTTTAATAAAAATGATGAAATGTAATAAAAATTTGTCGTTGAAATTACAACTATGTATAAATTTTTTTTATACATAGTTGTAATTTCAACGACAAATTTTTATTTCATTTTCTAGTGTATGTAATTATGTTAGATGTGAATGTAACTTTAAGTTTTCTCAAATAACTTATACCAAGCGATATTGTGTATTAATCCAACATTAATTTATTCTAAAAACAGTGGTGAAAAGTAGGTTTTCATAGGAAAAACACTTAACTTAGCCCCATCGCGAACCACTTGTGAACGACCTGCCGAAAAAATTAAAGCTGGTACGAAAACTACATTAAGGTCTGGTTCTAAAATATTAACTGGTATCAGAAACCCTTTAATAAAGAACATGGCTTTATGTATTACTAATTAATGCCAATTAGATTGAAATAAAGACTCAACGAAAAATGCCTTTAAGTCGAGACATTTTATAAACAAAAGCCAAAAGTTAGTATCAGGACGTCGCTATAATGCTAATAAGCAATAAATACTCTTCAGCTTAGCGGCACAAAAGCCGGACACACCATCACGCCGTTTCATTAAAAGGAGAATTCGACAGCGCACTTTAATTTTGAAACCAATATATTTTGAAAGCGGGCATATTTTAAAACCAGTATATTTTAAGCGTCCTACTTTAAACATCTTAAGGACAGAAAATATCGATTCTAAAGCCATAGGTCTGCTCTCCCGGCTATCCGATTTACATAAATGACTTGTCAAAAATGTGAAATTTCTGAAAAATATTTCATTAGTTCAGTCAATGTTAATATATTATTTTAATATTAATGTTTAAAAGTTATTATTTAAGGCGAACATTCACACAACCTATAGATATTATGAAGAAATAATTTATGGTCCCGAAAAATGTGAAATGAGGATATAATTGAACTGGTTATATAATGAGGATGATGTAGAAGATAATGTAAAAGTAATTACAGGGGCTAGTTAACAAATTAACACAAAAATTTCGGAGGGACGAAACTAATCAATAGAATAATTGATATTTTTGCTGAAGTAAACAATTTTTTTAGTGTTGACGAATGTAAAGCAAAATATTATAACGTACATATGCTATACAACTTTAGCCTCAATCTCAAATAAAGTTGTAAAACATTTCTTTAATAGGCTAGGCGCATCATTTTTGAATATTTACTACTTGAAATAGAATCCAAAATTTTAATGTGGTTAAAACTAGAATTAGTAAGAAGGGACCATCACAAGATCTTTCTTCTAACAAGATTTACTCAGTCAGAGAGGATGGTGTATAGAAAAAAGATACAATAATTTAAAAATAAAAGAAACAATATTTTAAAAATTATTTGTCTCGTATTTTTAATGAAAATTTTAAGCCGAAATTGACTGACTATTAGAACAAATTTCATTTACTATTATTTACATTCGCCACAGATACAATTAAACTTAAATAAAAACCACACTAATGTCTTATACAAGCTTGTCGCCGTACGCGAGATATACATATATAAAGCCTGATTTCCATACGAAAAATTTACTGGCAATTTACAAAGACAATCTTCTTTTTTTTTATGGAAATTTTTATAGAAAAATGTGATAGTTTGTTGTAAAATAACCAATAAACTCAATAAATTTCTTTCAAACTGGGCAAAATCTAAACAAAAATGTATTTATTAATTTTACTAAATTTTAAATTAAAAAACGTTCGCATGTAAATTTTCTATAATCCGTTAGTGCATTGTTCGTTATTACTTTATTTTAGTGGATCATAAAATTAGTATAGATAAAAGTTTGGTGTGGTGCTCCGCGCTGAGTAATTTTTTTAAAATTAAAATTAATTAAGGTTTAAAAATTGTTAGATAATTTAAAAATATCAATTTTGAAATCTAAGAAAGAATTCGGGGAGAAATTAGACGTGCCACAATATGTCAGATATCAAAATATCGACACAGTGGTTTTCTATAAGTTAAAAAGTTCTGATACCGTGCGGTGAAATATTTCGACTAGAATTCATATAGCCTTTTCGTAACGGTTATTTTTGAAAATATTAAAGTAACTAGCAAAATTTTAGAAATGTTGCCGAATAACATGAAAGTTTCAGAATAGTCTTAATGTTCAGATTTGCTTTCCAAGTTCCGCGAAGATACTTTTGAAATTGCCGGAACCCGTGAACACTATTTAATAGTGGTGTGCAGGAAGATTTTTCTCATACCAGTAAATTAGAATTAGTTAGGTCGAGCTATTAAATAAACTAAAACCAACATACGTTTTGGAGACAATTGTGTTTGTTTTTTTAAATTAGGCACATTCGGCGATATACAATATTATAAAAAACTTTAATAATGCCCCACACAAGTTATTTAAGATATATACTTCTTCGTGTCTTCACGTTTCACTTGCCTACAACTAATTAAAAAATGACGAGAATTATTTAACTCACGTTGCGAAATCAGTTACCGATCAAGAAAAATATGTATAACTTAAAAACATATATGAAATCTATATTGCAGTATAAAAGCAATAAAATAGTCGGTCAAAAAAAAAAAAAATTGACCCTTATGAATGTGCCAGAACGGTAATGGCATTCATGATAAATAGTAGTCTGTTTCCTCTTTTACGTCCTACTGGTGAATATATGATATGATCTGTGATTAAATTTGTCCAAACACTTGGTTTTAAAGTGTTATTTGTTATTACCGATAACAACAGAATTAATCAAAATATGTGCATGATTTTGCTCAGTAGATAATTATTTCATTAATCCGGATTTTTCAGATTTTAAAATATTCTGTCAGTATGATCCGAGCATCTTTTTAAAAATATTCGAAACAATTGGCTTAATTTAACTACTATAACCAGAATATTTTTGGTTCTCTGATTGCGAAGATTTTTCTATCAGTTCATTTTCGAATTTTTAAAAATTTGATATGTCGATTGATTTGTGAATACAAATTACAAAACCCTATAAATAGGACAATAAAACCGCAAATCCAACAAGTTTGGAATGGAAAGACAAAATGTTACATTAGTAGATAACGTGCATTAATCTAATTAAATTTTCGTTATCTCATTGTATTGTAGATTATATATTACTAAGGAAGTCCCAGACTGATGATCTAGAAAGATGTAGGTTATATCGTTCGTTAGCTGGTAGCAGCTCTCATACACAGAAATCGTTGAATGCGAGAAAAATTTAAGATTGCCTAATATATGTCCCCATAGCAAAAAGGTGTCCGAGTCATTGCTGCAACCAACTAATGTAAATTCACTGTACGAAGAGATTGATTTAACTGACTTCGATGTTATTTTGGATAATGATTTATACTTTCCAAATGTAGAAATTGGAAGAACTTGAAAATAACAAAGAATTGGTTAACTTAGCAACAGATATTGACTTTGAACATAAACGCGAGCGTGGATCTGCTAGCGATAATATTACCAAGGGTAATTTATTTTAATATTACTAAGTGTTTCGGTAATATTTTACATAATAATTAAGTAAGAAAACTTAACGATAAACCACGTCTTAAGCCATTTTTTCAGTTTTCTTTTCAAATCGTACTATGAATCCAATTTTATTGTTTTGTTATTAATTAATATACGGAATTGTTCAATATTATATTAAATTTTTATTTTATTGTTTATTACGTAAAATTGAATTTATACACATTACATTAGTTTAGTTATTACAATTGTTTAGAGGTTTTTATGAATAATTGAAATTTATATTTTAGTAATAAAGGTTTCCATATTGCTTTTCCACATGCTGCAATTTAAAATAAATTAAAAAAAAGAAAACTAAAATCTTTGATTTTAGATCTACAAAAGGATATGGTAATCCTCATGGTAATCTTACCCATTTTATTAAGCCATTTTAATTATTAATCATTGATTGATCACAGTGCAAGACAGTAGGTTCTTTGACTCATTTCATTTCATTAATATGTCTCATCATCACGATACGAATAGTGATCCCTTACGGATAGAAATGTTAACGTACTAACCAAAACTTTGCAAACGTACTAACAAGTTACATTTCAAGGAGAGAGCAAAATGAAAAGAATTACGAGAATTACATAATTTATCAATGAATTTATTATGTAATCCTTCAAGATATTGGTGAGATGAGAGTATTTTTAAGCCGTGTACTCGAGACCGAATTTATATCCTAGGAAATCAAAGCCGATCCCTCTCCCAATCAAATCAACTAAAAATGACGAAAAACAAGCCCCTTTCTTCTTTGAGTTGAAATACATTTAACTCTGAGCAAAAAACTCGCAGACGACCAACTTAATCACACCAAAATTCTCTTAATCACACAAAAATTCTCTCAGAGAGGGATCGGATTTGATTTCCTAGGCTTTAAAATCCGGTCTCCTGTACAAGCCTTCATTCTATTTTCGCATAACCAAAATCTTCTATATTAACAAGTCTGACTATTCCAAAATTTAAAGAGACAAACTGCCTCTTTTTCGATGTATTGGTTTTGGTTGTGTACATATACGTCGCACAATAAAAATTTAAAATGAAACCAAAACCAACACAAATGTACTACAAGCCTGATTCAGACAGTGAGAACACAGGTACCTTCTTACATTTAATAGCTTATACTTGAAAGTGTTAGTGCGAAAATAGAATAAAAATACTCTCATCACACGAAATTAAATAATAAATTCATTGATAAATTACATTTTTTTTCGTTCTCTCCTTGAAATACAGCTTGTTAGTATGTTTAAAAAAAACTATAATTTTAGTTTTAATAATATAACGATTCAATGAAATATCAGATCAATATTTTAAATGATTTAGAGAGAATAGTTCGTTTATCTGTCGCGCTGATAGTTTGGAAAGTCAACGCTATGAATTAATCAAATCGGTTAAGTAAAACAAATGGGGCGAAAAAGAACCTCTCACACAGAAGGCTCATGTAATTTATGTTAATACACTCTATAGAGATGTTATAACTTACACCCTGAAAAATATGATGGTAGTAAAGTTGACACAAATAAATCGCTAAGACTTTTTTTATCTGACGCAAGAATGTATCTCAGTTATATTATGATTCAGATCGTTCATTTAATGGAATGATTGTTGGTTTAATGTTAAAATCATTCTTGCACGAACGTTAGATTTCTCACCTCTCATAGTCTCATATATAAAATATTAAATATAATCCAATCGTTTCATTTACATGTAAATTCAAGTCAAAAAATAAATAATTGACTCGTCCTTATATACATGTACATACATACTCGTACAAATACATACACATACATATTATAAACATAATCTATAAGTACTTTTGCAGGTAATTAATTACTGACCAATAATCTCTCATATGCATCACTAATTAATAAAAGTTTAATTTTTAATTAATTACAACAATTGTATATAATCATAAACAAAATAGCAAAAGCATGAAAGCTCAAAAATATAAATAAATTTATTTTTAATTGTTAATAAAAACAGATTAATTATAAATCAATTAACATTCTTTTTTTATATTTTAAACATAACCAACATTAAATTACGAAAATAAAATTAAATATACAAACGAAAAAACATATACTATGCTTTTATAAAAATATTTTTGTTGCTGCTGTTCGTAGGATTCAAAAAAGTTTTGGGTGTTTAATTTAAATTCATTTAAAACGTAAAAAAATTAATTGGGCTTCGTCGGTGAGGGATTCGAGTTAATTGATTTGGTTGAATGCTGGAATATATATTATGTATAAGGTGAAAATATCAAAATGTGCATATTAAATAAATGTATATTTTTGTAATTTTTCGAATTCTTTTTATATATTACAAAATTGTACATATAATATGTATTTGTACACCTTATTCATAAAAAGTAGATAACAATAATCACATTTATAATCCTAACATTTAATATTTTAAAACCAGCTTGATCGATTTTACCTACTTACATACATATTATACTTTCGTTAGTGGAACTGTTGTTCCACATTTTTCTAACTCGAAGAAAGCGACAATGAAATTATTAAAATATAATTTCTATTCAAAGAGCGATGCAAAACGATGCGTTACAGATACGCAGATAGATTGAGGATTCAGGAGACTTGTTATGTGTTACGAAACGTTAGTTAAAACGAAACAAAAATTAAATCCAAAAATAGTTATTAATCATATTGTTTTGGTGAATTTAACGAGAAACTAGTTAACTGAATTTTTGACGATTTTTAGTTATGAATGAAAATATGTAACTCTAAAATTAGATATATTTTCAAATAAATGTCGTAAACTTTAAAACTTTAATTTCACTTAAAAAAAAAAAACTTGCTGAAAGTGCATAACTGCTATACAAATATTATTATTTTGTAATCGACTTGCGATAAAATAAAAAAGCGCCTAAATGATTGTTGAGTAATACAATTTTTTACTCTAGTAGTCAAATGCAAAAATTTTCGTTTTGTTAAAACTGGTTAACTCTACTTAAAAGTTAACAACGTTCCTTTTGTTTATTAACAAAACTAACTATCTGCAGATATCAACTTTATGTGAATTAAATTCTGATACTCCAAAACACGATAACTGTTATATTTTCAAATTACAGCATAATAAAACTAATTTTATGTAATATGTTTATGTAAGGTGATTTCTGCCATCTTTTCAAATTGAGACTACGAATAAAACCAATAAATATTTCTAAATAATTTTAAATGCGAAAGGATGTAAGCTAAGTGGCATTTCAAACAAACAAAATCATTTACTTACTATACATATTTTCTCAATGGAATTTTCAATAGTACATTTTTTTTTTTTATTGACTAAGTTCATTTTGATTAAATAACCACTAAACTGCTAGCTAACATTTTAACAATTTTTAATTATTAAATATTTTTTAACTATATATGACCCTAAGACACTACGGTATTTTGAATAAATGATGGTTGATCGAGCTCCAGGAATAGATAGAATGTTTCGTAAATTAAATAGTATATTACGTTTGGGATAAAAACAAAACACATAGTTATCCCTCGAACTCGGTAGTTTCACTAAAAATCCGGCTATATCGGCTATGGTATTTTATCATAGAAAGCTCCAGTCCCTACTTTACCGTTTAGCTTGGGGCCATCCGTGAAATACTGTACAGCTTCTGATCCTGTAAGCAAGCTGCTCCTCCAAGATTTACTTCAAGGGCATACGGAATCCTTTCTCGAAGCATAAAGTTGGTTTCACGTTAAAGAAATATTTAAATACTATGTTAGTACATCAATTTATAATACAATTTCCATTCGTATCATTAAGGTTTGAATATAGTCGGATAAAATTTAATTTATTGGTAAGGTTGCTTGTTAAATTCGATTATGAAATAATCTAGTTTCGTACTTCCGTGTATTACCCAAAAACTATGTTAGTATATCAATTATAATTTACATTCGAATTATTCAGATATTAACAAAGTTTTTGAATATTGCCTATAGAGTATCTTACAGGAAGGAAATTTGGTTATTTTTTAACCGATTATCGTTTGTTGAGAAATTTAATTTTCTTCATTGTCTTGAGATTTCTCCTGATTTAAAAACACCAATTTTAAATTATCTGGTAACAATGCATGGATTTGACATTTTGCATCATGCGCACATACTTTGCTAGTTTAATTGGAAAGTTTAACAAAAGTAATTTCGTTTGCGAAATATTGAATTTTATTAATTGAAAAAAATTGAGTTAGCATGTGACATGACGCATAAAAATATGTGACGTTACCCGTCATATATGTAAATCGTTGTTAACAATGTGTGACAATTTGTGCACTCTTTACACGCCATTCGTCATATATATAAATCAACCCCAAGCCTGCAGTTTTTTAAACTGAATATTGTAGTAGAATTTGATAATTAGAATTAGCCATGATCTCAGTTTTACTTTCAGAATCAATAACATTCTTAACCAATTATACTAAATCCTGTTCACTGAATAATTGTTAAACCTGGGAATCTTTACATACTCTGATTATAGACTATATTGATATAAGGATAATAATAAGGATATTATTATGATAAGAGTTTCTAATGCCAATAAGCCAATAATAAACAATTTTCAAACTTGATATTGTATTATTAGAATCAAATGTGGAATTGTCGTAATTTAAATGAAAAACTGATGCGTATGGCGGGTTCTATAAATAACCTTTCTAGTGGGACAATAAGGACATTATCTTGACCATATTAAAAAAACTCTTCGATAATAAATTGCAAATTGCACTTTAGAAATATTATTTATCAATAAAAGACAAAAAGGAAATTAAAGCAAATAATCCAAATAAATATTTTAATTCTGATTTTTTAATTAATTAATTATATAAATATGTCTAGTAATTTTAATTTTTGAATTGATTAAATCAATATATTTAATACCAATATATAGTATCAAATTTCTAAATTCTAATAAAATATCTTTCGTTTTGGAATACATAGTAATCTCCGCAGAATCGACCCACTGGGGTAGTAATATATATTTAAATTATATTTTTTCTCGAAAACTTAAATGATTCGAAACAACATTGTGTTTTATAATAGTACATATATTATACACCAAGGTTGAGAAGGATGCTATTATAGTGCGAGCGAGGTTATAGTTAAGCACTTTTCATATTATCGCCTCGACTTTGCGCTGCGAAACTTTTTATTTTTTATTTAAAGTATTTTACTTTATAAATTAGATTTATTTGGTTAAAAATGTTAAATTTTATAGAAATTAATAGAAATAATTAAATTTTAATTGATAATTTTGAAAACTAAAAATATAATAGCTACGAGGCGTACGCAATGCCTTCTACACTGCGATCCACACTTGACTTCATCAAATCAAAGTCGCACAAAGCGCAGTCATTCACAAATAAAACTAAATTATATTTGACAGCTGCAAAAAAAAAAGCGGCGAAACGTCGCTCTAATATGAATGAGTGATAGGCTTCGTATTTGTGGAATATGAAAATGTCGAGGCGAGGCAGTAATATGTTAAGCGAGTGCAATAATAGCACTTCCCAAGCGTGGTGTATATACTATTTTTTCCACTACTAGTCGAAGAAGGCACAACCATTAAGGTTTTTTGTTGATAAGAAATTGATAAGGGAAACACTTGCTCTTTAATAATATTCACTATGTCGAAGTAGCCCGAGGTTTTACTGAATTGTATTAACCGTATAATTAAAATGACACTGCAATTTGTTTTGTTATATACCCTACAATAAAAGGTAGAAATATCATTTTGATAACAAATGTTGAACTACAATACTACAAACATATGTATAGTCTCGCGGGCACATATCACCACAGATTTCAATATTTTTTTAAACAACATAATGCAATTCAAAATGAAATTAGTGCGTTCCAATTTACAACGTCGCATAGATAGATAGTTAACAAGTATAATCACGTGCAAACCCTTAAATATATGTACATATGTGCTGACAATATATTTTTAGCTCTATCGCTTGTATAATTTCATCTTCATTCTAATATTTATACAATATCTAGGTGCATTGTTAAGTGCAATAACGAAAATTTAAAAATATTTTTTGATTAAGGTTATGGTAGAACCGTAGAATACCCAAATTAAAAAAAATATATTTTTTAATATTATTTTTCCAAATCGAATTTTATAAAATATTTACCTTTGTTTGATTTGCTATAATACTTTTGCGTTGAAAGTTTGGAATCTAAATTTTTTTTTTTTTTTCAAGAATTGGTTCGACACGTTTATCAACATATTATCTATATAGTGCTGGCCAACTAGAGAAAATTTTAATGCATAGGCTGCTTATAATATTATGTATATTATATAATGGATTTCTATTTTTGGACCTTGTCTGATACCTATCGTCATTATTTTCTTAGCGTAATTTTTGACATTTTAAATAAAATGTTCCCATCCTAAAACGCCAGAAAGATTTATTCGTTTGTAGCCACGAAATGCTCATTTTCGTATTAAAATAAGTATTCTCCCATTGAGTCATAAATGACAATATGTTGCTTGAAATGGAAGTCATGTCATGTCAGCGTCTTAAAATGTCAAAAATTACGTTAAGAAAATAATTATTTAAGTAATAATATCAAGAAGAAAAATTTCCGGGCCGGCCAAAACCGTGGGCAGAATACATTTTTTTCTGCTCATCTAAAAGCAGAGTCAGAGGTAACCTATAGAGTAGCCAAACAATATCGCGGTGAAAAATGTTTAGTCCGGTTAAAATCATTATTTCTCCTATTCAACTTATATACCAACTGTATTCTTTGTATATGAAATAAAAAGTGTGCAATGAGCAAACTGTATAAAAGCCTGGGATGAGCCAATTGTATCAATGAACTATTTAAAAAAAGTCTCGGATGGGGTTTTCACGATTATGTTGTCAGAGGTGGTTTTTAATTAAGAGATTTATCTATACAAATTTATTACTGATGTGTACGTATCCATAATTAAAACAAATAAAATATACACTATTATTACTATTTTATATATACGAATTATTTAAATTTTTTGGTTGCTTTTGTATTGCTGGCTTTAGGCATCGATTTTTTGCCAGTTCTTTTATTTGTGACAACCCACTTGCAATTTTTTCTTACCAACACCAATATAAAAAATGCAATTAAATCTTTACGGTGAGTAAGTTCACTTGCCATCGAACATAAAAATATTGGTGATATTTTATGGAATGAATTTATAGAAATAGAATTGAGTAGGCTGTGATCACAATAGAAATTGCGGAATATTGAAATTTGTGGTGGTATGTGCCGGCGAGACTATACATATGTTTGTAGTATTGTAGTTCAATATTGGTTATCAAAATGATATTTCTACCTTTTATTGTAGTGTATATGTATTAATGTTTTGATGTAAATAAAAAAATATAAAAGAGGAATTACATGTCATTTTCCGTATATTCAGACACATTTGTGTTGGTTTTAATGGTGGACTAATAAAAATGCTCCATGTCACCCTGTACAGTGACATGAAAGATGGGTCGGCCCATGAGTTCTACATTCCAACAGAGGGTCATAGATGTTTTCAATTTGATCACCGATCGTAATCGGGAGATGAAAAATCCCTTTTGCATCCCGCCTCTGTTGGGTTCGAATCCCAACAGAGGCGGGATGCAAAAGGGATTTTTCATCTCCCGATTACGATCGGTGATCAAATTGAAAACATCTATGACCCTCTGTTGGAATGTAGAACTCATGGGCCGACCCATCTTTCACTGTACAGGATGACATGGAGCTATGCAATGCGCAGATGGTATACTGTACTTGTGTGAATGGGATGAATGAATGGTTTGAATGAATGTTGTGTGAATGTAAGGTAAGGCTATGGACCAAAAGAGTGTCTATGCCAATACCTTTTTTTAAAAAAAAAAAAAAAAAAAAATGGTGGACTGGTGGTAGATAATTGCATACAAAAATTTTGTAAAAATAGCCTAGGCCTTGCTTTTGAATAATGTCCGATTTAGATGTAGAAAAATGCTTGCCATGCAAAATTTTGCAGGCAAAAGCGAGCTACACACAATACAAAAAAAATCCATTAGTTAAACTGAGAAAGAGTATGTAAACAAAAATTGCGTTGCTATAATAAAACATAACCTCAATAACATTTAATTATTTTGAAATGGATAATTATATTATTATTTATTAAAATATACATCTTCATTAGCCAAACAAAAGAACAAAACTCCGCTGTAATAAAGAAATTTAGCAAATAGAAAGTGGTGGTTGGTCAAAAATAAAACTCTTTATAATTTACACACAAATTAATTAAGCTTAATTTAATTTAAATTTCTAGCAAAAATTTTATTATAACATTTATTTTAGGCAGAAATATACGAACTTATTTTATAATTCGATCAATTTTGGTTTGTGTTTAAAATATTCAATGATGCTGATATCAATTCTTGCACTTTAGCACCAACTTTTCGACGATTTTTATTTAATACATTTGATTGTTTTGTTAAATATGATGTGAATGAATCAATTGATTTAATTAAATAATATTCATCGCCATTGGTTGACCACATACGATCATTTAAAGATACTAGCCGAGTAAATGTTTCCAATTTATTTTCCAAGTCCTTCAGTAGTACATCATTATGGGCAAATGAACCACCGGTGTCATTACGCATACACATTACTGCGCGAGCCAAGTATTCATAGCGTTGGTCCAATTTAATTAGATTACTATAATATAAACAACATTTTAAGTCCTCACAATATTGTCAAAGTATTAAAAAACACTCACCTTTGCATAGACGCTAAATTATCAAGTACTTTGGCGGCAGCTGAATGTTGAAAATTTCGTTCATGGCATTTCCATAATAAATCAGTCAAAATGAGATTATCGGAATTTTTATCGACCGTCTGTTTCAAATAAGCTCCCAATGACGGCTCGGAAATTCCCAAAAGCCTTCCAAGTAATTGATGCGACAACAACCAATCGTAAACTGAATAATTGAATAATTGATCAGAGGTTTGCAATGCAATTCCACCAATAGGTAAAATATTCTGTGAAATGGTATCTTCTTCAACACCAAGAAACTCATTCAACGTAGTATCCACGCAATTATTTCCTGCATTGACACACGTTGCATTTATATAAATTTTCTTAAGCATTTGAATGATATCTTTATAACAATTTACAAGTGATGTATACGCAATATAACCCTCTTGATCTTCAACTTGTTCATTTTGACGATTATAATGAATTGCCGCATCATTTGGATCTAGCTTTGATGCACAAATCGCACATAATTCAATGACACTTTTATAAAATTCTGAATCAATAAATAGCTTACACAATACAAGCCATTTCTGTTGTTATTTCAAACTTAACTATAAAAATTTGACGTCTATTCGCTGATTGGTTGGATATATATTTTCTAAAAATGTTACCATAAAATATACTCGGGTTGAATATATTTTATGGTAACATTTTCATTATTATGGTAACATTACCGGAAAAAGAAAGACAAAAACGCATGCAAAATTTTGCTTGTTTATATTGCTGTTCTTGTCATTCACACATAAATTGTAATAAACTAGTGTCTTCTTTTTTTGCCGGCCAAACATTTTTCTACATCTAAATCGGACTTAAAGGAGAGAAGTAAAAATATTATTGGTTGAAATGAGATAACATAACCAAATAATGTTATTGTTTAAAAAAAAAAATAATTAATGTGCCATGAGAAAAATGTTATTGGTGAGAAAGAGACATAAATATTAAAATAGCTCCAGCATTCTGACTCTAAACTAAATTCCAATTAACCCATTGATATCCGGATGTAAATATTAGGTTATATACATCACGGTAGTATGAAAGTTTTTTCTCTGGTATAGTTGTCTGTGGTATTACACTTAATTATACGTTTATGTATTTTTATACGTGGTATATCTTGTAAATTTTATTTGGATCCAAGTGACAAACATCGTATTCTAGTAGTCGATATAAAAGTTTCGTGTCACCTGAAATGACAATTTATATTTGAAGTGACGTGATAGTAGTTGTGTCGAATGAAGTGACACGACTGAAGGAATAGGGGTGTAAAATATTAATAACCACTAGCCGAGCAATTTTGTTTCTCAGGCTACTAAAACACATAAAAATGATGCCTTCTACGACTAGTAGTGGAAAAAATATTAATAACAATTATAAACTCATTTAAACCAAATGTGGAGGTTGTACTCACATATATAACGAGATATCATTGGTTTTTTAATTGTAAACTCTTTCCAATTGTAACTTTCCCGTTTATAATCCAAATATTTTATTTCCACATACGTTATTTTTAAATGTATGTATTTAATATTAATTTAATTTACATTATATGTGTGTAATAAAAAATTTATATGTAACTCATATTTCAATTTATGTATATGTAACTTTTGGATAAAAAGTGAGTCATTAATTAGCTCAAACCATTATGAACAATTTTATTAGTAAAAAATATTTTTATTGAAATTAATAATTATGCACATTTTGATAGTTTAAATTGATTTATTTTAATTATATTTAATATAATTAAATTTGAAAAATAATTTCACGATTCATTTATTTAGTTACTGATTTTTTATTTGAAAACTTTGAAATGAAAATATTGGTTTACTTCCGCAGAATAATCCCATAACAATCAATCTTTAAACAAAATGTGTAATTTAAATGTATGTAACAGCAAATTATTGTAAAGAGTTTGTATTTATATCAAGTTTATAATTTTGGGTTAAATTTAGTTAAACAACCAAATGTACAGGATACATTTAGTAACCAGTCAGTATAAAAATAACATACATTTAAATAATCATTTCATTAGAAACCAATAGAATTAAAAAACATAAAAATAGTTAGAAATTGACTTATGAATATTTAATTTAACATAAGAACATACCAAAATTTTAATACAAGTACCAACATAGAAATGTAAAAAAAAGACTATAAAAATAAAAATAAATTTGGTTCAAGTCGGATTGCTTCAGAATTTGTCTACTTAAGATAAAGTCCATCAAGGCAGTTAATTTTGTTGAATCTCTTGGACCTCATGATCAACTGCTATAATTTGTTCTATGTAGAACTAAATGAAGAAAATCACGATCTCTTAACTTGCCACTAGGTGCTTTTATTTTAATTGATTACAGTGTAGAGGTGTATCGATTTGATCTAACAAAATGTTACCATTACCAAATGAAGAAAGAGTTTCTAAATTTTTAAGAAATATATAAAAAGGTTGCCAACATTTTTCAATTATTTTTAAAACAGTCGATTTTATAATGGTATTTTTTATTGGATGAGTCGTTTGGAAACAAAATGTAGGTATTTTAAATTTTGGGCCGATTACATTCTACTTTAGATGTAAATACTCGTATAATGTAATTATCTTCAGTTTTGTCAAAACTATGAAGTCAAAACTTCATAAAATATCAGATTGCTCCATTTATTTTTTTTATCAAATTCCTACAATTCATGATAATAAATAAAATTATTTACAGAGTTATTATTGATATAATAGAATGGGCAGGGAAAAGCAATAAGTAGTCGGAAAAATTGAAAATAGACATCAAAGAAGAGAAGATAATGTTGGGAAGAAAATAGGTCAAAACTGCAACGACGTCATACATCAAAAAAATAAAGAAAATTATATGAATAACATGACAGGGGCTTTTATAGCGCCAAATGCACGGGAAAATCGATTAATACTGATAGATTACTGAATCCTGTCTTATTATTATTTTGAATGTGTGATAAAAGTTTATGTTGGTATCTTAATTTAATAATTAATTGAAGACTCTCATACGGAAGCATACAGTTTCGACGTGATTTTTAATTTAATTTTGTTTTATTTCATATATATATTTTTCGGACCGTCACCACTCACCAGTCTAAGTTTGTTTTCGATAATTAAAGAATAAAGTTAGGTTATTAAATTAGTTAATAAAAAACTAATTTCGAATTATATTGTTGATTTTTCTTAATTTTTCGTCAATTCCACACGTCGTGTGCAGATTTATTTTAATGACTATTTATTTTAATTTTAAATCTATTTTTTCGATATTTAGAAATATTTTAAGTTCTGCTAAATATTTCATTAATCCGGTTACATTCCATGTGACTATTCTTAATGAGTAGATTTGCATTGAGGATCCATCCCATGAGGAATTCACTACGGCCATGCAGAGACTAAAACGAAACCGCTCACCTGGAGTGGACTGCATTAATTCGGAGCTCTTGATATTCGGAGGGGATACTTTGTGGAACTGTCTTTTCGACCTTATTCGATTAGTATGGCGAACCGAAGAAATGCCTGACGAATGGAAAGTGGCCGCGATATGCTCCATCTTCAAGAAGGGAGACCGCTTGAAGTGTAAGATGATTCTATCTAAATATTGTGAAACTTCCATCCCCGTGCACCAGGGGTTCCTGGATTTCCGGCAGGCCTATGACTCGATCAATCGAGAGAGTCTGTGGTCTGCGCTGGAACATCTAGGTATGCGAACAAAAATGGTACGATTGTGTAGAATGACAGTGACGCAGTCTCAATGCTCTGTTAAAGTTGAGAACAGGCTATCGACAATTTTTGCAGTTAGCTCGGGTGCTCGGTAGGGAGATGCTCTGTCTCCGATACTCTTTAATCTCATGTTAGAGTATATCTTTCGTAAAACAGAAAAACCTCAGCGCAACATCTTATATCGCCAGTCCAATCAGGTGCTTGCATATGCAGATGACATATGCGTGATTGGACCGGATAGCAACGGACTGAAGGAAATACTTGATCCGCTTGTGGAATTTTCAGCTGTTGGACTGCAGATCAATGAGTCAAGAACCAAATACATGATCTCTGGTTACAGTGCAATGGCACACCAGATTTTATTAGTGGCCACTACACGTTTGAAGGAGTGAGGAGGTTCAAATATTTGGGAACTCTAATTACTCACGACAACATTGTGGGTGAGGATATTAAAGTGCGGCTGGCAGCCGTGCTTTGTATCCTCTAAGGCCACTCCTAAAATCTGTGTGCTGATCCGAAACGAATTGTGAAGCGATCTCTGAAAGGAGAGCCACAATATGGTAGGCGCATAGGTCGTTGCAGGCGACGTTGTTTCCATGGCGTAGAGAATGACTTGACTTCTTCTGGTTGTCAAGGACAGTATGAAGACCAAGCCTATGATCGAAACCGTTGGAGCCAGATTGTTGACGCAGTAATGGCCTTTAAACACTGTTTTTATTATTCTTAATGAATATTTGTTATTTGTTATTTTATCTGATTTTTCGTTATGAGATGTGTTCTTAGTGTTAGAGGCATTATTTATTTCTGATAACTTTGGTTTAAGGTTGTCCTACTAATTTGAGTTGACCAAATATTAACTTGTTTAATTTATTTTCACCCTCACCTTCAATTTTCACCCTCATGTTGAGTATGCCAGTTGTATATTGTATATTTTTTGAATATTTTCGTGAATATTTATCAAATGTCAGCATAAAGAGAAGAATTATTATCTTTGTGTAGGAATCTTGGTGATTCTCTCCTTAATAGCATAAGTTGCGTGTAGTCCTCTAACAATAAATTTGATAGAGCGGATTTTTTTAAAGAATAAGCATAAAACCATTTACTATTTACTATCTTTACATCACTTAGTCTGACTATCATATAATGATAATATAAAAATTGTCAAATTTATAAATTATCCTATACAAATTTAATACTATCAAAAGTATATTGTAAGTATATGTACAAATAAAATTCAAGAATCATAGTTAAAGTACCGCATACCTCACCTTACAATTTATTACAGCGAATGTTCCGATGAACGTATTATATATATATATATAGGTATATATATATATATATATATATATATATATATATATATATATATATATATACATATATATATATATATATATATATATATATATATATATATATATATATATATATATATATATATATATATATATATATATATATATATATATATATATATATATATATATATATATTGTAAAACCTATAAAATATCCTTTTTTTTTATTATATTACAAGTCTTTTCGATACACATATTATATTAAATGATATTTCGACTTATATGATTGAAGGGACCCTTTCTCCTAATCACTCGTCCATTGCGCTGATGAAAATACATCATATGATATATGATACAGTTTATATAACAGTATAGCGGCAACCTATCTAGTACACTTCTATAAATACGAAAATTATTAAGTATTATATGTATATAAGGATTACATAAACATTTTCAAATCCTATTTTTTTGTATTTTCTGGTTACCTAAACCAAATTTTATAACGTATGTACGTACATGAATACCATTTTTGGGATCGGAACATTTTTTCATTTATTCCTCCGCCTAAGTGCCTTTTTTGATGATATAAATATTTTATTGTAAAAATTATTATTTTTTTCTATATTTGAGTTGTTTAATGTTTGGAACGTATATAGGTAAGTAAAGTATACATATGTACATATATACATATGTATTACGAAAAAAAAATCTATTACACCCTTCAAAAAATTTATAATAAAAGGTTAAATACAAAATTTATATAATATGAATAAAAAAACATTAATTTAATAGGTTATATAGTGTGAGAAATGGATCGTTCTTGTAAACAGAATTAGACTATAAAAATATTATTACTTCGTTTACTGTATCATCATAATCGAATAAACATTTTGGTAGTTACTATATATTAATATCATTATTAAATTTATTAATAAAAGTTTTTTTTTTAAATAAAATTATTTTTATTGAAACTACTCATACTCAAAATAAATTAGAACGATAATAATTTATATAAATTATGTTTATGAAATGTATGAGTGGAAATATTCGTATATAGGTAATGGAGATAATAAGGTGGTTAAGCTAAAATGAATAGTGTAGTCAAGCAACAGTATGGACGATTTTATCGAATACATAATACATAAAAAATTAGTTAATCGACTGAACAATAGTAATAAGAATGTACTTTTTATAGATGATTGAAAAGCTAAATCTGAGCACGATTATGTCTATTATGTATACAGTCAGAGCCACCTATATATACAGAGCCGTAAGGATCAGCCATGTTTTTTGTCGAGCTTTTTCTAGAGGAACTACTTTTTGCATTATCCCATAAGAATCAATGTAAAAATGACCATTTTCGAATTACTTTTCATCAATGAAAAGATAAATCTTTCATTTCGATAAACACTTTGTGGAATTGATTCTATATTGAAGCAGCACATATCTGAAAGTCAGAACCTTAAACCTTTTATTAATTTAATAAACATTAAATCAAAATTAAATATGAATTTATCATATTTATGTAAACATGAATTTATTTGAATGTGTAGGTAAAATAAATAAATAAAACATATATTGTCATCCTTTCGATCGATGATTTTGTCTCTTTTTTAAGAATTAAATCTCACATTTTTTTTTTAATTTCGCTTTTTCTATTGCGATCGCAGCATGCTCGTATAAAGCATTATTATATTTCCTTTTATACATTTGAAAATGTATCACCACATATTTCTATTTCATTACCTTGTTCGCTACAAAGGAAAGGGATAGAGTGCCAAATTATTCCAATAGGCTGAGATCGCAATAGAAAAATATCAAAATTGAATTCACGAAATAGCGTAAAATTTAAAAAGAGAACATAAACATCGATCGATAGAAAAAAAATTGTGATATTGACAACTTACAACATTTCATAGGGAGTTCCAATAACAGCTGCAGAATTTATTTAGAACCATAATTATGTGCAAATGCGTAACAAAACTTTACCAAAATAAAATAGAACCGTGCCAGAAGAACTGTGATCGTCATGGTGTTCCATTTATAATCTAAAATCCAAAATTTACGTTGAAATTGATGTGAAATTAGTTTGAGATTTATTCAAACAAAATCATGCAGCTTTTATTGAAATACCCTTTAAGTATTTTATTTTATTCACTAAAATATAATTCAAAAGGAAACATAACCACACTTTTACTATTTTCTCTTTTCGTCTTGCAGTTTAATTTTATTGCGTTGGTATTTGTGTGTATTTATATCAATTCAAAGTAGAAATGCTTTTTTTTCTATAAATTTTATTAATAAATATATCAAAAATTAAACAACTTCTTTGATCAAGCTTTGAATCAATTATAAAATGATAATTGTAGATTCTATTTCAATGTTAAAATACTTAATCCATCGACATTTTCATTGAAAAATATCGCACCGAAAAAAATTTAATTTTTCATATGTTTTGTATGGAAAAAATGTTTTTTTCGTCAATTTTAGTTCCTCTAGAAAAAGCTCAATTTTTAACCTTAGGGCTCTGTATATATAGGTGGCTCTGATACAGTTTGGAAATAACTTTGGGATAGCTGAACAAATTTATATAAATTTGGAATTGTCCGAGAGATATCAAATACGTGGCTGAGCGAGCTAATATCTCGTTACCATGAGAATTGCTCTTTCAAGAATAACCGCGTGTTGTGTATATATTTATACATATATCGAAAACGAATTTACTGATTTTAATGGGACTAAAACGACGATTTAAATTCGTTTTTAGTTATTCAGACAAACACAAAATTTTCTAGAAAGACGCACTATTATCTACTTATCACAAATCAAAATTCCATCGAAGACAATGAAGAAAACGAAAAAATCGTGCAAGAAGCCAGAAGGAGAAGAGATCACATAAGAGACAATTTATGAATAACATATAGATCGTAAATAAATTTGTTTAACACAAAAATAGTTATATTTTATGATTCCATTTATTCAAATAAAAATTTTCAAATAAAATAATGATTCCAAATTCAAAATTATGAATTCAAATAAAATTAATAAATTATTTTGTTTCTAAGCATCCAGTTCTCTTTCTCGCAAATCCAACTCCCGCATCTTCAATTGCAATTCTTCGTATTTTTGTTTAGTTACTTTTGTAGGTAAATTATATTAAAACAACACATATTTAATATTAATATAAAATTTATTTTATATAACATTAATTACTCACATTTTTGCAACTGTATTATAAGAACGTTCGTTATTTAATTAAACTCAAAAATAATATTCGCCAATCGCTATTATTCGCCACATAAAGGGCAGTCATAAATTATCTATATTTTCGAAACAAATCCAAATCAAAAAATTCCATAATAGCTCATTTTCGATATTATCAAAAAAAATCGAAATCGAAAATTTACATAATTGCTCCTTTCCGATAATATCGATAAAAAAACACAATATCGAGGGAAAACGCTATCGAAAATACCATAATAGCCCCCTTCAGGCATTTCTAGTGGATTAGAATGATCCCGTAGTTTTTAACATTGTCCACTTATATTCATTTTTGGCGTTTCAGAATAATAAAAAATTCGACACTGATCATTTTAATTACTAAAAAATTGAAAACTTAACACAAATTCATTTATTAAATGAAACCGGTTGATACATATTATTCATATGTTTTGAATTTTCACATCAGAACTATTGAGAAATTTAAAAAAAATTAAACAAATTTAACAAAAGCCCTTAATTTGTTCTTATATTCAGATATCATCATTACAAGTTTTAAAATTACGGCAGAATTCAACACATCTATAAATATGTCGGGAACTTAGTAAATGTAAATATGAAGAAAGATATGCTTAAACAAAACGAAATCTTTAAATATTGGTTGTCCCAAATAATTAGTGGGTCGTTTTCATTGTCTTTCGATAATTATTCGCAAACGAAAAATTCCCTGCGGTTGCCGCATTTTCTGTTAAGAAGACCGTAAAATATATGTCACCATCCACCATGCGGCGAGTACGCAGGAAGTGTTCCAGAAAGAGAAACGTTTGGTTTGCGACATGAGAACTGGCATTGTCTTGCTGGAGGCAAACTCGAATGAAAGCCGTGGAGACGAGTTTTCGGGATACCGTTCAGCCATTGGGAACCGGCATTTCGTTTGTCATATATCAGACCCACTTCTTAATATTGGTAAGAATTCGATTAAAATCTCCACGGCTGAATTTGTGGGCGACTAATTCACCTGGTTTTTGGTTCTATTTAATTCGATGGAGTGATGCAGCATCCGTTTGTCTATGGTCGATGGCCGTCCAGTGCGGTTCACGTCATTAAGACTTGTATTGCCCGAACAAAACTTTGCAAAAAAACGCCTACAAGTGATTTCATTATTTTTTCATTTCGCCTTATTGCTATTGCAAATTTGTTTTGCGTATCCTTGACTGAATTCATGAAACTGAGAATTTAGTTACGATTTGTAGACATTTTTAGTTTCTTGGAAACGTAATAACTGTTTAACAAAACAAAAATTTACTGAAAACTGATGTTACAATAATCACCAATAAAAGAGGCTTCAAGGCCTAAAGCAGGTATATGAAACAAAATGAATGCATTATACAAACAGATTAAAATTTATGAGACAGCTTATAATAGCTAAGTAAGTAGCTAAGTACAACAATTAGCGTATAAACTATACGTACTTACATACATACATACTTATAAATCGAAAACTTGATCAACTGTGTACAAAACCAATTCAAAATTGATTTATTTTCGGCTTCTGCACATTTAAATCTAAATAAAACATATATTTAAAACGAAATTAATTAAAATTTAAAACAAACTAAAGTTGATACGGCAATATAAACTTATAAAAAGACGTAAAATAATTTCTTAAGAAACTGTTGAAAAAAAAATGAAAAAATGAAAGTTTTTTTTTTCGCTTTACGTTAAATTTACTTTACACTATACACAACACATGTGCGATTAAAAAATTATACTTGTGTGTTGATTTTATAGCTTTATTAAATAATTTTGTTTTGCCAGCAGCATCTCATAGAACGACATGCACATGGTTATTAACCCGTTGGTCACAATCCCGTTTAAATAATACCGTTCACATAAGCTCTATACTCATCAAGTTTCAAAAATAAACGGAATTTTATTAGGATTGTTATAATTTTTTAAATAAAAATGGCATCAATTGGTAGTATTAAAGTTGTATAATAATCACTATACCTATAGGCCAACTAAAACGAGTTACAAAAAATTCAACAAAAAACTGTTTTTTATCATACACTTATTTTTGTTTTACAAGATTATGTTAAATTTGGAATTTGAAATACGGTCAAAAGTACCGCTCCCGAATTCGTTCACCTTTCGATTTAAACAAATTATTATTTTCAAAGCCAATTTAGCTTTGAACATTTTATATCCATCCTTGACTACTAAACTGATGCTGAATAATAAGTTAGTTGAATAATGGCAGAAAATAAGTACTCATTATTTTAATAATTTAGCAGAGTCAACACCACAAAAAATTTACGAATAATTTTGCCCTGAGAATTTAAGGGTTTCCTTAGTTTTTCTTCATTTTTTGCGATAAATTATGGAATTTTTCTGTTTTTCTGAATCGTGCACCGAAGAATGGAAATGTAATCAAATAATTGTAGAAAAAATTAATACAATTTATGACTTTAGATACTAGAAAATCATCCTTACACAAATTTGAACTTTATACGAATACTTTTGTGTATCGCGGTGTGGTGGTCTGGTGTGAAGCTGTCTTGGGGGAATTAAGTTAGTACTTGTTGCCAGCTCCGTATCTTGCAGCTTCCACAACTGTGCGTATTACCTCCCCGTGGTGACCACCGGGCAACTAGTACACCATGTTTTGATGGGGTGTACTAGGCGAAAACACGGCGCTAAACAACTGGGCCGGGTTAAGGTGTCAACCGTACCGTGTTGATAACCGGCCAGGCTGGGGGCCCAGTATAAAAAATAGCCCAGCCTCTAATGGTGTATCCGGATATTTGGGGCCCTCCGGATCATGTAGCCTTACCTGTGTATTGCGGATCTCGGCACAGGTGGACAGGAAACCACTTGTGGTGTATCCCGCATCCCCAGCATCCCGAAGAACGCTCAGGAGACACGATCCCTGCACTCTGGATGAATCGACATCAGGGGAGTTTGACTCAACAGTGGTGGAGGGAAGCAATAACTAATGCTTAAGATCCTTCAGATTAACCTCACTGTAAAGCCGCCTGGGCGGCCCTTCTGCTAAAAATGGAATCTAAGTCCATTGATGTGGTTCTGGTCCAGGAACCTTGGATCAATGGTGACCGGGTGCTGGGCCTCAGAAATCCTAAATATAAAATACTACATGCGAAAAATGAAGGTAAGATACGTTCCTGCATTCTCGCTAGAAATAATTTGAATATTTTCTTACTACTAAATTACATCAACGCTGATGTAGTGGTGGCTAGCATCGAGATGGAAGGGCAAAATCTCTGGCTAATATCGGCCTACCATCAGGTAGGTTGGGCAGTGCAATCATGGAGGCTCGAAAACAAAAGGTAGGAGTCATCATGGGCAGTGATGCTAATGCGCATCACTCAATCTGGGGAAGTACAGATATAAACAGGCGGGGTGAGTTACTCTTTGATTTTATTTTAAGTACTAACCTAAATATATATAATATCGGGTGTAAGCCAACTTTTAATACTAAAAATTGACAGGAAGTGTTGGACATCACACTTGTCTCGGATTTTATTAAGGAGAAGGTATTGAACTGGAAAGTGTCCGAAGACCATTCCTTTTCTGACCATTGTTACCTCCAGTACGAAGTGGATACAAAACCCACTAGCAAACCACCCTTCAGAAATAGGAGCAATGTTGATTGGGATTGTTTCAGAACCATTCTGGGTAACTTATTACCGGTATCGGTTCCAAACCCTCCTGCATCTACACAGGAGCTTGATGCTCTAGTAACCAAGCTATCTGATGCTTTTAACAAGGCCATGTTAGGTGCATGTCCTATCAGTAGGCCCTTGGGTAAATCTCGGCCATCCTGGTGGTCGAGAGAACTCCAAGGTACTCGTATGAAATGCAGAAGACTGTTCAAGAAAGCAAGGAACATAAATGCTGCTGCAGATTGGGACTGTTATAAGGAAGTCCTCAAAACCTATAAGTACGAGCAGAGAGCAGCCAAAACGAAGGCCTGGAAGCTCTACTGTGGTAATATACAGGAGTCCTCGGAGGCGGCCAGGCTACGCAAAGTGCTATGTTCTAGTCCTTCCATCCCGGGTTATCTACAAAGACTGGATGGTTCATGGACTACATGTAGTGAGGAATCCCTGGAGCTATTACTAGAAACGCACTTCCCGGAGTGCTCGGTACTAGCTCCGGAGAGACCCATGATAAATAGGGGTATAGACTCCGTAAGTCATATAGTAAAGAGGCGGAATATCCTATAGGCAATAAACAGCTTTAAGCCATACAAGTCGGCAGAATCTGATGGGATTATCCCTGCAGATATCCAGCGAACTATTGACTTAACCCTACCCTGGCTGGAAGTTATCTTCAAAGGCAGCCTAAAACTCTGTCACATTCCTAGAAAGTGGACTGAAGTAAAAGTAATATTTATACCTAAGGCGGGAAAAAGCTCTCACTGCTATCCCAAAGACTTTAGGCCTATAAGCTTATCTTCTTTTCTGTTGAAAACACTGAAAAGAATAATAGAGGCTTACATTAGGGGCTCAATCAAGCCGGGCGAGCTATCTCAACACGCATACTGTAAGGGACGATCGGTGCAAACAGCTCTCCACTCCCTTATAGGTCCGATTGAGAAATCACTGGAATATAAGGAATATTCAATGGTAACCTTCTTGGATATAGAGGGGGCCTTTAGCAACGTCAAACCGGGGGCAATCACTCGGGCCCTTGCGTGTCTGGGGGTAGACGGGTCACTCAGACTGGATAGATCATATGTTTAGAGGCAGGAACGTGACAACTTATCTGGGTGGGACGTCTACCGGCAGATACGTGAGTAGAGGGACATCTCAACTCAAGGTGGGGATCTCACGTATCCCCCCTTCTTTGGAACTTGGTCATAAATGTCCTGTTACTAAACCTGGAAGGGCAAGGCTTCAAGGTGGTTGCTTACGCGGATGACGTTGCTATTGCGGTCATCGGTAAATATCCTAGTACGTTGAGTGAGCGGATTCAGTGCGCGCTTGGCTACCTTTCTGGGTGGGCACGAGGCTGCGGACTGAACGCAAACCCACAGAAAACGGAGCTGGTCCTCTTTACCAGGAAGCACAAACGTCCTCAGAGTGACCCGCCAACATTAAATGGTACTCGCTTGATCCTTACGGATGGAGCAAAATACCTCGGACTACTTTTGGACAGCAAGCTAAGCTGGAAACCAAACATCGTAGAGAGAGTAAAGAAAGCTACTATAGCGCTCTACTCCTGCAAAAATGCCATTGGAAAGAGATAGGGTATGGAGCCCCACATAGTACACTGGCTATACGTCTCAGTGGTCAAGCCTCTACTGCTGTATGGGGTTGTCGTCTAGTGGCCAGCTTTAAAAATTATGGCCAACCGTAAACTATTGATGAAAGTCCAAAGAACGGCCTGCTTGTGTATAAGTGGGGCTCTCAGGAGCACACCTGTTCAAGCTCTGGAGATTCTCTTTCATCTTACTCCCTTGGATATTGCGGCCGAGCAGCTTGCATCTTGCACAGCCATTCGGCTCAAATCCATATCTATGTGGACCTGTAACAATGCAGGGCACTCATCTATCCTATGCAACAGGGGTATTCCGAAAGCTACCGACTACGCTATTCCTTAGCCATCTGTTGAGATGAGATTACAAACTGAGTTTCCCACCAGAGAGGACTGGGTGAACGAAACGGTTATGGACAATGAGGCGCTAAGCTTCTTCACGGATGGCTCAAAAAGTAATAGAGGGGTTGGCTGCGGGGTATTCTGTGAGGCACTAGGGGTTAACCTCTCTTTTCGTCTTCCCGACTTTTGCAGCGTTTTTCAAGCTGAACTGATCGCGATAATGGAAGTCATGGACTGGTTGAAGTATAATGTAATATCTACGAGGAATATTCGCATCTTTCCGGACAGCCTGGCTGCTATTAAAACGCTACAATCATACTCCCTGACGTCGAAGGTAGCCCAGAACTGTCTGACATCTTTAACTGAGATGGCTGATTAGTTCAACATCCGCTTGACGTGGGTGCCAGGGCATTTCAATATCGCAGGGAATGTAATGGCAGATGAGTTGGCCCGCAAGGGTACAGCACGTCTAATAACCAAAGGCAGGCGGGATATAAAGATACCGCTTGCTTCATGTAAACTGCTGCTTCAGGAAGAAGCCACAAAAGAAACGAACGACAGATGGTCTAACGCCAGTTCGTGTGTAATAACCAGGCAGATCTGGCCTGGACTTGACCAGTCCAGATCAGGCCAACTGATATCGCTTCGACGGCACCATATTGGTATGGTCGTGGGAGCCATAACGGGACATTGTCTCATTGGGATACATGCGAGCAGACTGGGTGTCCCAGCCCACGATTTCTCCCGCAGCTGTGGTGATGAGGAGGAGGAGGAAAATGTGCTCCATCTGCTCTGCACCTGTCCTAGTCTAGCGTACAGCAGAACAAAATTTATGGGAACTTCGCCTTTGAACGACCTCACGGATCTTAGGAAGATCGGGATCTGGAACTTTAAACGCTTCTTGGTAAGCTCAGGATCGTTTAGCGAGTGAAGAGGAAGAAACTCGAATGTGGTACAGCTACGGACCAATTTTGTGTCTATGCTAGTCCTTTAGGACAGCCACCCTTACCTAACCTAACCTAACCTATCGCTGTATGTAAATGTTAAATTCTTTCAATTATTACGGTATTTTTATTTCCATTTTTTTTATAAGCTTTGATTATTTTCAACAGAATTTGTCGATTAAAATGTGTTAGTATTTCACAGACTTTCACAAATTTATTATACCAGATAATTTATTGAAAAATAAATTAATAGAACCAATAAACAGCAATATTAAAATAACAGTGTAAATAAATATATTGCAGGAAAATTATATCTCGGAAAAAATTATATTTATTTAATATATTTTTTATTTTTTTACCACAAAACTTTTTTACTGCTTTTGCGATGCGGCGAAGCTCCAAAACTGTATCCCACTCCCATCCCCAAAATTATTGGCATTTTAGTTGAATGTATGTATATCGTATTTTACATACATATATATATATACGTATACATATATTTGTATGGATACATACATAGTATATACATTTATTTCTTATGAAACGTTTATTAGATATTAACATTTCCAAAGCCTCTGATATTTTAAACACTTATTAAATGATTCCAATCTCTGGCGGCCAATGTGTTACATATAATTTTTATTAGTATGTATTTGTATGGTTTTAATTTTTTCCATTTTTAAGAGGATAATGATTCTAGAGTTGAGTTTAATAAAATGAATTTTTTCAATTATTTATTTATTTGATCCTTCATCACAAAAATAATAATTATTTTATTGGAATTTATGTTTTATTATGGAAATGACATTTTTATTTATTTTTTTATTAATTATTTGCGATATATTCATAAATCAATTATAAATTCTACATATATACGAGTATGTTGTCTTGTACGTATGAAAATGAATAAAATATTAATAATGGACTGTATTTGTTGTTATTACTTTAAAATGTATGCATTTATTTATTAACACACTAGTAAATATTATTAATAAATTTGTTACTATTTTATTTATTATTATTTTCATTTTTATATGTATTCATAATATTTAAAAAGTAATAAATTTATGTCAGATGCATGATTTTTCAATTTATGCGTATGTTTTAAATTTAATATATTCGGTTTCCATATGCCGGTGTTGAATTAAATTCGGAATTTTTTGATTTAAAATTATTAATGTTCGTCTTTAAACTTCTTCTGTTTTCAAGATGTTTCATGTTTAGTATGTAGGTTAATTTATAAAATGATTCTGAATTGCGATCATTCCGCCCAAAATCATCGTTTATATTTTATGTTTTATATTTTTAAGAAACAAATATGCCAATCCTGTACATAAAAACTGATAATGCTCCAACTTAATAAATTATAGTCCTATTCAGATCTTAAAAAAAAATTTTTTTTAATTGTTCTGCGCAGCTTTCAGTGATGTAGAAAAAAAAATTATAAAAATTTTGATGGGTCGCATTTATCTTAGGTAGTAAACCTAAATAAAATAATAAATAACCAATAAAAAGAATTATATTTCAGTTTTACTACACAAAACATTCAAAATGATTATGTATTTATGTTATTACAATCATATTTCAAGTGAAAATTAATAGGTCAAAAAAAAATTGCACGCCTTTTGGAAACAATGTCAACATTTCATTTTGGTACGCACTAAGGAGAATAAATGACCAAATGACATTCATATCGAACAAAACCACAACAACATAAAAAGCAAAATCAGTTTTCAATTTAATTCTTAGTTTATCGAATTAAATATTAACACGTTGCGTACCGCTGCCGTCCTCGTGATCATTACCTATTCAATACTTATATACCGGTGTAATACCAAGTCCTCCAGCTAGAAACCAGTAAAATAATCGCGCGTATTACCGGGACCTCATACATAAATCATTAGCTTTGTACCAGTGTATTATTGAGGCCTCCTCGCAAAAACATTCGTATCATATCGTGTCATACGAAGACCTCATGTAAAATTTGAAACGTGTGTACCGGTGTATTACCAATGCCTCACTTTTTTATGATATTTTTGGTATTACAGTTTTTTATGATTGTTTTGTCGAAGAGGCGTCGGTAATACACTGGTACATAAGTAAAACATTACGCATGAGACCTCGGTATTACACTAGAATATGAGCATTGTTATATGCCATGAAACGCAGGATATACATCGATACATAAGTACAGAATTTGAAATGATGATCGGGTGATACACCTAATTTTACAGATATTTCATAGCATGAGGTACGGGGCTACATTGGTACGCAACGAGTTAATTTCAAAAGTGACAGTGATTATAAGTTAAATTATAAAAACATGTTGTGATTAAAAACGTTCCTTTTCCATTTAAATACAAATACAACATAAAAATGTAAACAATAAACATGAATTATTGTACTTAATACATCACTGTGTATCCACCATATTCTTTCTGCGCGATATCTGTCAGAATTCCAGCGAGATTTGAATACTACTATACCTCGTTATAATTTAAACGAAAAATGTTTACTTAATGTATACCAAAAATTAGATAAAGTGGATTATACTGTATAATCGTAAACTATTTACTGGCACTTTCCTGGAACCACATATTACTAATATACATCCCTTACGAATTTTTTGAAATAATTTGACAGTCTTGCACTGTTAAATTTTTTTTTTAATAGTCCAAACTTCTATCAAAACACTGAAGTTTTCATAGTGATTTATATATAGTAAGAAGTAAGTTGACAAAATTAAATTTTTAATTTAATTTATATTTTATATAATTTTATCTTATATTAGTAAAATTAAATTTACATATTTAAAAAAAAATTTCTGTTTCTCAAGTGTAAAAATTGAATCGTAATTTTAAATACATTAACATGTATTTTAAAATGATGATTTAATTAGTTTTTAGGTTATGGAAGCTTGCTGGATTGGGAAAATTACTTTGTGTTTCTGTGATTTATCTCCAAATAAAAATGATAGAAGTTTTGTGTGTGTACACCATCAACCATGAACCGTATGTTTTGAGCTGTGAATTTTTATTGTTTTTTCGAAGTTTTATGTGTTTTTTTATATTTTGCTGGTACTACTCATAGCCAAGATTGAATTACTCAAAGATGTATTGAATAGTTAATATTAATAAAGCAATAAATAAATAAAAAATATATTATTTCTGCATTTCATTTTTATTATTAAAAATCGTAGGTTGCTTTTGTCGTACGCACAGTAAGCTGACGAAAATGTCCCTTGTGATTATCCGGATTGAAAGCCTTTATATTTAATTCGCGTTCAAATACTTCCATAACTGTTTATTCACAAAGAAATTGTAGCTCATCGGGTGTTTCAACTTCTATTGAACCGACGGAATATGTTGCAACACGAAAACCTTACTCATTATTTCCAATTGTAAATTCGCATTTATTGGGTATCGTAATATTTCGTGAGCCCATAATTGGTAGGCATTTGCAAGATAGGTCATCATAGTTTTTTGTTTGCTCGTCTATATATGGCTGCATTAAATGATTTCACTTCTACGCGCCGGTCGTCAGATTTTTTAATTCGTCATTCATCTCATTTTGTTTATGTTTTAATTGTTCTGGATACGAGATATGTGTGAGACTAGTTTAATTCAATTCAACTAGTGAATTACGTATTCGTTTAGCATCCATATCATTTTCAAGCTCTTCATATTTACGTTTTGCGTATGGATCGGGAGTTGGTTGAGCAGCTTGAAAGATATAATTGAATTACACAACTCACTTAATCATAGTTACTCTTACTACTGCCGCGGGAATAGCTGTCCCGGCCTCGGTTTTGCTGGAATTTTTATTAAAAGCACCAACAAACCATCAGGATTTCCCACAGACAATATATATCCCACAAACAATATATATCCCACAAACAATATATATATATCGATATCGTTATTATAGTTAAGAATGTAATGAAATACATACCGTGACTTTTATTGTGTGTCCCTTCCAGTTATAGTCATTCATCTTTTGAATAGCCGCCTCTCGTTCAGGCTTATCTTTGAAACAAACATACACGTAATAATTGCCTGATTTTGTCATTTTACTCTTTGAAATTTTACTAAATTCACATAATCACAAAAATCACCTAAAAATTATAACTTCAAAAACAAGAACTATCTAAAACTGTTTCGCGAGCACTCGGGAGTTTTATCAGGCATGTCCCTCTTTTATCTTATATTTATTAAATTAACTAATTTAAATAAAACTTCAAAAATTATTAGAAAATGCCGATATTTTGACAGATATGACATCAAATAAATTAAATATGTAGTAGTTGTACTTTATGAAACTGATGTCACTGTTTAAATTTTGTACACTGTCATGTTTTGTAAATTGAAATGTAATTTTAATTCCTTCCAATAAAATGTTTCTGGCGTTAGTGACTGTTCCTGACAGCATTTAAGTTAATTAATTTAAATACAATTCGAATAAATGAAGTATTTTGATTGAGTGCAATTTGAAATTAATACGAACAAATAAAATTTTACTACACTTTTTTATTGGTGTTATTTCAACTTGAGTGTTATTAAAATAAAATCACCTTGACTTGAATTTCAAATAAATTATTGTATTATGTAAATATAAAATATATAAAGGATATATTAATTTGAAGAATTATATTTATATAAATGTTGAAAACATTTTAGAATTGCTAATTTTATTTAAAATTGAATAATCACAAATTGTACTTAGATTTGTTTAATGAGAAAAAACGTCAAATTTTAGAGTATTACAAATTACAATTTATTTCAAGAATTTGTAAAATTACGGTTTCAATAAATTTATAGAATTGAATACAGCTAGTGAGCGACCACGAATTTCAGAATGAAATACATACAATTTTGAAAATTAACAATAGCTTGAAATATAATTATAGTATGTAAGCATATATTAGAAACTAATACAAGTTCTCCGTTTAATAGATAAATTTGACAAACGAATTCAATTTTTTTTAAATGTATAATGCACATTTAATAAAAATTTAGGGCGTGGTTTTTTTACATAATAATCAATGACGTGGCATACGAATTCAACTAAACTATTTTATATTAAAATTATTTGTTCAATAAGTATGTTTGGAAAATATATTAAACCACTGATTTGTGTTGTTGATATAAATATTAGCGTTAATCTTAACTGATTGGGAAAGGGGAATTGGTCTACAAACAGCTCAAATGCCTGCACGCGGTGGGGATGACATTTGCCAGGTAACTAACGAGGTGGTATAACCGACTATCGAGAATTTAGGAAATGATATTCTCAAACCAGACCCACTACCAACTCGTCCTTGTGAGAGGTGTAGATGCTACATGACCAGTAAAACAAACAATGAGTACAACAAATTCGGGTAATTGTACCCCAGGTGGTAACCCAGCTAAGCAGCTGACTAATCAACCCTATACCGAGCAAATTGCGCAGTGGCTAAAGCGGCGACGTTTGGATCGGGAGGTACCGGGTTCGAATCCCAACAGAGGCGGGATGCAAAAGGGATTTTTCATCTCCCGATTACGATCGGTGATTAAATTGAAAAACATCTATGACCCTCTGTTGGAATGTAAAACTCATGGGCCGACCCATCTTCCATGTCACTGTACAGGGTGACATGGAGCTATGCAATGCGCAGGTGGTATACTGTACTTGTGTGAATGGGATGAATGAATGGGTTGAATGAATGTTGTGTGAATGTAAGGTAAGGCTATGGACCAAAAATGTGTCTATGCTACGTCCTTTAAAAAAAAAAAAAAAAAAAAAAAAATCAACCCTATAACGAGGCTGGCTCAACGAATTCTGGGATGAGCCAATCATTGTTTAAAAGCCCTTTTGGGCCACCCAACCCATTTGGAAAAAACCCACAGTGGCAAGATTACCACCACCGTTAGTGAACACCCTGGAAAGGGATAACGCAGAACTTCTTTCAAGCTACAGCGTTAAATAGTGGTGATATCAAAATAAATATGCCAGACAGTGATGCATTAGAAAGTTAACAGGAGCTTTTAATAACGAAAAGACAACATGGTATTCCTATGAAGATAAGCAGACAAGGCAAACCAAAGTCATTATTAAGAAACTACACGTTCTTCATGGATACCAGAAGAGATGAAAGAGAATATTTTGGAGAAACGATACAAAATTAACAAAGTGCCAAGTCAAAAAGACACCCCATCAAAATGTATAAACTGTGGAGAGGCACATCGAGCCAACTACAGAGGTTGCATTGCTATAAAAGAGCTGCAAAAATTTCGCAACAAAACAAGGGAAACTTCAATAAGTACCAGGCCAGAAATCAACTCACCCCCAAGAACAATATCCACAAAGTATATCCACTAATTCAAATGTAACATAACAAATGTAACATGCACTCACTATTGGAAGCTCGAGAATACAACATAGTTCTGTTTCAGTTAAAGATTCAAATAATAACCAAACTAAAAAAAATACTACTAAAGATATTCTTAATAGACTTAGTTCACAAGAAGAAAAGCAAGAGACCTCATATCAATTTTGCAAAGGCTCACCCTACTCGAAAAAAGTCAAACAACATCATAGTTAGCCTCACTTTGCTAATTAAACATGGCTCATAATCTAAAAATTCTTGCATCGAACTGGCATAAATCTTATCTAAATCTTCTGCATTCAGAAAAGAAAGTTTAAAAAAGAACATCAAACTAAAACTTGATGATATACGAGTAATTATATCAACCGAATAGCCCACAGAAAAAGGCTAACACAAACCACTAAAGGAGAGATGAAAACTATTTATAGCTTACAAAACACCTATACTAACAATAAAATCATCATTAGTGTTGAACCTGAGATAACTGTACCTTGAAATGAATTGATTTTTCGGTAAGTCCTTATATGTAATAACATGTAGTCGCGGTAAGAACTGGCTATGGCTAATACATATTTAAGGAAACGTCTATATTCTAAAGAGGTTACTACTTAATCTTTAATCGGAAATTACAAAACCCAAACTCGTAAAAATTTGGAGAGAAATATTTAGTCACGCGCTGTACTATCAAAATGTACACACATGATATATATGTATATTAATTTATATAAACTCTTTTTAATATCATTAAAATAGGGTCTATATAATACATATTTTATTTAATAATAAATATTTTATTAAATAAAAATAAAATTGAAACGATAAAACTTATATCGACTTTTTATTCTATATGCATAGTGAGTGTACATATATAGAAATGTTCGCGTAAAAATATAATTTTTACAGTCGATTAACTTGTACCAATCGATTACTGTAATGATGATGAATATATGGTTTTATGATTTTGTGATGATAAATAAATTTAATATGACCGGTGGTGGTGTGCTTTTTTAAAATGTTCCAATTTATCTTGGTTATAATTTCTTATGAATGAATATGATGACGGTCTTCTCGAGCAATACATACGTATATGATTTTATTGGGTGATTATTTTCTGTATAAGAATTTATAAAATAAAATTAATATTTCCAATAATTTTTAAACTTTATGACACCCTCTACTCGGCTATTGCACACACATCCACACACACACACACATATCTTTATTTATAAATTATCAATATAACATAAAAATAATCCTTATAACATAAAAAGATAGTAGCTACTTGTCTTGAGGAAAATATAAAATAAAATTTATTATTACGATCGTCTTTGCGATGGAAATATGATGATGATGATGATGATGTTGATAGTAGAGTAAGTAAATGAATTTAATTTAGAAATATTTTTATTTCTCCACTTCTTTCGGCTTCTCGGAGGTTCGCCGTATTATTGATTATAAATTAAATTGCTGTTGATTTATTTATTTTTAATATTTTTTCAATTAAATTGATTAATAGCTTAAGTGAATATTTTGTTTTTTTTATACATGTACGTTTACGATTTGCTTTGGTTGAATGTTTATATAGAAATGGAGTGTATTGTGGTGTATTTATATACTACATAAAAAGATATAAAAAGGCAGAAAATGTGCAATTCATTGAAATAAATTAAAAACAATTATAAAGGAATAAAATTTGTGACGGTTTTATTGATATTGTTAACTAATTTGCCGTCGATTTAAATTCGAAAGGTTCCACTGAGAGAGTTGCCTAGACGCTGGTTTAAAAAAAGAATATCAAGCAGCCCGGCACATGCAGTGGCGCTCAAGATCTTTGTGATTATCAATTAATACAGAAAATTCTATCTTTTCCTGTTGATATTTACTTACTCCAGAATTTTTTGCAGAATTATGGGATTTTTTCATCATAGTTTTTGAGTAGCTTACATTACTATTCATGATTATTTTAAATTGTGTTTAATATTTTGTATGGTGAATTGGAATTTACATAATTATTATAAAAATTAATTATGATATTTAATTATTTAAATTGTTCGTATAAACATTAATCTTCATAATTTTATTATACGGTTTTTTCGAGTGTACTTTCTTTTTGCGAATTATTTATTTCTCAAACAAAAGATGAAAAATTCGTAAATAAAAGGTATAAAACACGTTCCCGACCAGCGGCATATATCGCTTTATCTGTAAGGGTAAGACGGGATATGCCGCTAAACTTTGCTACGTGTTGTAGAGTCAAAGCGATGTGTTTTGTTTTATGAATGTTCAAACGTTAAAAATATCTATAAAAAAGTTAGTGTTTTTTTTGAGCCGCTCACTTTTGGCTTTTGTCCGCTAACGTTTATTATAAATCTATTTAAATAATTGTTTGTTATAAGATATCTAATTATTATTAATATTATAATAACAGAACGGGACCGAGCTAGCGTACTCGATGAGCTCTTACTTCATGTACAATATCGGGGATCTTCATCAGATCTTGATTTATTACAGAATTCGGTACATACCTTGATTCTTCTCTGAAATGTAAGTAGCTATCTCTCGTCAGCGTTCAACTTTCACATCAACTCATAACAACGGGCCTGATCAACGCTCTGGAAAGCTTCATTTCCACAGCATTTGATAGCTGTTTAGATTTTAACTGTGGTTGTAGATGATACAAAGCACGACTACCAGCCGCTCTCTAATATCCTCACCCACACTGAGTCATAAGATGGCCGAAATAAATATTTGAACCTTGTCACATGTTCAAACGTGTAGTGACCATTACTAAAATCTAGTATACCATTGTCCCTATATGCCGGAAATCATGTAGTTTGTAAGATGTAGCGCTGAGATGTTTTTACGAAATATGTAAATGAGATTAAAGTGTATTGGGGACAGAGTATATCCTTGCCAAACACCAGAGTTAACTGCAAAAGTTCTCAATATTCTGCTCTCAACATTAACATCAGCATTGAGATGCGTCACTGTCATCCTACGCTGCCATCCTAATTTCGTTGATATTCCTAGGTATTCCAGGGCAGACCACAAACTCTTTCGATTGATCGAACCATAGGCCTCCCTGAAATCCAGGACACCTTTTGTACCGTGATGGATGTTTCATTATATTTAGATAGAATCATCCACAACGAAAAAACTTGATCGATTCGGACGAAATATTATTTGATATAGTCACCAACCAAGCTCTATTATAGAGCTAATGCATAATTCTTTTCGATGTAACACATCAATTTGGATATGTGCATTTTTAATAATACAATATTGTAATTATTAATTAATTAATTTTTAATTTTAGTTACAATATATTAGATTTGTTTTATTGAAATACTAATACAGAAAAAAAATTCTGATTCATCATACTCTATGTAATAAACTATGAAATATGTATTTTACCCAAAGCAGTAATCGTAGAATGATTACACCTGACACCAAATTGTAAAGGGTCTAACAAATGTTTTTAATTCTGATATTTCTATGCCGTCAGAAAAGATAACATTAAAACATGGTGACATTAAAACTTTCTTGATGGAATTGAACTTCCGCGCAGCCGATTACATTACATAATACAATTTTGATCAGTTTAGCTATACTATATTATCATGACCAACGTCATTAGATTTACCTTAAGCAATCGTCTAGGTAACTTCAGTTTTATACTAAAAGTTAAAAAGTAGAATTATGCGAATCAAATAATACCTTCTTTTGACGTATGAGACGAGTAGTTTTATTATGAAACCTAGTATGGAAACTGTGGATTGTCAGGATCATCATTCATTGGATGATCCCAGTATATCGAGAAGGTAATGCTATAATAATGCAATTTAGTAATAATGGCAAATCTGAATAATATTCAACTTCTATTCTTTGATAGCATTTGAGTGAGGTTAGTGGATTGGAGACGCAGTCAAAATTGAAGGTATTAAATTTGCCAGAGACCATCATAGGTATGTCGGATGTCAGGCTTATATTTGGCGAATTGTACCTGAATGAATGTAGATGGAGTACAATCAGATGTTGATCTGGTCATTGATCACTTAAACTTCAGTCGCGAGTGTGCATATGCCCTAGTTACTGACGTTGACTTCCATTGACGTGTTTGTATATGGCTATACTCTGCCTGCTGCATTAGTAGTCGATAAGGTACGGCTATTTATTCGAATAATGCACCGGTAGTTATGAATGGGGATGGCTTCTAGTCATCATTTTACGATGTGACGTGACATCTATTACAAATTCAGTGTACTATATTTACTTATATATATGTATTTTTTATTTGGACAAAACTTTTCATGTAAATTCGCCTAAATGTATGCACTATTAAGGACTGTACACATATTCATGTGAAAACAATAACAAAAAATTATTTATGAATAGTAAATCGCTCGAATCTGGGGTCTGCAGCCTTTTGACTTGAATTTGATTATATCATTGATTACATCATGAAATATGGTTCGAGACTAATGACCAATATTACGAAATAGATATAATTCTTATATCTAACGAGCAAGTGCCTGCGACCAATCACGTTAAAGAAATCAATGTGTAATTAAAAGTAAAATAAAATAACAAATATTTCACTGTAATCTTTTTATTATAATCATGCATACATTATCATGCATTCACCGCCTATAGATGTTAGCACGTAAAACACCATCGGCCGTGTAGAAGACACAGCTCTCTCCGAATTTTGTCAGTGTAAACTATTTGTGTGAATCGCTGTGTAAAACCTACTAAGTGGTTCTTGGTAAGAATTTACAGTAACTGTATTAGCCTTTAACGATTTTCAATTGTATAAGGCGTGGTACAGTAAAATTTGCAAATTCTAAAACGGCAATAAGTATTTCATAAACAACGAATTTTTTAATTTCTTTATTCCATTATGTTCCTACATATTTGTTATTAATGAAAAATCATCTAAACTATTTATTAATTAATTGCCGGCTGAAAAGTCGAACTTTGGAGCGGACGGCCACCTTTAAGGCACGCACAGATGAATTTGGAACCAAATTCGTACTTTTTATCCATTTTTTTTTAAATCTTCCATTTTCTTTGCTGCCTTGTGGGTCTTTCTCAATTTAGTTTTCATTATTGCCCAATATCGTTCGATTGGACGAAGTTCAGGACAGTTGAGCGGATTGACAAATTTGGGAACAACACACACGTTGTTAGATTCGTACCATTCTAATGTTTTTTTAGAGTAAAGACATGACGCTAGATCAGGCAAAAACAAAGTAACAACTTGGTGCCCACGTAAAAAAGGTAGGAGTCGCTTTTGGAGGCACTCCTTAATGTAATTTTCCGAAGATATTTTCCCTTGCGTGATGTACGGAGCACTTCTAGAGCTACATTGGCAAATAGCCTGCCAAACTAAGTATTTTTTCGGAAACTTTTCATGTTGGATAATTTTAAATTTCATGTCGACACTCAGTTTATCCTTTACAGAATAATATTGGTTACCTGGCAGAGATTTGAAATCAGCTTTCGTCATCTCGATTACCAATCAATCGATTACTTCGTCATTTCGATTACCAAACAATCAACTTTTTTGTCCACCAAAAATTTGTACAGCTTTCGGCTTTGTCGGATTGCCGTAGCTTGTTGTTTATCTTCACGCCGTGGTACTTTGAATTTACTGAACGATCGAAAATCACACCTGTTTTTAATTCGAAGAATTCGCACATGATTTGTGTTATTTTTTTTCGCTAAATCCCTCAGAGATAGGTTTGGATTGTTTTTCAGAGCGCGCACCACTTTAGTTTTCAATTTTTTATCAATATGGCTCGATATGCCTGTTACAAATTTTCAATTTGTTTGCGAACTATCTCTTGATTTGATAACATTTTGCTAACGACTGATTTAAAACAAATAAATATTACACAGCCTGCTTTGTAACTTAACGGCAAATTACAATTCATGTTGTTTTTTTTTTATTTGATTTGGTGCGTTCGTCAAAAAAAAGCGACATTGTGTGCAAATTTTACTGTACCACGTCTTATTAATATATATAAATTATAAATAACATACAAATATTAATTATTGGGTATTTTAAATCATCTTTAGGCGTTAGGCGTAACCGAATCCCTTCAATTTCATAAACTATACATGAATTTTCCTACATTTATAAGGTTTTAAATATTTGAAAATTTGCTAATTTTAATATTAATTTGTTAAACATTGCAACTTTTAAAATTCAGAAAAAAACAATTTTATATTTTGAACTTAAATTTGTAAAATTTTAGAAAATCTGGCAAATATTTTATTTATTTATTATTTTATTTATAGTTTGTTGAATTTTAAATTTTAAAACCGAATTTTACAGTTCTGAATTTTAAATTTATGTTATTGAATTCCGAAAATTGTAAATACATACATACTTCACTTATGTAATTGTAAAAATCTCCGAGCATTAGAAAATTAGATTTCCAACGATTCCAGCTTTCTTAAAGTTACTGAAAATTTTCCATACAAGTTTCAACATTAAAATTGAAAATTTTTGTTTTTGTAGACTTAAATAGAAATTAAAAATTTTAAATTTCAAATTATAAATCGTTTGGAGATTATAAACAAGTTTGAAATATACAATTTTATACTATAGTATTCAACAAAAATAGAACGGTTTTATTGTTTTTTATTATGGTTTAATTAAATTCAAGGACATTTATAAATTTTTGATTTCTACATTTTACTTTTAACTAGTGGGATTTGGACAATTTTAGATTTTTACAAAAAAATCAATTTCGACATATATTAAAAAAACCGTGTTTAAAGGCCATTACTGGCCCCTTAATGTGTCAACAATCTGGTTTCAATGGTTTCGATCCTGGGCTTGGTCTTCATACTGTCTTAGACAATCTGAAGAAGCCTAGTCGTTCTCTACACCGTTGAGACATCGTCGCCTGCATCGACCTCTGCGCCTACTATATAGTGGCTCAGAGATCGCTGCACAATTCGTTCCGGATCAGCAAGCAGAACGTGACCGAGTCAGCGTACTCGCTGAGATCTTATTTCATGTACAATATTGGGGGTCTTCATTAGATCTCTAATCTCGATATTGTACAGAGCTCGGTATGTGCCATCTACCTCGAGTTTTGAGCCGTAAACCAAACGCATGACTTTTATCTCAAATGTAAGGACATCTCTCGTTCTCATTTATCTGCGCCCAACTTTCACATCCAAACATAACACCGAGCCTGATCAACGCTTTCTAAAGCTTCAGCATCACGGCAATTGACATGTGTTTAGATTTTAGCTGCCAGCCACACTTTAACATCTTCACCCACAGTGTTATAGTGAGTGCTAGTAGAGCCCAAATATTTGAACCTCCTCACTGCCGTAAACGTGTAGTGACCATCGAGGCCTGCCGGAAATCCAGGATGGAAGTCTCATAATATTTAGATAGAATCATACGCACCAAAAAGACCTGCTGATAGAATCATCCGCACCAAAAAGACCTACTAATCGAATAAGGTCAAAAAGACAGTTCCACAATTAGTGGAAGTCTGTATTTCCGATAACTCAACTACAGTATGTGGGGCATGATAAACAACAAGCAGGTCGGTAAAGTGTCCATTCCATGCGTCAAGTACTGCGTCGAATACTGCATCGAGTACTACATCGAGTACTGATGTTGACACCGAGGTTTCCATCCCGGTCCCAAATGGCAGTTGACGCAGGCCTGCAAGTATGGTGCAATCCAGTAATTTCTTTAAAGAAATTACGCGAACTGCGCTCATTGCTCAGTTGTTGTACTTTCAGAACCTTGACCTTACACCATTCTCGCTTCTTCCGTGTACAAATCCGCTTAGCTGCCTTCCTAGTAAGAGTAACCTTGTTTTTCCTCGCGATTGGGAGACGTTGTTGCATTTCACTATGGGCTATATTTAATTTCTCAACTGCAAGACGAAACTCGTCATCAAATCAATCATTCTTGGGTCTGTCATTCACTATACCTAAAGTCTGTTGATCAGCATTGACAACCGAAGTTTCCAGTACCCCTCAGACAAAGTTCACACATTCAGACTGGTTATTAGCTTCTTCAATGTTGTCGCTGATAAGATCCTGATATCGTTTCTTTTGATCTTCATTTATCAGACCATCACAGTCGAAACGTTCCATTCGTTCCGCTATGTTTCTGAACCTGTACGAAAACATTCATCGTAGATTTGCAGCAACCATAAAATGATCGCTGCCTACGTTTTTGGTTACTGACCGATAAGTTCTTACATTCTGCAAAAGTGGTCAATTTGTATCAAAATTTATCTGTTCGTGAGGGGAAAATGTACTTCCCACACTAAGATCGTGAGCAATTGCAAAGTACATCATTCACTCACCACTATCGGTCGCAGTTTCGTGTCGGTAGTACGGACCTAAGTTTTTACACAAGTTTCTGCCAGCTCTAGCATTAAAGTCCCCAATTACCAATCTAACATCGTGTTCGGGTATATAGATCCCATCAGATCGTCCATGTCATTGTAAAATGAGTCTTTACTTTGGGGCTGGCTGACTTCTCGCATGTCACAAATTACCGACAGGTTGGTTAACTTCATGCACAAGCGAAGCTTACACAATCGGTTATTGACTGCTTGGAAATCCAAAACAGCCTTCTTTACCTGAAGAAGAAATCCAGCTCCAAGATTTTCGTAGTCATTTTCACTGTATAACAACGTATAGCCCTGGTACACATGGTCTCCACTTTTACGCCAGCGGGTTTTTTCAAGAGTAACGAGTTGCAGCCGGCGTTGGTTTGGCGGTATGGTTCGGTGTTGGTTTGGCGGTATCCATTTTTCGTTTTGTTGACTTTACAACAGATTGTTTTTTTTACGGATTCGTCAGCCCAGCGATCTAACCGTTTAGTCGCCTCCTACGACAAGCAAAGGGCTCTGTGGTGGTATACTTAGAAAACATGTTCGTGCAATCTTGGTTTACGAGACCTGTGTGCCTCCCGACCTCAGGGGCAATTTCGACATATACTAGTGTTTGATAATAAATATGTATTTAATTCGACAGCTATATTGTTCATATACTTTGTAACGTTAGGGTTTATAGAAATTTGTTGCATATCATAAGTTATTCTTATACAATTATATAAATCCACTTAATTATATTTATTGAAAAAATATGTTATTACAAATTGTGTCTAAAAATGCAAAATTTTTTTACTCGAACCAAAAATTTGGCATTTTTAGACACAATTTGGTGTAACCGTTTTACATAATACAAAAGCACAAATTGTTTCGCTTCTTACGAGCTAGAGTATCAGTTAAAAATGTAAAAAAGGTTGATATGACTAACATGTTTAATTCGAATTAGATTTGGGACGCAAAATAGTTTTCCCAAAAAGGTATCACAATAATAAAGAGTTTGAGTATCGATGATAAAATCGATACAAGTAAATAAGCATATGAGTCTCTTCATGAAAAAAACTGGAGTCATTCGGAATAGCAGAGACCATATTATATACAAACTGCATTGCATATCGTGCAGAAAACTATTTAAAACATTTAATGTAATAAAATCAAGTTATGTTATCAACGGTAATACAATATTAAATTGATTAAATTTCCACAATAAACAAAATAATTAATCAAAACTCTAAATAAAACATTTTGTTTAGTTGTAGTTAACATAAATTTATTATTGTAATATTCTCGTATATGTAATAATAATAACATTGATAAGTACCAAAATCAGCGTTTTTAATCGAATTATAATAATTGAAATATAAAAAAAAATAAAATGTTTGCAGCAGCATATATACTCGTACAAGTATGTATAATAATTATGTACATATATAATTATATTGATACCTCCCAGTCATTAAAACAATTCATTTTATTACTATAATATGTATTATATTTTTTTTATAATAATAATATAGTTGTTTATATAAAATATTAAATTACTAATATTTATTTATTATCAATCTCAATTAAAAATAAAATAAAAAATACATATACTTGTGTTAAATTTATTAAAAATTAATAATTCAAAATGCTATGATCGAAGCTTTTATATTTTGGGGTTAACTACAAAAATCCTCTCTCCCAATATAATGCTTTTTCATTACATATTTGCATTCTATACAAATCAATATTATTATTATATTATTCGATTATTGGTAAGATTTGTTATCAAAAATAAAAAATAAATAAAATTTAAAGAATGTTTGTTGTTATTGTTTTATATAAATTTTCTTATTGGCTTATCTTGTCTTCTTTGGAAAAGAAAATGAAAATATTTACTTTTCTTAAGAATATATTTTTGAAAGTATGTATTTCTTGTATTATTTTGCAATTTATGTATTTAGTATAACTATATATGGGGGGTAAGACAATGATTCAATAATGAGATGTGAGTTCCTAGAAAAAATAGTTGATTTATTTTGAATTGATAAAATAGTTTATAAAAAAGTCCCATGTACTGAAACTTTAATAGAACCATGCCGTATTGCCTATCCTGTCAATACCATTATAATATGATCTCTCAAACACGCGCAAAACTAAAATTATATTTTGCAATCAAAGTTAATTTATAAAAAAAAAAACTTTAAATTAACATATAATATTGCCGACACCTTGTAAAGGTATATACGACAAATTTTTTGTTACAATTTTCATCCAAGAGAAGTTTTATTTTATGTTTATAGTATTTTTGCTGCTATGAACATTAAAATAGTTAAAAACTACAAAAATTAGTAATAAAACTTTATAAAAAAACTACAACATGTATGTAAATTAAGGCAAGCATAAAAAGTTGTTCATAAATCCAAACCAGTAATAAAACATTTTAACAATTAATTAAGTTTTAATGGTTTTGTAAATTAATAAAGCTTTTAAGAACTGAAACAAATTTTTTCGGTTATTGGTAAAGTTTGGTGAAAATACACAGACCTGTAGAAAGTGTTGTGTGGGGCGGTAAGCACACGCGATGTAATTTTAACTACTAATTGAAAGATATCGGTTAAAGTTAAATCCATTGGCATTTAAAAATGTAAACTGGGTTTATGATAACTAAAATATGATACATAACACCTCGACTTTAAGCGATCTTAATGTAATGCGAACCGGATCTTGTGATTGGTAAGCTCGGATCGGATCATTATTCAATCTAAAGTTAAATTGATTGTAAATGGAATTACATAGTAGCCGGGTTTTGTTTAAATTAACATTGACTGCTAGATTGAAATCCATACCTTCAGCCTTTAGTTAGTTTCTGCTTGAAATGAGGCTAATGAAACTATATATTATTGGTATTGGTTGAGATACAGCTTACCAAACTCGTCCTCTAGATTCACCATTATGACAATGTCTTTCATGGTATTGTCACAAGTAAGACCTGTTGTGAATGTGTTTTATTGGTATTCTAAGATGGCCTTCTAGCTCGCTTTTGCACCATGTCTATTTCAAATGATAATATGCGTCCCGTAAAACCCCATACGGCCCGCACCAAGCATAGGCGGTGGTAGCTGTAGTGCGTAATATTGAAGAGGATCCAAATGAATCACAATTTGTCATCGTGAACGGCAATTTGGACTTGATTCAAGATCTTTATAGTGGATGCGTAAGAATCTTGGAAAATTCCACTTATACAACCATCGATCGCGCCATAATTCGGTGAAGAAGCCGAAGTCAACATTAACATCAATATAAACTTTCCATATAAAATGTTCTTCAGTGATCAAGCTCATATTTGGTTGAATGGCTATATCAACAAGCAGAATTGTCGCATCCACGAAAGTTACCGTTTGGAGTGCTTTATGGGCGAAGGAATCATCATTCATAAATGATGCTGGTGGAAACGTTGCTGCGAAGAGTAATCGAAAATTAGGCCTCCAAATTAAGTCCGTAATCATATTCTAATTTTAATGGCATACAGTTATCTTTGAAATAAAGTCACATTCGTAGCCATTACAATTATTTGCTGTGTTTTATATAAATTTTAAGTTCTATAACTCGAAATGAAACACACGCAATACATTTATTTTTGAATTGCCGCGAAATTTCATCTGGTTTTCCACAATAAAGTATCGTGCAATTTTTTTATTTGGTCTCAAGATTTAATGGTATCGGTCGATATAATAATTTAATAATTAGGCAAGATTTAAATGTCATTGATGGGCCATTTGGCGTAAGATTCATTTTGCTATAGTCGCAATGTTTTTTTTATATAAAGATGCGAGGTGTTTTATTTCAATATCTCTTAAGCGAGGATATTAGAGAAATAATTAAGGATATACTCGTACCAATCCGTGCAGAATTTCGTTATAAACTATTCCACTGGAGCAAACAGAAGCTAATTCAATCAATACATATCAGTAAATTATATTTTTGTACATATCAGTAAATTATCTTTTTTAGTTTGGTTTGGATAGTAGTTTATCAGTTCCAACAAAAGTGAGTGATTGGTTAGTCGATACTCCCACCGATGTTACGGAGCCTATTTGATTTACATCTAGAAACTCTATACACCCTAATGTAACAAATAAAGTAATTAATTTTAAAACACAAATTAAATACTAGTTAATTTTATATAGAATATAAATATTTGCAACAAAACTATTAGATTAATAGCTACATTAAATTAATTAAATATATCATTAATAGCATTCGCAATAATTGTGAATTTTTAAATGAATGTACATATATGTCAAACTGTGCTAGAATTATTGAACGAAACCACTAAAGGGAAACTTCTCGTTAAAAGATATCATGATCACCACAATCTTACTAATCATGATCAAGATGAACTTATACAAATTATACTAGAAGATATACTGCCAACAAACTTAAACTTAGAGTACTTAAACCTTATGATTTTCCCAACTTACTGGACCAAATTGTACACGTATTTCCTCATGAAATAAATACAAAGGCAATAATTTTATGTTAATTATCTAGATTTATTATTAATATGTTAATTAACTTTATTATTATATGTACTAATATTATTAATAATATTATTATCACGAAGAACACAAACAAAATCCTTCTGGAAAATTGTACACTAAATATTCGAACCCACGATCGAAGATAAGACGATTAAGTCATAATGACAGCGTGGTGGAATTGACAAGTGAAGTGGAAGAAAGCGCCATAGAAATCGATGAATCAATTATAGTTGGCCTTAAAACTATTTTAAATCGTGATAGTTCTCGTGATAGTCAAAAAGACCTAAAAACTCTGACAAATATTGAATTTCTTGCTGCTTGGTCAAAGTTTAATGATAGTAGAGCAACCGAATTCGTAAGTTTAAAGATTGTACTAGCCATTATTTACATACTGTCTTTAATTATTAATGATAATCATATTTTTATTATAGATCGATATTGGTTTTAGATTATTGTATCCAATGAAATCATTTTGTTTATTTTCTAAATGAGACATATTTAAGAATAAAATTGCAACATTTTATGATGTAAACCTACATTATGGGAGATGTCTACAGTTATTTAAACTTATGAAAGCTATTACAGACAAAAGTATATACTATTTAAAAATATTTTAAAACATTTTCAATAATGATTTTTTTTTACTTTTTTCAGATACAGAAGACTAGTTGCTCACATCACTATTGAAGTCTGTGGTGTTAACATCAGCACGTTTTACAGACAGAAACGGATGAAACAAACGGAAAGCAATGATTGCTGATGCACAGGAATGTTTTATTGTACGTTTAGAATGTATCAACAATTATAAAATTAAAATTTCCGAGCTTACCAACAGTACTACAATATCGGATTGTCAATACAACCATTCATCATAGTTGCGAAGGTACCGAAAATTCAGTAAACAATTTTTATGTTTATTTTGACTTCAAATTTTGTGATTGCAATATCCACATGCTTTGCAATATCCTTGGATATCCTATCTGGATTTTTATCCAGAAATAATTTTTTAGTATTGACACCAAATTTGATATTTCTTCGCCAAATTTAACCTCTTTGCTATCTTATATGGCTGACAATTAAAGTTATATTAAGTACTGTTAAAATGTATTTATGTTTCAAGTGCTTAAAACCATTTCAAACCACTCGAAACTTAATCTGCCATTATAAATATGAAATTCATATGAACAGCATCACATCTCGATTAAATCCTTCATGTTCTTTAGCTGTAAAACTCGGATTAAATTATGCAAAATTTTTATTTTTTTTTTATTTTTTTTTTTTTTTTTTTTTTAAATAAATACCAACACATACATACATTATTTAGAGACTGTTCGGCTAGTGGATTTAATGTCCTTTGAAAGCTTCTGAACAGTATCCCTATTTGTACACGGCTACAGGTCCGTCTTTTAATTGGCCATCTGCACACTGCATAGCTTCATGCTAGCCTGTACTAACATGAACGATGGGTCGGCCCATGAGTTCTACATTCCAACAGAGGGTCATAGATGTTTTTTCAATTTAATCACCGATCGTAATTGGGAGATGAAAAACCATTTTTGCATCCCGCCTCTGTTGGGATTCGAACCCGGTACCTCCCGATCCAAACGTCACAGCTTTAACCACTGCGCTATTTGCTCGGTTACTTGGAAATGAAAATGGTTTTGGACAATTACATGAAACATATTGATATATACAACAAGACATTGGTCCAAATACCTAATATTAATCATACATGGGTACAAATAAACATTGATTCTATTAATTATAAAGGTATCGACTATAAAATAAAATATTATTTAGGTAAATACGAAAAGTCTTACTTTGTATTATATAAAAAAGTTTTTTTATATGAAAATGAATTAGCTATTTATTTTATGTACGAAATTAAAATAATCAAGTTTGATGTATATTTTCAGTCCCAACTATTTTACAACTCCACCGTTAAATTTATATTCCACATATAATGTAAAAACTTATGATAGAAATAAGCATATGTAATATACTAGATTGTTTAAGATTAATGAAAAAATTTATAAATTATTATTATTTTAAATGTTTTTAAGTATTATTTTGAAATAAAAATTTTTCATTATCTTTTAGTGAAATAATTGTATTTTATTTATAAAACCAGAAAATCATCTAAATCGTAAGTAAATTGCATAATTTATTAAAATAAAACGGTCCTGTTTTAAATGAAGTAAATGAAAGTGAAATAAAATTAATTCAATTCAAAATCATATTAATTCAATAGTAAAATATAATTATTATAATAACTTTATTTATTGATTTAATTGAAATTGAAATTTTAAATACGATAAAACCTTCAAACCAAAGTACTTTATTTTTAATTCAAAGTGTATCACAAAATAAAATTAAAATATAAAACCATTAAACTTATTGTGGACGTATTTGAAATAAAGTGGTTTATAATAAATAAAATTCAATCAAAAACGTGTATTAAATTTATAAAAAACGTCATTGCGCCTTTTTCATATTGAATTTTATTTGATTTAAAGTAATTTTCATTGATTTTAAGTTGATTTTTCTCTCAGTGTATTAATATAGAGTACAATGCAATTCTATATTATTTTATCCAACCCATAAAAACTAAACAATCATCTCCCGAAACTAATACTATTGAAATTTTTAAAAAGTTTAACAATTGATATTAACTTGTACAGAATTCTTGAATTTATCTTACTAAGCCCTTACCAGAACTATTAATTAACTGCCTTACAGTATTCTGAAATTATTAGGATTTGTTTTGTTTATTACTAACATTTAAGTCTAGTTAATTGGGGTTTATTTGATGATGTCATTCACGCGTTTTCTTTATACTAATGATTTATAATTTTAAATTATAAAATTAAAATTATTTTTTTTAAAATTTATAAATGACAAAATTTTCTCAAATACTGGTTTTTTTTGGTTTTAAGTCAAATTATTTCAAAATTTAAACACGCAAAATTTTCTAAAATTCTCTTTCCAAGATAGTTTTGTCCGATTTGGCCGCCATCTACTTCTTTCAAAAACAAAATCAATATATGTGTTTCTAAGACTGTGTCCGAATCGTGTGATAAAACATCGTGAATTAATTTTTAGATATTTACTTGAAAATACCGAACATACCCAAATTATTCGAGTCTATTACCATGATAATTTTTGATAGCTACCGAATAATTTGTGTACGCATGTGCAACTTGTGATTTATATATACATAATAATTTAATCTAAAATTATTAATACTTATAATAATAATAACGTGAGATTGAAAGGATTATCGGATCCATTATTTTAATTTTTTAAATTTTCAGATTAACAGAGCATCATAAAAAATTCCATACAGTGGGTGATCTTAAGAATTTCGAAATCATTAGTGAAACAGGTGAAGATAAAGCTGGTACAGCTCGATATGGAGATATTATAGTGAAATTGTTTAAAACCAATGAATAAAATAAACACAATTTAAAATTTAAGTTATTTTGTTAAAATCGATAATGCTCTGTTGGAATTAATCCAACCAAACATACACGTTTCTCTTGAACAAAAAAATACTACTTTTGGTGCAAAAATCATATTGAATACCAAAGTCTTCATTTAGATTAGATATTAAACCGCAGATAAACAATACACACAAAGAAAAACTACTAGTTTTTATTACAAAAAAGAATGATTTAATTCAATAAAATATAAAAATGCAATAAAATATCCATCTAACCTTCAAATGATACAACTAAGCAAAGGTCTAAATGAGCATTGATATCACCTTGTTGTAGTTGATTACAAACAGGGCAAACAGTTCCCAAATTTGCAGCTCATCATTTGAATCATTCTCAATCACACCGTCAATTTTAACTGGTTTATTTTTTATAAAATGGTGATTTTTGTGGTACATTATATTTAACTGGTCTGACCTCGACTTTTATGCCCATACAGCCCTCGAGATAGATCGCTAAATCGTTACGTGATAGACGATCTTGACATAATGGGCAATGAATTATATTATTTTCCGTTAAGCATATCAAGTCAGTGTTTCGGGATGTTGACGTAGTTTGATATCGATTCAAAAGTGTGTCCTCACCAAATAAATAAAACTTCTTTATCGATTAGATCACATCGGTATCGTCTTCATCAGCGCTGAAATTATGTATCTTTCTTGGATCGTTTGGTCAGTGAGAGCTCTTTTGGTGCCGCGTCTCTCGACTTCTTCATCACTGTCCAATAATTCGACAGTTGGGTGTTTTTCTTCAATTAGGATTAAATCATCCTCAATATTTTCTTCGACCAATCGAGGTCGTTTTAAATCTGGAACATCTTTCAAACCACTACTACCGTACCGTTTTGCCCACAGATTACGAACCGTATGATTAACATTTTCATTCGGTTTAGCGGGTGGAATATCAGAAAGATATCTACCTCGGCAAGTCAATGGTTCAATTGATTTGTTATTGGAATGTGAGGGAGATTCGTCATCACTGATCGGTAAATCTTTAAATCCAACTACATTTTATAGGTTACCGCTTGATCGATCATTGCTTGGTCATTTCGTGCTGTAACACAAATTGTGGAGGTTAGTTGATATAAGGTTATACAAAATCTAAAATATTCTACCAAAAGCAATTCAATCAAATTTTTCCATGATCTCAATTTTAAAAGTGGTTCACTTAATCGTATCGGCCGCCCTCGATAGCACAGTAAGTAGCGTGCTTGCCTTGTTATTCGAGGGTCTCGGGTTCGATTCCCGGTGGTGACCAAAAATCACGGTTGGGTGTTTTTAATGTGTAAGTATTTGTGTTTGTCCGGGTATTGCACCGTGGGCCCATTGTGGCATTGAGTGCTGGAGTAATCCTCCCAATTTTAATTTTTTTTTTTTTTTTAATCGTATCGTGCACTGCATACCTATTCCCGCACAGTTGTACATGCGTTTACTCCATTCCAACGCGACACACTGTAGTTTCCCTTGAAAGAATTTCAAATCAATTGCACCAAACAACGTATGAATATATGGCGTTGGATCGATTGTTTCCCAATCCGGATAGCTAAATTGTCCGTAATATTTAAATCTTTTAATTTAAATTTAAATTAAAATCCAATAACAATCCATTATTTTCATTTTAAATTTTTTAAATTTTCTGTGCAATTTATTAGTTGTCACAGAAAATTTGAGGTTATGAAAACTAAAATTCACATATATGACGTGGGGAAAAACTTATCGGGTGGGGAGATTTATTACACATTTCGGACAGCATAATAAAAAATCGTGAATGTAGGGGAATAAATATCAAGCAAATGTCAAAAAATGAATTCAAGATTCTTTATCACACGATTCGGACACAGTCTAAGTAACATTTTGGCTAAAAGTACGATCTTCTGCTAGTTATCTTTCTCTATCATAAACAGGTGACTTGTTTAAGTCCCTGGATTCTTTGATTTGTATGTACATAATGGTATTTTTTTAATGAAGTCTTATTATGAGTTGTTTCCGAAAATTGGCCGTAGTAAGTTCACATTATTTTTTATTGTTGTTATAAATTACTACAATAATTTTTTGATTATGAAACAATTATTTTATTATGAATACGATTGCAGAAAGATTTTATCGCAGAAATTTAACGTTGGTTTCCTGCAATAACAACAATAACAAAACAAATATTGGAAACTACATAGGTACATAGATTCAAATTAGTTTAAACTCATACCATTCCAATTTTCTAACACCATTCCAAAGCAGATCTTTTTCAAATAAAGAATATTGAAAATTACACAGGTGCTGATGTATATATTCATATATGTACATATATCATGTATGTTTCAAATTACCTAAAAAGCATCTTAAATTTAACTTTTAGCTCGTGTATTCGATTCACTTTATTGCTATTGTATCTGATTTTAATTGTTTTTCGGGACGCTGAAAAGTGAAAAAATATATAGGTATAGTAGTTTTCATATCTCGCTGGAATTTTGACAGTTCTCGCGCAGAAAAAATATATCGGATACACAGTGATGTATTAAGTACAATAAATATGAAATATGATTGTAATAACATAAATACATAATCATTTTGAATGTTTTGTGTATTAAAACTGAAATATAATTCTTTTTATTGGTTATTTATTATTTTATTTAGGTTTACTACCTAAAATAAATGCGACCCATCAAAATTTTTATAATTTTTTTTTCTACATCACTGAAAGGTGCGCAGAAAAATTAAAAAAATGTTTTTTTTAAGATCTGAATAGGACTATACATGGTGTTCAGGTAATTAGTTTGGAATGCTCTAAATAACTTTTGAAATAATTATTTTTCATCAAAATCTCTAGACAAGACAAACTTCGTATTGAAGGAGAAACTTCTTCAATAAAAATGTATGATGCAACTATCACGAAGGAACTCAATTGTTTTAAATGGGAAAGAGACTCGAGTGATAACTCATTTGATAGGTATTTTAATTATCTTTAGTGCAGTATCTATATGAACTGAAGTATCAACCGACCCCATTTCTCATTTAAACAAAATTAATCCTATTCTTCTGACTGGAACATGCGTTTATTGCAATAATTTCCCCATAGAACATTGATGCCTTGGCGTTTCGATAATAAAATAAATTGTAATCATACTTACTGTAGTGTACCCATCAGTCACTTGTATGGTGGTTTTTAATGAAAATTGTGTACTAACCTGTAATTGAAAAGAAAATAATATTTTAAAATTAGAATTTGGAATTTATTCTACACAGAAACACATATAATTTGATTTATATGAAAAGTTATAGGATACACGCAGAAAAAAGGTTGTTGAATCATTTAATCACTATAATATGCAATACACAGTAATGAAACGAGTAATGAAACTTGTTGTCCAAAAATATTCCAGAAGAAAGTATATACAAAACCTAAACCACTTAGAATTGTATTCAATAATACGGGACTTTCGTAATGTAGCTCATAATCAATAGTTCACACCAGTTCATTAAATCACTTGTAAGTGCTCTAGTAATTTTAAGCATTTATAAAATCATCAGACTTTTTAGCATGTATGTTGAAAGTTTAAGAAATGTTCGTTTAAGCAGAATCAAGAAATTTAGAGCTCTTGTTTATATATAGATCTGAAGAAGTTATGGAAGCTATTCTTCATTTCAATATAACATATAATAAATAATTAAATTTACAGGAACGACATTTCATCCCAATATGCTGCAACGGTCGTATTCGATTAATTGTACGATCTTTTTAATCGCGACCATTATAACTGATCTGATACTATCTTGAGACAACTCTTTTAAATTAGACCGAAAAGCATGCCGAATGTAATTATAACAATTATTTTTTTGGATTGGTTCTTCTAAACTAAATCGTTCAAATTTATGGTTTTTACTAAATCGTTAGTTTGCGCCTTACTTAAACAAGTCCACACATATGGTTGCCAAAGTTGCGTTGCAACCACCCAAAAAATTGCAGACAATTAATTATTTAAAATTATGATATAGGATTTGTATAATTTGGTGTTTATAATAAATTAACAAAAAATATAATAATAATTATAAATAACACCTATAATTTATTTTTTACAATTCATACCATACATACTATAAAAATTATTTAAATGCTCCATTTTAGTGCTTACACGAAACAACAACTACATTTTGAAAGCTATTAAAAATTATAAAACTATTATATTATTATTATGTGATAAACTTTATTTAAAAAATATATTTTTATTTTATTATGCATTTTTGCCACCGTATACTCGTTCAGACCACCCTTTTCTTGTGGAAAAACTATATTGAAACGGTTTATGTACATCGAAAAAAATGTCGGAAAACGTTTTCATTTTATTTGAATACTTGACAGCATTATGCATTATTATATGAACGTTAAATCTAAATATACGTATACTAGATTAGTCATTTAAGATTATATGAAGACCAAAACCGTGAGATGTTTAATTTAATTTTTGTGGAAAATGACTATGAAGCTGTATCATGAATGTGTATAACTATCTCACCTGAACAGTAGAAATGAAAAATATGAATCTTAAATACAGCATTCATATCAATAAAATATGTACATATGTAATTGGTTTTAAAATAAAATATGTACGTATATATATGTATATACATAACTAACTATTTAAAATAGATTAATAAAATGCTTATTTTAATTTACGCACCTCTCATTGAACTATCAAAAAAATATATTTTTTCACTTTTATTTCTTAAGGTATTACTTCAAGTATGGCTGTGCTATTACCAACTTCCATACGAAAAAAAAATATATTCTGCACCATAAAATAATGCATCTGTCCTTCAATCCAAGACCACGAATTATTTTGGAATAATCTTCTTCATATAAGAAACTTTAGTTTACCTTATACCAATGGCTAACAATGGCTTAAAGTTTTACCTGACAATATTTGAGCAAAAGTAATGGATATGTGCAAGCCAACTATTGCTATTGTAGGCACATGTTAAGGCATAGACCAAACCGATTAATATAAATTTCTGAAATTTCTATTTGCACTGGGTAGAAAAAATATGTTTGATCATCGTTGTGTTGTTAATATTCCATTGTGCGTACAGTGTATACAATTGAATGCACGAACACAACGATGACAAAGGAAAAATCAGAAGTTTGTTATACTGTTATATACTCCTCTTTCATTGTACACATGAGAAATTTAGTATGATTGTCTTTGGTTACGCAATGTCTTTAAACTGAATTCTTTCAAATGTTCGTAGAAATAATTTTGTTTGTAATTAATTTATAGTTGAATACATTTAAAGTTAAAAAAAAATTATTTTGGCAGAGTATTAGAATTTTAAAGAAAAATGGAAAATGTTGAGTGAATTTAAGAAAGCAAACCACCCTGCTGCGTAACCATGTTATTAAAAAAAAAAAAAATTACAATTTCAAGTGCAGAGTTGTGCAGAAAACTTCAATAAAAGTCGCATTTTATGCGACCATGTACAACAACAATGTCATGTATTCAATTACATTTTTCATTTTGGTATTCGTCAATGGTATTATTTTCTTTAAGTGAGAAATTATCGCAGTATAGCTCTCCTTTGCACAGCATACAAGTTACTATCCTACATTATATTGGATAAAATCACCCCTCTAGCGGAGGGCTTGGTTGGTGACTATCAAGGAGCAGTTCGTCCGAACCGAGTAGTCACTGATCATGTCTATTCTCTGCGGATGATTCTATATCTAAATATTATGAAGCGTCCATCCCCGTACATCAGGTGTTCCTGGATGTCCGGCAGGCCTATGACTCGATCAATCGAGAGAGTTTGTGGTCTGCCCTGGAATTCCTAGGAATGCTAACAAAATTGGTACGACTGTGTAGATAGACAGTGACACAGTCTCAATACTCGGGTGTTCGGCAGGGAGAAGCTGTGTCCCCGATTCTCTTTAATTTCATGTTGGAGTACATCTTTCGTAAAACTGAAATACCTCAGCGCAATATCTTATATCGCCAGTCCAATCAGGTGCTTGTATATGCAGATAACATATGCGTTATTGGACTGAATAGCAACGGAGTAAAACAAATACTTGATCCGCTTGTAGACGAGTCCAAAAAGAAATACATGATCTCTGGTTATATAGGAACAATGGTACACCAGATTTTAGTACCGGCCACTGAGGGAGTGAGGTGGTTCAAATATTTGGGCTCTCATATCACTCACGATAACAGTGTGGGTGAGGATATTAAAGTGCGGCTGGCAGCTGGCAGTCGTGCTTTGTATCCTCTAAGGCCACTGCTAAAATCTAAACACCTATGAAGTGCCGCGAAGCTGAAGCTTTACAAAGCGTCGATCAGGCCTGTTGTCATGTTGGAATGGGCAAATTGTGCGCTGACGGATGAGTACGGGTATAATGGCTCCTTACATTTGAGAGAAGAATCATGCGTGTGACTTACGGCCGAATACGCGAAATAGATGGAGCTCTGTGTAATTTCGAGATCAGAGATCTGATCAAGATACCCGCTATTGATAAGTGAGAGAACGTAACTTGGTTTAGCTCGCTTGATTGACGCATTGCTCACTTCAGCTAATAAATTGGTTCACACTTACATTTATGTTCATATCATTTATTTGTAATGCATATAGTAGGTTATGAATAAAATATAGACAAATATCAATTTACATGTGAGCTTTATAGCCTGAAGGTGAAGACAATTAGAGCTATGTTAGTTTTCATAATCCAAAACAAAAATGCTTAGCTCAAT